>CP092883.1:42146928-42174379 GCA_030710605.1 Cordylochernes scorpioides
TGTAAATTTGTAAATATTTAATTCAAGTTCTAATTTGTTTGTTGTTTTGTTTGTTTCCTCTGTAATAAGTCGAAAATATTTCAATATCGCGCCCTGGTTGATTAATAAAATTAAAATGAAGGTGTATGATCAGATGAGAGTGGATAAGTTTGAAATATACCTTGAAGTCCTTGCCAATTAAAATATTTATAAATTAAATTTATTGCCATCTATCGTTAAAATTTTACACAAATAAATTTACTGGTAATGCGTTTCTTTTAAATATCATCAAATATTATCTATACAGACCTTACTGCAATGATATGAGTAATTGAATGAGAGGGCTTGGCTCATCAGTAGTGAAACCCTCTCAGCGGTTTCGCAAAATTAATCTCTAGACCGCTCTACTATTGTATTGGATATGGTTTGGAGTATACCCAGTATTTTCTATGGAAGCAGCTTAGGGGTGTTTAGTGAACTATGGACATAAGCTTATAGGTCTGTAGAGGTACATACATATAATTTCAAGGTTATTGCATCGAGCTAGCTCTTCCGCAAAATATGTTTTTTTATAACCAATATATATTAGTAAATTAAATTGCCATCTATCGTTGAAATATTACACAAATAAATTTAAATGGCAATGCGGTTCTTTTAAATATCATCAAATATCATCTCTACAGACCTTACTGCAATGATATGATTTATTGAATGAGAGGGCTTAGCTCATCAGTAGTGAACCCTTGCAATAAGGACTGTAGAGATAATATTTGATCATATTTAAAAGAAACGCATTGCAAGTAAATTTATTTGTGTAAAATTTTAAAATATTTATTTTCCTAAAACTATTTATAAACATTTCCCCTTATGATTGTGTGGAAGGCGTAACGAACATTGGATCAATCTAGTTGATATCGCATTTAGAAACAGAATGTATTTGAAACTATATATACTAGTTGAAAGATAAACATCGTGTTAAGCTATCGTACAACATTTTTTTTTCATTAAGGTACAGTAGAACCTCCCTGAAAAGAACACCTAATTGCAGAGCCAAAGTGTCCTTTAGGGAGAGATGCTTACCGGAGAGTTTCTAAATTGTAAAAATGGTAATTTTGCAAACGAAAATGTTTTTTTTTGTGGAGAGATGTCCGCTAAAGGGAGGTTCTACTATTTATGCTTTTTTTTTTCTCCGAAGGCTTTCAAGTGAGAGTTATGAGTAAATCACCATGCGGGAAGTTGTGTAGGGGACTTGTAGGTTAGGGAGAGTTGCCTTATCTGAGAGTTACTAAATTGTAAAAATGGTAATTTTGCAAATGAAAACTGTCCTTTGTAGAGAGGTGTCTGCTAGCGGGAGTGTCCGCTAAAGGGAAGTTTTATTGTTTATATATATACAGTAGAACCTCCCTGTAAAGGACACCTAATTGCAGAGCCAAAGTGTCCTTTAGGGAAAGGTGTCCTCTTACCTGAGAATTGCTAAATAGTAAAAATGATAATTTTACAAATGAAAAATTGTCCTTTGTGGAGAGGTGTCCTCTTACCAGAGAGTTGATAAATTGTAAAAATGGTATTTCGAAAATGAAAAACTGTCCTTTGTTGAGAGATATCCGCTAAAAGGATGTCCGTTAAATTGAAGTTCTACCGTATATAAGCTGATATTGTGATAAAACACAAATGGGTTGGTTACGCGCTTCTGCCCGATGGCCACAGCTACCTATGTCGCCATAACCACAGATAAAGAAGAATCAGTTTTTATCAAAGCTGCGACAAAAGAATTAACGTGGGGAAGGACATGACATCAAGGACTAACGGTGGAGGATACAATTACAAGTAATTTGACATCGTGAATCCAGCCTTGATGTCCCATGATGTCCCAGACAGGTTTGACAATTGTGATACTGTAGATAGAACATCAGGCCAGGATTATTGTCGTCGTGTTTAATATAGACATGGAGATTGCTGAAGAAACCATATATTAACATAATCAAATTGAATTAATCTCAATCAATATATATATCTTATAAAAACTTTTTATTTAATTTCAAAATTATAATTTCTAGAATAAATACTCTGTAAATTCGACCGACAGATGTCGCGACTTTCTCTATATAAACCTTTTTCCTTGATTTATACTATTATTAAATAAATAAAGCTTCCAGGGTTAAGTTTCTTGTTCAACTTTTTATTTTCAAACTTTCAGACTTGTCAGTTCTTCAACAGGAATATAACGTTAATAAATTGAGGATAAATACTATTTTTATTTGCAAATCTGTTTCAATTTATATATATAAATAGTATTTTATAATTAATTTATCAACGTGATACTCTTTTTGAAGGACTGACAAGTCCGAAAACTTGAAAATAAGAAGTTACACAAGAAGCTTAACCCTGGAAGCTTCATTTATTTTATAATATATATATTTGTGATTTTTTTTCACATGTTAAGCGTATTTACGCAATTTTGGTCTTAAATACCCATTTCTTGGTTTCTCAAGAAGCCTCTGGGACCAAAAATATTCTTGGTCGCAGTGGTAGAGCCTACTTCACGCTGAAGAGCGCTAACAAGCGCGAACGCGTTCATGGATGGCTTTTCTTGATTTATAAAGAAATTGGGTTGGCCAAATATCAAGGAACAGGCTAAATCAATGTTTAGGTTGATTTCTGTTTCACCAGATGGCGCTCTGCCTTCTGTAAAGCACATGTGCTCCTGGTCAGGATATGCCATTTTTATTTATATATATATATATATATATATATTTAAAATATTAATTAAATAATTAAACTAGTTTTGGAGATGAGTTTCTTTTCATTTTATTAACGTAGTCTCAAGCTTTCGGACATCTCTGTCCTTCTACAGGAGAACATATTCCCGAAAGCTTGAGACTGATTAATAAAATGAAAAGAATATCTTCTCCAGAAACCTGTTTACTTGTTTAATTTATGTTCAGGAGTTTTAAATCAATTGATATTTGAAATATGATATTAGAAATTTGAACTATTTTTGACGCAAATGATTCTTTTTTTTTAATAAATCAATTTCCCACTGCCCTTACTGCAATGATAAAATAATGGCCTGGCTTATCAGTGGTACACCCTCCCAGCGGTTTCGCTAGGTTTAAATCTACCATACCGCTGTAATATTGTATTTTTCGGTTTTCCTTTTATACTGATATTTGAAGCTAGACTCTTGGAAGGGGTATTTTAAATAAACTATGGATATAAGCTTTTGAGGACAGTAGAAATACATACAATGATAAATATATAATTACTTATTATTATATAGTTACTTGCAATTTGCGGAAGAGCAATGCTCGAGCATATTATATATTTACTAGACGCCGACCGGGCTTCGCCCGGGATTGATCCGTGTGCATATCTACCCGAGTGCTATATATTTAGATAAGTTTTTTTTTAAATAATCGTCTTTACTCGAGGGAATGTTTGTAGTCTAGTATGTTGATATAATAAATCTTTCTGAATATTAGGAAAGGTCAGGTAATTTTTTTGTAGGGGTGATGCTCTGAAAAAGAACGCTATACCACTTTATCAATAAACAAATTGGCGAGGCCAAAATAAGCAACCTAAACAATCCATTAGCTTTGCAAGATAAGAAAAGAAATAGAGAAAGGAATGCAAAATTCTCAACACAAATCAAAAGCTTTAATCCTCATTAGTAATGTATATTAGGTAGGATGAGGTTTATTTTGTTTCTATTACATTACATGGAATAGATTTTTGTTTTTCTAATAAAATTTACCGACCTCTTTGTTCACTGAAACCTAAACAAAGTGTATGTTAGACCACTCTTTGTTCAACCTTACACATTGTTTAGGTCTCTTATTAGGTGCAAGATGTATACTAATGCTAAAATGGTAATTTGGGTAAACATAGGTAAATTCATGTTGGGCCAGTATTGTTCAGCAAGCCAACACAGATATAACATTACGGTATGAAGCAAGTTGTGCTAAAACTAATATTTCCAATCAAATTATCCAAAAAATAACACATACTATGTAATATAAACACATGTATGTAAAATAAACACAATAATAACCAATAATTAAAAACCATAAATTTTCCTAACACAGTATACATCTTAAGTAAGAATACCTTACCATGAAGGTTTAAAACCCTACACATTGAAACATGTGAAAAATGTAGCATGTGTGTATGATGGGCTTGAAGAGAATATATTTAAAAAAGATATTTATTGAAACTTTTGTAATACCACACCAAATATGCATATTTACAGTTACAACAGTTGCAGATCTTATTAGCGCTTTAAAGGGACAATCATATATGAGCAAAGCATCTATGTAAATTAGAGGACATTATAAACATAGTGAAAAAAATATAAAAAGTAATGAATAAATTTTTTGCTAATTGAGAAAAAAATACCTTAAGAAAGAGCTTCTTGATAAACAATATTTTTTGTGCTGCAATTAGGTGCGAGAATAAAAAGATTATTGGAGAACTAACGCGTGAGCAGGCAACATAAAGCTGGCCATGGGAAAAACATGAACCTGAAGATCAATTCCAGCCCATTTCAATGTTTGACCTTGTGCTTTGTTAATTGTCATTGCAAGCACAACTTAACAGGAAATTGAAGTCTTTTAAAATGAAAGGGCAAATCTGAAGATATAATGGGAATCCTAGGAATCATAACCTTCTCACCAGTGCCGCATCCAGTCAAAATAGTCGCCTCCAGCAGATATCTGTGTAAGCTGTTAACTTGCAACCGAATACCATTACACAATTTGGGGGATTAAGATTTCTTAACAATATAATCGGGGCGCCAACCTTTTAGGGTAAGACTGTGCACAGGCATTCCAGGCGGAATGATTGAATTTAAAAATTCAATGGGATAATGCACAGAATCATTCGGATCTACAACAGTGTCTATTGACAAATAAGTTCTTGAAGGAGCGATAAATTTACCGAGGATATATTCATTTATCTTGTCCACAGCATCATTTCTTGGTTGCTAATAAAGCCCTTTCACTGAACCAAGAAAGTGGCATGGTAAGAAAAGAGCCTATATTGGGTAAACAGATGATATTAAGGTATGGATATCTTCAACCAATACACAAAGATCACTTGATGCAATGGAGATGAGTCCCTCGTGAGTTGCAAATGTCCCATTGCCCAGTTCAAGCAACAGCTGAGAGAAGCTGCTTCCCTCTGTCGCCAAAGAGATGTGACCCGCATATTGATAGTGAGAGATAACTTAACAATACTACTCCAAATAAGAGAGCGTTTAAGCATGCATTAACCTCGTCTGCTCGAGTGCCTTTGGGAATAACCGGTAAAGTTTGTCGGAAGTCCCCAACAAAAAGAAATGTCACCCCTCCCATTATGCTGTTGTTATCCTTAAGATCTCTAAGAGAGTGCGATCAAGGGCTTCGATTGAGCGTCTATTAGCCATTGTGCATTCATCCCATATAAATAATGAGCTTTGCTGTAGAATTTTGGAAGTGGCGCTCTGTTTAGCAATGTTACAGACTGCTAATTCATCATCATAGAGATTCAAAGGTAGCTTAAATAGAGAATGTGCTGTTCTGCCGCCATCAAGGAGTGTAGCGGCGATTCCAGAAGAAGCAGCAGCACAAACTACTAAACCCTCTAAGCGCAATTTGGCTAACAAAAGATTAATAATAAAAGTTTTTCCAGTGCCACCAGGAGCATCCAAAAAAAAAATCGTGCCAGCCCTAGAGCGAACACTATTAAGAATGGCCTCATAACAATATTTCTGATCAGGATTTAAAGAAGATTCGCGGGTTGAAGCCAAAGTTTCTAGTTCACGCCTATCATATATGTCTGATAAAAATGATGCCTCTCTTGGTGGTGATACATTTTCAGGAAGAGGCAAACCCATACATGCAATACTTTTACCTGAAATTGACAGAACATGTTTTTCAATTTCCAGTAACGCAGCATTGAAAACATCAGCATTGTAATCAAGTTCAGGGATGGACATATCTCGTCGCATTCGGTGCAAAATATCTTCAGACATACACTCCTTATGAGCATGCCACAGCGTAAGTGTATCAGACATGTGGCAGAAGATGAGCATTGTAGAGAACAATGCTCTCACCGATGCTGCATTACGACATATAGATGCCTCTTTGAGAGTTTCATTCCAGTGAGAGTCGTCTTCTAGTAAGCCTAAAGCTTTGCAGGCCATTTGGAAGGTAGTGTGGATAACTCCTTCAACTGTGCGCAAACTCTGGAAAGAACATGGCCCTCTAATATGGAACAAAAGAAGTCTCAAATAGTAGCATTCAGCATTAGTTGGGTGAACTGTATAGACGCGGCCAAGAACATCACTTTTCCGCACACCAGGATATCCTTCTACAAGAGTACCCTGCTTCCTGCCTAAAAATATATTGTTGGTCCAGGTATAGAAAGAAGGAACTTCACAGTATAATAGTGTCCTAGCAAATTGTGTCTTGGTTACAAAGCTTAAAAAATGCTGTCAGAGTTGTATCTCTTGGATTTGAAATAACATTTCTGCATTTGCAGTAGTGAAATAGACCCTATGTCCATTTTCAAGGTGAACAGCTAAGTGTACAATTGGAGGTGATCTTTCATGGATGCTGAAACCCAGAATCCTCCAAACAGCTTCTGCGGAACTTATATAGCGGCCAGACTGAAATTGGGTAACCTCATCAAGGTGATTCAAAGAGAAAACTGCCTGATCAGTTCCTTTATTAATGTATTTGCACACGTATTTGATGGCCTTTACGGAGCTGCAGTATTCCACATTTATATGGGAATCAAAAGCACGAAGGAGAACAGAATTATAGGGCACAATCCAGCGATTGTCAATTTCAAAAGTAACTCCTCGCATATTCACCGATGAAAGTAAGACCACCTTCAGCAGAGCACCGTCTTCGGTATCGGGGATAACCATCTTCTGTTGTCGAAGTTGTCTCACAAAAACTTTAGGATATTTTTTTGCTACATTTCCCATCCTTCATACATGGAGAATTTGTATTCAGAACCCCACATGGACCATGAACCATTTGTTTAATGACAATTGCATGAAGCTCTGGGTCTAAGTTAATATCCGGAATCTCGGCTTGTATGACCTCATCAATTTGATTAGGTCTAATCATGTTTGTAAGCCAAAGCAGTAAATGCGCATGTGGTAGACCACGCTTCTGCCACTCTATTGTGAACATAAAACACTTGCAAGGCCAAATAGCTCAGCCTTAGTCACTAAATAGATAAGCTTTTTCATTTTAAGGTGAAAAACACGACTAATCAAATCATATCTCTCTTTAGCAGAGTTATTTGAAAATAAATGCATCTGAATTTCTTTCCATTGAGGGTTGCATGTAAATGTTATAAAAAGCTGAGGCCTTCCATAGCTACGAACATAAGTCATTGCATCTTGGGTCCGCTCATGCAGATAACGGGACCACCAGTAAACGATGATGGCAGTATGACTATTTGGCCTATATTGGCTAAATTCTCATCTGCTCGCAGAGCATCTTGCAGGTGAATATAATTTTCTGTCCGAAAGCTTTTTCTGATTGCGCTGTATGAAGGAAAGCCTTTCTGATTCAACCTTAGCATACATATCAACCCAGAATTGATTTGTAAGCATGCCATAACGCAGTAGCGAGTTAAATTCCCCAGCACGAGCCCATCATTCTGTAAGCATAAAAATTCATGCACGATACAGTCTTCTGCATTATTTCTCTAGTGGATGGATTGACTTGAGGTAGCGAAACAGAATAACCGACCTCACCCCTGCAAAAATTAACGGGTATTGTAGAGGGTCATATGCTTGATGGATCTCGGATATTCTTTGTGTCCAAATTATTACGACAATGTAATACAATATCTCTTGGCCCAAATTCCTTGACCTACCATCAACAGAGCTACTTCATTGGGTCATGGGCGCATTGTAGCGACGCTCATGCTCTTCTGGTGGAAGCATATCAGAGTGTATAATAACCCGGTAGTCAGCGTGATTTTGAGGAAGAGTTTCTAAAGGCTGCATTAAAGGATTGAATATAATGATTGTGCGCATGCAATAAATCTTGCAAAGAGCGAACTAAATCTCTGTTCAAGTTTGCTGTAATGTTTGCAACGTGCAGTAACCTGAGACTCATAATTATCGATAAAGTATATCTGCAGGAATTTGTGCTCACTATCAGGTTCTGAAGGAGACTACCAATTACGTGGTAAACCTGGTGTTGGAAAGTCGTAACATAGTATGTAAATATATTTTTTTGATATATAACTAGAGATGTAGATTTTCTAATTGAATGTATAAATTTTTATTATGTAAATTTCCCTTTTGTATATAACTAAGCCGTGTTGGTCTAAATAAAGAGTTTCTTAGAAGAACGAGAGCTTTGTGTGTGTAGTCGCTGGCTTCTGTCTCGTTATTTTTCATTTCTTGCGTGATCACCCAAAGGCAGTCCAATCTATATCAAGACTTCAGGTCGGAGTCTTACTTGTTGGGAAGAGAGTTCCTTCAATCCTCGCGTAATCTCAACATTTACTGGCGTCCCCGGGCGGGCCTGCCTGGGCTGGTCAGGTAGAAGAAGCTCAGGCTCAAGGGAACAGAAGAAGCTCAAGCTCAAAGGAAGCTGAAGAAGCTCAAGAGCTCAAGGGAACAGAAGCTGAGAAGCTCAAGAGGCTCAAGGGAACAGAAGCTGAAGAAGCTCAAGAGGCTCAAGGGAACAGAAGCTGAAGAAGCTCAAGAGGATCAAGGTAACAGAAGCTGAAGAAGCTCAAGAGGCTCAAGGGAACAGAAGCTCAAGAGCTCAAGGGAACAGAAGCTGAAGAAGCTCAAGAGCTCAAGGGAACAGAAGCTGAAGAAGCTCAAGAGGCTCAAGGGAACAGAAGCTGAAGAAGCTCAAGAGCTCAAGGGAACAGAAGCTGAAGAAGCTCAAGAGGCTCAAGGGAACAGAAGCTGAAGCAGCTCAAGAGGCTCAAGGGAACAGAAGCTGAAGAAGCTCAAGAGCTCAAGGGAACAGAAGCTGAAGAAGCTCAAGAGGCTCAAGGGAACAGAAGCTGAAGAAGCTCAAGAGGCTCAAGGGAACAGAAGCTGAAGAAGCTCAAAAAGCTCAAGGGATAGAAGTTAAAGAAGCTCAAGAGGCTCAGGGGAATAGAAGTTGAAGAAGCTCAGAAGCTCAAGGGAATAGAAGTTGAGGAAGCTCAAAAGCTCAAGGGAATAGAAGTTGAGGAAGCTCAAAAGCTCAAGAGAATAGAAGTTAAAGAAGCTCAAGAGGCTCAAGGGAATAGAAGTTGAAGAAGTTCAGGATAAAGTTAAAGAAGTCTAAAGGACTCAAAGCAGCTAAGGTAAATCTGGGAAGACAAAGCTAAAAGTAGCGAGGCTAAGATGGAGGAGGTGAACAAAAGACGTCGTAGGGCGATGAGAAGTCACTTCACAAGATTAATTAATGATTTGGATATCGAGCTGAGGGAGCCTTCAATTGATGGTATAAGGTGGATGCAAAATTCGATAGGATAGAGGTTCTCTATGGAGAACTTGTGAATCTAAACGTGCTATGTCAGTCAGTCCTATTAGCCAAAGATGGAGACTACTGACGAAGAAGTCTCTAGGGAATTTCAGGAATGTGAGAAATACATCTGGGAGAAATTTATTATGGAGCGAAGAGTTAGGGCTTTGCGTGAGCAGGGAAAGATGTTCTTTCTACTGGTGGTGGAAATGGAGAGGCAGATTTAAAGAATAAGGGAGATCTACAAAACTTTAAGGGCAACCCAAGGGATTGGATCTCAAGATGGGGGCAATTTGATAAAAATTAATGCAAATGGAAAATATGAAGATGAGCCTAAGGGTGAGGAAGTGAAGAATTCTGAAGCGAAGCCTAAGGCGCAGGCGTAAACGATTCTGAAGCGGTGCCTAAGGACGAAGGAATGAACGATTCTGAAGATGAGCCTAAGGGCGACGGATAAAAGATTCAGAACGAAGCCTAAGGGCGCAGGAGTAAAGGATTCTGAAGCGAAGCCTAAGGACGAAGGAATGAAAGATTCTGAAGATCAGCCTAAGGGCGACGAATAAAGGATTTCTGATAAAGTGAATTCTAAAGACGGGGATGAAGTAAAAAATCTGAAGGTCAAAATGCAGGAGATGAAGGCGACGGAAAAAGGATTCTTAAGCTGAGCTCAAAGGCGGAGTAAAGGATTCAAAGGTGGAAGAAAAGCTAGATGCAGAACAGGGTACTGATTCAAAGGTGGAAGAAGAAAGTTAAATGTAGAACAGGGTACTGATTCAAAGGTGGCAAAAGAAAAGTTAGATGTAGAACAGGGTACTGATTCAAAGGTGGAAGAAAGCTAGATGCAGAACAGGGTACTGATTTAAAGGTGGAAGAAAAGCTAGATGTAGAACAGGGTACTGATTCAAAGGTGGAAAGAAAACCTAGATGCAGAACAAGGTACTGAATCAAAGATGGAAGAAGGGATTATTGATGCAAAGGATTGGTTGAAGGAAGGGTTCATCGGGGGTTGATGAAAATCCACCTGAAGTAAAAGGACACTATTTGCCCCGTCACCTTTTGTTAAAGAGTGAGTCCAAAACGACGCCTATACGGCCAGTGTTTGACGACGCTTCCTGTCGAGGACGCAACGGACTATCCTTGAGGCGATATTTGAAGAGGAGACCCATTCTACTGAGGAGAATCCCGGAAATAAGGATAAAATATCGGGAGAATAAGTTCGGAATTTTGGCCGACATGAGAAGGTATTTCCGGTTGATGGCCATCAAGGAAAATGATTGGGACTACCTCAGATTTCTTTGGGAGAAAAAAATGGACAACTGATGGTTTTGGGCGGAAAATGGTGGTAGTGACGTTTTTGGTTGAGTGCCCCGTGCCTCAAAACCGGAGAAAAAGTCAAAGGTGTCTACAGGGAAGACACAGGTGTCCGGAAGAAAAGACGAAGATGTCTACAGAGGTAAGACGACGCCTCTTCGTCCTGTTTTCGATGCTTCCAACGCTGATTCCAAGAGGGCCTCTGCCACTTCCTCCCAAAACAAGAAGTCAAGGATAAAATCCATGGACCTGGATGTTGAAGCCGTGGTGTATAGTCTTTCAGTGACAGAGCTGGGAAGGCTTGATTTCGGAACAGTTAATTGGAAGCGGGAAGAATGAATCCAATTCGGACGATTCTATGTCATCCCATACGAAAGAAGGCGATATACGTGTAGCATGGTATCCTGATGGTAGAGAAGAAATTATATACGAGAGGAAACTACGACTATTGGATAGAAATGTCAAAGTGGGTGAAGTCGTTTCAAGATCTGAGGGTGGTTCAATTTGGAATCTGTCGGAAGATTGATGTAAAAGTTACTGTTCAAGTAGTTGGAGCGAACAGGATCATTGCCAATATACCTGATGTAGATCTGGAACCATTGGAAGAATTGAGTATTGACCAAAGGGTAATATACAAAGGTTACTAGGAGCTGTAGATAAAATTAAAAGTGTCCTAAGGAAGGACAAAGGTGTCTACAGAGAAGAGCTGTCTCCCGAGTAATAAGTGGCGGGAAGACCTGGTAGAGCTGGACAGCCTCCTTTGAGAGAGAGGACAAGATGGTGGCTCAGGACAAACTGGATTGAGAGATAAATTGAATGGCAAACCGAGTCAAGGGAATTAAAGTTAGAGCAGATGGCAGTGTCGAGAATCTCAAGTGGAAGGCTACTTGGTGAAATTCTTTCAAAATCTGAAAGCAGAAGCATAATGAGATTTGATGAACTCTTCTGGGGTAGAAAGTTAGTTCCTGTTGGAAAAGGCACATGGCCAGAATGTTTTTTGAGGGATGTTTACTGATAATGGCAGATCTCCTGTTTATAGAATTGAACAGATTTCTGAATATAGGAACCCTAATATTGATCATATGAAGAGAAAAAAGGGGAAAAGGGAAAAATTGGTCTTATATTTCTCCTAGAACGATTAAAAGGGAAATAAATATTTTTGATGTTTCAAGAACTTTACAAGGTAGTGCTCGAGCCAATCTTTGTTATCCTGAAGATTTTTGGATTGTTCGTGATTGGAATCTAAATATTTTTCAAATATTATTGAATATAGCGAAAGGGATAATAATTTGGATTTGAATTATAATGAATTTATCTTATTTTGTAGTTTTTTCGTTCTGAATATGGAGGGGGAAATCTCTAGGGAAATATTGGAAAATGGAAAACTTTTGCCAGAACGATTAATGAAAATTCTTTGTCAGATTTGTATTTCGGTGGGTCATGCTGAGCAAAACATCGGGTTGGTTTCACATGATATAAGTCCCAGAGATATCTTGATACGGCCAACTTCTCAAAAGGTTTTGAACTACGACATTGAGGGAGAGAATTATGAAATCCCAACCAACAACTGCATTGCCAAGTTGAAAGGTTTTGAGATATCTCGACTCGTAAAGAATGATAGTCCAATTCCGAATGCTTTTTACGAGAATGTTCTCAGCTAATTTGGACCCATAATGAAATGCGAGAATTTAACTCTGCTTATAAAATACGTACTGAATTCAGTGATGAGATATTTGGGGAAGATTTTGATTTAAGGAATTAATTCAAAGAACCAAGGCTAAAATGGCGAACAATATTTTTAAACAGGCTTCATCAAAAAATATATCTCTGGATAACGGGACAAATTTCTTGGAAAACAAACGAATTACTTAAATGCTCGGATTTGGTGAATTCAATTATGTACGGGCTTGAAACTACTTTATGTGAGGTATGAGGGTATTATCAGCAATAGAGCACAGTTTATTATTTCTTTCTTGTTTTACAAAAAAGAAAGGTGGGAGGTATGTTGGAAGTCGTAACATAGGTATGTAAATATATTTTTTTGATATATGACTAGAGAGTAGATTTTCTAATTGAATGTATAAATTTTTATTATGTAAATTTCCCTTTTGTATATAACTAAGCCGTTGTTGTCTAAATAAAGAGTTTCTTAGAAGAACGAGAGCTTTGTGTGTTAGTCGCTGGCTTCTGTCTTCGTTATTTTTCATTTCTTGCGTGATCACCCAAAGGCAGTCAAATCTATATCAAGACTTCAGGTCGGAGTCTTACTTGTTGGGAAGAGAGTTCCTTCAATCCTCGCGTAATCTCAACACCTGGCCTTGGACTTTGAAAGTAGGCATATAACCTTGCTCCACAACTTGTCTAGCACCCAAAAGATGTCATTTGGAATATAGAGTTATATCTACGGATATGCAGCAAGAAGGACTTCGATAGAGGATGTAGGCCAGAGAGGCAAAGAGAAAATAGGTTCTGGAGGGGACTCAATAGCAGGTAGAGAAACTCTACCTTGTTTACAACAGAGGCCCTAAGGGTTCATCTTTAAATCTCAAAGCAGAGCAAAACTGGCATACCCGAGACATTTGGCCTATATCGCCAGATGAAATCAGCTTTATAATCAATATGGGCATTATACTGCAAACCTGAAAACGGCTTATGAGTCCAAAGCTGAATACGCTGAACAGGAACTTGCATAGTTTGTGTAGCTGCGCGACGCGGGCTTCAGAAGACCTAAGACGGCGAAGCTCACGACGCGTCTCACGTTGAAGTGGTGTCTCAATAGCTCTAGCATTCCTATATCTCCTGGAAGCAGCCGTATTCCTACCAATTAAAGGTCGGCTGCGGCGAGGCATATTCTGAAAAAAAAAGATTGAGATCAATAACAAAAGCTTAAAAAACCAGCAAATTTATAAACAAAGCATAAAAATTTCCTGTCTTTTCGCGGCAAAAATCAAAATTCTTAAATTTTTTCTTCAAAATAAACTTCCAGATATGTTAAAAAGATTATAAAAAACTAAAAGCATAATATTAAAAATAAAAAAATAATGTACAAAACCAGTTTATCACTAAAAAGCCTCAAAAATAGACCAACCGCCGGACACGGCAATGAAAAAGCATGCTTTTTTGAGGAAAAAATAGAAATAATTCTCTAAAATACAAAATACAACCCCTATATGGTAAAAAAAAACTACAAATAATCTAAATATAAAATACGTAATCAAATAAATTAAAACATCTTTAATAAAATTTAGAAAAAGGACCTCAAAAAGACAAATAAATGAATCCGTTAAAGAAATCCCTCGCTCATTTAAAAATATAAATAAGCTATTTTTTAGATACAACCCATATATGTAGAAAATATAATAAATAAACTGTATTTAAAAGATAAAAGGAATAATTAAAAAATTCCATAAGAAAATTTAAAAAAGGACTTCAAAATGACCCATAATTGAACATACCAATAAAATATCTTGCATCTTAGTGAAAAAAAATAGAAATAATACAATGCTGAAAACACCATAAATAATCTACTTCTAAAATATCTAAGCAATTAATTAAAATGAAATTTCAAGCTTTTTAGTGAAAAAAAGAAAAATAACCCAAATTTTTTCACAAAACAACCCATATAACCAAACTGACCGGACGCTAGCGCTAGCGCTAGGCTCCGCTAGTTTCGGTAAATATTGTTTTAAATATTCATTTTCCTTAAAGTCTTATTAAACTGAATTGAATTATATCATTAAGTATAGTCGCTGAAACGCTCATTATTTAATTTTAGCTATTTACTTTAAATTAAATGGACAAAAGGAAAATAGATTTGCATAAAATTTAATATGGATTTACTAATAAGAACATTGACTGTAAAATTAGATGAAATCTACGAGTATTTTGACAATAAGGTCAAACAGAGAGAGAGAGAACCAAAAAAACCTCACAAAAAATTGATCTATCCTATTTATCCACAATGGTAAAGCAGACAAAAGATGGTATTACTGCCTTGAGGGATATCAATAATCAGGACTTTTTAGATCAGCTTTCTGTGCAAGTGTCTGATGTCCTAGATCAAAAACTGGACAAATTCAAGGGAGAATTCAAGACACTGAGGCCCTCTTTTTCAGAGGTTGTGAAAACTCAAACAACGAGAGATACAATAAATAAAAAACAAATTAGTGAAAAAGAATTTGTAATTATAGCGCAGGCCTTTTAATGAGGGAAATAATCAAGATGTACACCACGCTATTGTTAATAAGATCAGAGTGTTAGGAGAGGAAAATAAGAAAGTTCGAGTCAATAAAATTATAAACACTAAAAAATCTATTATTATAAAAATGTCGGACGAGCGCGAGATCTAATTTTCTAAAAGAGGAAATATGCAAATCAACTCAGCTAACAAATATATGCAAAACATTTATTCCGACCAAAAGAGATCCGACGATAATGGTTAAAAATGTTAATAAAATCACCGAGGTAAATTCCTTCGAATAAACAATCTGACAGATGAACGACGAACTAAGGGATATGAAAAGTGAAATTAAGGTTTTATTTCAGCACTAAATCTACACACCCCTACTCACAATATAGTTTTACGGGTTTCTCCTAGGGTAAATCAAACCATTAGGGAAATTAAATAATAAAATCTACACTGATTGCGAACGCTGCGTTGTTGTAGATAAGATTTTTGTGAAACAATGCCAGAAATGTCTTAAATTTAATCCCTCTCACAAAATGGCAGAATGCCCTAACACCCCAATGTGCAGAATATGTGGAGTTCAGGGAGTTCATGATTGCTCAGGAATTCCCAAGTGTTTTAATTGCTCTCAACATCCTAAGTATAGAAGCAAGCCCTTATCACACAGAGCAAATTCGGAAGAATGTCCATTGTATAAGGCACAAATAGACAGAATAATCGAAAGAACAAGTTATTTCCCAACTGAACATTCAGATAACTAACTCATACGAGTCAGGAAAGTATAAAATGCAAGCCCCATTAATTAAGTGTGTGCAACAAAATTTAAGAAAAAGCATAAGCGCAACAAATGAGCTCCTGGCTCAGATAGCTAACGACCCACCAGACATATTATTTATTCAGGAGCCCTACACAGTGAACAATGTTGTTATTTTTGGCGGAGACGAGCATTCAGTTTTAACAGCAAAAGGAAACAAGATAAACTCGGCAACAATAATTTTAAATAAAGGATTAAAATACAATAAGATAGATCAATTCACCAACTCATTTTGTACTACAAGCTCAATACTTTTATCAAAGTCAAATATAATTACAGCGAATTTTTACATTCTCCCCAATTCTTTTTCGGAAACCCATCAAAGGTTTATTGAGGAAATTTTGGAAACCTTCAAAATTCAACCGATTCTGCTTTGTGGGGATTTTAACTCTAGGCATCCCGTCTGGTATGATCGAAAGACAAATTCAAATGGTCACAAACTTCATTCAATAGTGAACCAACACAATCTCTTCGTCCATAATATTAAAACTACAACGTGTCGTAATTCTAGCGTGATCGACCTCACTATCTCCAACAGAAATTCAATCAGTCTATTAAAAAACTGGAATACATCCATAATGACGGACACCTCCGATCACGTGACAATAACCTACGAGATCGTTAATAAAGACAACAGTCATATAAACGGTTATAAATCAACCTGGAAATTCAGCGAAACTGACGCAAACTGGAATGCATTTTATGATAAATTTTCCTCCCCCGAATTGCTAAGCCTCGTGGATGAAACTAACCAAATAAAAAATTCCGAAAGTGTAGATAGAGCTGTTTTAAAACTCACAGATATTATCAGTGAAGCAGCTTACGCATCCCTTAAGTTAAAATCAACCATAAACAAAAACAAAGTCAAATTCAAATGGTGGACGAATAAACTTGAAAAAAATGAAAAATGATTTTAATTATATAAGAAATTTATTCTATCGCGCGCGCGCGCGAGGCAAAATAATTAATGAAAAATTCTTTAAAGCTGCTCGTAATAAATATAATAAAGCCATTAACAAGGCAAAACTTAAAAGCTGGAGATTCTTTCTCGAAGAAAACGAATCAACTAATCCATTTGGGAACACTTATAAAACTTTCAAAACCTTAAAAGCATCATTTAACACAACAGGGATTCCATTGATAGACAACGCACCGGATTTTGCTAGGACTTCAAAAATGGAAAGTTTATTGAACGATCTTTTCCCGGACGATGATATTTCTTCCGAGGAGGAACTTCACAAAGCAACTAGATATTACTCGCCAATCTACAATAATAGAAACAAAGTGATCATAAGCCTAAAAAATATCGAATCAATTATTGTATTATTGAAAAATAAGAAAGCACCTGGATCAGATAATATTAGCAATAATATGATAAAATACGCCTACCCTAGGATTTCCATAATCCTCCATCAAATATTTGAAAAATGTATAAGTTTGGGATATTTCCCAGATTATTGGAAAAACTCTTTTGTGAAAATCATTCCTAAAGGAGATAAAACTAGTTATGATGTTAGTAAAAGCTACAGACCAATTTCCTTGCTATCTAACATTTCAAAAATTTTCGAAAACGTAATTAAAAATAAACTTACTTACCTTTTATGACGAAAACAATTTGATGAGTCATAGACAACATGGCTTCTCCAGGCATAAATCAACAATTACTGCTATGAAAGAGCTGACTGAAACTATTCTGGAACACAAGCAAAGAGAACTGACGGCGTTGATCGCAGTGGACCTATCAGGGGCTTTTGATAATGCATGGTGGCCAGCTATAATAAAAAGAATGGATTTAGACAACGTTCCCAGCTCTCTGATTCAAATCATCCAATCCTATTTGAATAATAAAAGGACAGTTTGTCTGTCATACGGTGGCAAAACGGTCTCCAAAAACCTCACTAAGGGATGTCCTCAGGGTAGTCCACTGTCACCGTTATTATGGAACATCTTGCTAAACGATATTTTAATGAATTTTAAATCTACAAACGCTGAAATTATTTGCTACGCGGACGACATCTCTATTGTATGTTGGCATTATAATTTAGAGGGTCTAAAAACTGAGTTAGTGAACACCCTAAACTATGTCACTCAATGGTGTCGCTCAAACAAGTTAAAAATAAATCCAGAAAAAACAAACTTGATTCACTTTCACAATTTCCATAGGTTCCAGCTGGAATTTCAAAAAAACCGTCATAAAGCCTTCAAATGAAATCAAGAATTTTGGGAATGAAATTATCTAATCATAGGTTCAAAACAAAAATATAATTTCACCCCGCACATCAATGAGATTTTGCATAAGGCGCATCGCATGAAAAATCTGCTTTTTTCCCTCAGCGGGCAAAATATGGGGTATAAACTCTAATAAAAGGTTAATTTTGTATAAGACGCTAATTAGACCTATTCTAACATATGGAGCTGAAATTTGTTTTACCAAATAAATAACCGCTGTAAACAGAAATTAAATTCGATGCAATACCAAATTGTTCTTTGGGCTACTAGATCGTTTAAAAACATCTTCCTCAAATTGTGTCCACTGTCTGGCAGAGATCCCATTCCTGACTGATTTTATCGAATCAAGATTGATTAAATATGAATTGGACCAACTAAGGCGAGGAAGACCAACGAACGTTCAGTCCTCATTCTCCTTCAATTATAAAAGGATTTTTGAGAACAAGAATGGAAGATATGTTTTCTAATACAAGTGATCACTTTCGTCTCTTCTTCCCTTTGGGCATTCCAAAATATTTCCGCCCTGACTTTTACAATGTGCAATTCGTTACTGGTCATGGAAATTTCGGAGATTTTCTGTTTCGAATAGGAGCTATAGACGATCCGGGATGTTTATGTGGAAAGAGAAAGCAGGATTCCAGTCATCTGATTCTTGAGTGCCCAATCTTCCAGAACTACAGAAACCGGGAAAACATCGAATACAAGGATCTTTTTATGTTTGTAAATAGTAAGGACTCGTATTTTAAATTTAGAAAATTCTGTAAATATATCTATGATTTTCTCTCTTGGTTAAAAAAACCTTAATTATTACCTATTTGTATATATATATTTTTTGTTTGTTTATTTTGTTGGTTGTGATGTAAAATCAAGAATGATTTTTAATGCCCTCTTTCTTATCTTTTCAAATCTTGTAATTATTTAATTTTTTTTATGTAATATAGTATCTGAATTTAGTGTTGTTATTGACGCAAGCATCCCTTGTAGGGATATCGCGTCTGATTTGATAAATAAATAATAATAAATAATCTGTAACTAAAATATCTAAACAATTAATTAAAATTTTTGTTAAGGTCCTCAAAAAAGACATAAAATTGAGCACATGCATGAAATTTCTAGCTTTTTAAGTGAAAAAAGAGGTTCTCAAAAAGACATAAAATCGAGCACATGAATGAAATGTCTAGCTTTTAGTCTTTATAAAATATTAACACGTAATAAAATAAAAAAGAAACTTGATCTCATCAAGTAAGGCTTATAAAAATATTAACACTTAATAAAATAAAAAAGAAACTTGATCTCATCAAGTAAGGCCTCAACTTTTTTCGGTATAAAATATGAAAACTATAAAATAAAAGTATCTTACCATGTATAAAAGTTATTATTAAAATTAAAATATATATATATAAAAAATTTTAGAACTAATTTAGCAAGGAGCGGAAAGTAAACACTTTTGAAAGTGTTGTATCCGCTGTTGAAAGTAAATACTTTTACTCTGTTGAATTTTTTTGTATTTTATCGATAACAGCAAAGTTATGTATTTTAAAGTTAGGAAAAATATTTTGATGTTAAGCAAAACCTGCTCCATCTCGTTTTACATAAATGTTGAAAATTTGGTCGAAATTGATGCATTGTAACGAAAGTTTTTAGTGATGTACTCTTATGAAATTTGCATTTTATTAATATAGATTATTATATGTATTTCTACTGTCTCCAAATCTTATGTCCATAGATCATTTAAAATACCCCTTCCATGAGTAGCTTCTAGCTTCAGTATCAGTATGAAAGGAAAACAGAAATATGCAATATTACACCAGTATGGTAGATTAAACTGGCGAAACTGCTGGAGAGTTCACCACTGATGAGCCATGCCCTCCCATTATTTTATTATTGTAGTGAGGGCAGTAGAAAATTGATTTATTTTAAGTAGAATCATACCTTCAAAAAATAGTTCAAGATTCTTATAACAGATAGCGCACTAATGCATCATAAAATATGATATCATATTTAAAAGTGTAATAGAGTTCGACTATAGTTAAATATGTTTGAGTTATCAAGTGAGATAGGAGTTTGACGAAGATCCCCTGAATATTTGTAGGATGAACCTTCGTCGTTGAGGAAGTCTCCTCTTTTAAATAAGTGTTTACCATTGACGGATGGGTTTTGGCTCTTCATTGGAAAATGGGTGCTGTTACCACGTTAGTCACCTTGGACCAGAATTTGGTCAAATATTCCAACAACTGCCCTGGTGTGGAACTAACACCTATCGACATACTATCATGTCCAGCTATGGCCGCAGCTTTGCAAAATTTGACATGGACCCAGAGCAGCAGCTTTACACACCCAAGATAGTGGACAGTGCGACTGCTGTGATAGAGTTGCACGGGGACATCTTGGACAAGAAAACAACAACAGAAAATTAACATGGACCCAGAGCAGCAGCTTTACACAACCAAGATAGTGGACATTGCGACTGCTGTAATAGAGATGCGCGGGGACATCTGAGGCTCTTGATTGGACACGACAACAACAACCATTGACGGATGTGTTATAATAATTTTTAAAATATATTTTAAATGTGTGTATTCCCCTGTACAGTAATTCCTCGTTATCACGAACTCGGATTATACGAACTCTCGGTTTGCGCGAACCGTTTCTTTTCCCCGTTAAATTTCAATGCTTTCCAAAGAGATTTTGCCGGTTAAGACGAAATATTCGGTTATGACGAAATACGAATTAAATTTAGGCCCCCAGCAGAACTAATCAATCGGTTAAAACGAATTCTAATATGTTTTTAAAGGCGAGTAATAAGTAAAACAATAAACTATTAAAACAAAAAAAAAACGCCGTTGATATCAAGTATTGGCTCTCTTTGTCTTTTGTGTAAACATTCGTCCTTTGTTTGTTATGACGACTCATTTTCTATGAAACTATCCCCTTGGGGTCGTTCCATGTACTCAATCAGTGGAAAATTTCGACTCTATTGTGCCAGTATTGCTGTTTTTCTCGACTGATAAATGTAGGGGCCATGGTGACCCCTGCCAGCCAGCAGCCAAGGAGCGCACGCTTTCACGGAATTTCACAGAATATTATATTATTCTTATTTTTAAGTCGCAAATTGCCGAAAATTTTCAAATTGCGAAATCCACATTATCAACCATTCTAAAAAACAAAGAAAAATTAGATGCGTCTGTTGCCTCAGGGTCTTCGAGCTCTTCAAAACGACTTCGAAAAGCATCCCATCAAGACGTGAAAGATGAGCTTTTAAAATGGTTTAAAAAAAAGTAGACAAAATAATATTCCTGTATCCGGCGCACTTGTCAAAGAAAAGACTGAAGAAATAAGTGTCTCATTGGGTGTGGAAAATTTTAAGTATAGTGACGGATGGCTCTGGAGATTTCAAAGAAGAAACACAATTGCGTCTCTTGTTGTGAGTGGTGAGATCAACAAAGTAAGCGAAGAAACGGTTACCGACTGGCTGACTAATTTTGAAGAAATTAAAAATGAATACAAAGATGAGGACATTTTTAATAACGACGAGACAGGTGTTTTTTATAACTTACTTCCTGATCGCTCGTTGGACTTTAAAGGTACCAAGTGTCACGGAACTTCGAAAAGTAAAGAACGTTTAACGGTAGTTCTATGCTGTAATGCTACGGGTTCAGAGATATCAAAACTTTGATTATCGGAAAGTACGAAAACCCGAGATGTTTGAATAAAATTAATCGACTAATTTTTACCTTTCGATTACACGCATCAAAAAAGTGCTTGGGTGGATGCATATTCATTCAGATTGTGGCTCATCAAGTTTCAACGTAAAATGGCAGCTGAAAATAGACATGTGCTTCTAACATGGACAATTGCAGCGCACATGATACAAAAGACTTGGATCTGCCAAATGTCCGGATTGTATATTTCCCAGCAAACTGTACAAGCCGAATCCAACCACTTGAACAAGGGATAATAGCTGCGTTCAAGTGCCATTTTAAGTCAAGGCTTCGTTAAAAATGCCTTACTTTGGGATAGAATCCGAGCAAACAACAGTAAAATGGAATATTTTGCAGGCAATGCGTGCAATGGCTGCTTTATGGGACTCTGTATCTAGTCAAACAATCAAAAATTGCTTTAAAAAAAGCTTGGCCAACTGTTGAAGGCAAACAGCTGATTCGTTTTCACTTCCAGAAACAATGCTTGATGAGCCTGAAGAATGGACCAAACTCCTTTCAGCTACAAACCCAGCTGAGACTTTGACTTTCCTGGAGTATGTTGCCCTGGATGAAGGGTTGGAAATTTGCGGTTCACCCGAATTAGAAGAAAAGAAGAAAGAAGAAGAAGAAACAGAAGACGATGAGGTGAAAGAAGAGATAATGATGCCTACTAGAGGGGAAGTAATCGCGGCCCTCGAAACCCTCCAGAAGCTGTCCAAAACCTCTGCGGATATTGATGTTCATTTTGAAGATGACCTGGATAAAATAAGAAGGGAGTGTCTGAAAACAGTGCCCAATCAAATACCACCAAAAAACTATAAAGACTTCTGAAGCCTGCAGAGAAAACCCAGATATAGGATACTCTATGCATACTGCATATGCTGCATACACATAAACATTGTATGTACCAAGTATATTATGTAAGTTGTTTCTTTTGTTGTTCTTTTTTATTTGTGTTTTAAAATAAACTTATATTCTCATGTCAAGTAAAAAGTTTCAGAAGATGAGTTTCTTTTAATTGTAAAACATTACAAGCTTTCGGGAAATGCCCTTCTACAGGTAAAATAAAAATAAAAACAAAAATTAAAGGTAAATTAAGGCAACTAAGCAACTGAGTATTAAACAATGTAAATATATATCAGCTAACCATAGAAAAACAAAAACAAAAATAAGATATATATACACACTCGCGTGAGACTACTCGCGCGTCTGAATTTGAATGAATTAAAATTGTGTTAATATTTGAAAAATTAGAGAGTTAGAAAAATATTACAATGATATTACATAATTAAATATATCTAAGTAACTATTACGGGTAAATTTGTGTGGTTAATGACTATGCTATGGACTGCCATCTATGAATTGGTATTTAATGATTAGTGAGAGAAAACCCGTTTTTTGACCGGTGTGACTGAGGTGGTGGAAGGGGGATTATTAATATACCAGAGGTAGAATCTGAAAAATTCAATTGGAGATGTAGGTTGTGTAGATTGCGGGAATGTCTATTTTTCTATTTATGCTGTGTAGCTTGGAGGAAACAATATATTCCAGAACCAATCTTTGGTGTAGGTTGGAGATATTTCTGTAGTGAATGGTTGGGTTGGCAGTGTCAAAGGAATGGCCAGAAGATGCAATGTGTTGAAAAATGAGGGAACGGGGATCTCGGTTGGTGATGTTGCGTGTGTGCTCGGACATTCTAATGGCGATGGTCCTACCGGTCTCACCCACATAGGTGGCAGGGCACTGTTGGCACGAGACCGAGTAGACCGCGCCAGTAGATGTTAGAGGGTCAGTGGGGGAGTCGGTTTTTGTGATGGGATGCCTAAGGAGTGAGTGGAGGTTAGGTGTGTTAGTAAAAAAGGTACGGATACCAAAGGGTTTGAGGAAACGGGAGAGTTAACTGAGAGGGAAGAGAATGGGATCACACACGTGGATTTGTAGGCTGCAGGGGGGTTAAGAGGAACAGGCGAGTAGGTGTGTTTTTCTATAAAGGACAGAGGGAAAGCTGAAGCTGTAAGATGGGAGATGATGCGGTTCTTTTCAATAGTTTTGAAGATGGGGAGTGAGCAGTGGGTTAATAGGCGACGGGTGAGGGCTTTAAACTATGTTGATTTTGTGGGAAGTTGGGCAGTGTGACCTATAATGGGTGTATCTGGGGGGGTGGTTTTTCTTGTAGTAGACTGTGGTATGGTAGGTATTTGGTGTGCGTATGACTAGGGCGTCTAGGAAGGGAATGACATGCTCGCGTTCTCTCTCGAGAGTGAATGTGATGTTGGGATTGTAAGTGTGGAGGTCGGAGAGAATGGTATCCTCGCTGTCGGTTTTGCATATGCAGAAAATATCGTCAACGTATCGTCGCCAGAAGAAGATGTTTGAGGGGTGCCGGTTACAAATCCACTGGTCTATGGTAGACATGGTTATTTCAGATAAAATGGATGAGAGGGGGCTGCCCATTGGGGTTCCCCTGATCTGTTTAAAGTGGGTATGAGAATAGGTGAAGGTGTTCATGCACAGGCAGATTTTGGTGAGTGAGATGATGTTACTAGCTATGGTGGCATCTGTGTGGATGGATGAAAGAAATTGGTGGAGGTTATCTATCATGAGGCTGTGTGGAAGGCTGAGGAATAGGGACGATACGTCGAACGAACACATGGATGAGTTGGAGGGGGGAGCAGGTTTGTTATATCTTGTATGAAACTGGTGGAATTGGGTATCGTGAAGGCTCTCCTGTTATTATTCCAAAGGGGGGTTAGAAGGTTCGAAAGATACTTGGCCAGGGGGTAGGCAGGGGATAGATGGTATGTGATGACTGGGCGGAGGGGAACGGATGGTTTGTGGATCTTGGGGAGGCCGTATATATAGGCATTGGTTCCCAAGTTGGAGGTGAAGTTCTTGTGATCTTCTGTTGTGATGGTGTCCGAGCGCTTCATGCGGTTGAGGGAAACCCTAAAATTCTTGGTTGTTGCTTTGCTTTCCTTTGGTATCCGTACCTTTTTACTAACACACCTAACCTCCACTCACTCCTTAGGCATCCCATCACAAAAACCGACTCCCCCACTGACCCTCTTACATCTACTGGCGCGGTCTACTCGGTCTCATGCCAACAGTGCCCTGCCACCTATGTGGGTGAGGACCGGTAGGACCATCGCCATTAGAATGTCCGAGCACACACGCAACATAACCAACCGAGATCCCCGTTCCCTCATTTTTCAACACATTGCATCTTCTGGCCATTCCTTTGACACTGCCAACCCAACCATTCACTACAGAAATATCTCCAACCTACACCAAAGATTGGTTCTGGAATATATTGTTTCCTCCAAGCTACACAGCATAAATAGAAAAATAGACATTCCCGCAATCTACACAACCTACATCTCCAATTGAATTTTTCAGATTCTACCTCTGGTATATTAATAACCCCCCTTCCACCACCTCAGTCACACCGGTCAAAAAACGGTTTTTTCTCTCACTAATCATTAAATACCAATTCATAGATGGCAGTCCATAGCATAGTCATTAACCACACAAATTTACCCGTAATAGTTACTTAGATATATTTAATTATGTAATATCATTGTAATAATTTTTCTAACTCTCTAATTTTTCAAATATTAACACAATTTTAATTCATTCAAATTCAGACGCGCGAGTAGTCTCACGCGAGTGTGTATATATATCTTATTTTTGTTTTTGTTTTTCTATGGTTAGCTGATATATATTTACATTAATGTTACGATGTATTAGAGCGCCATCTGTTATCAAATTATAAAACTATTTTAGAGGCGTAATATTCTTTTTAAATTCTTTTTAAAAAGAATATTACGCCTCTAAAATAGTTTTATATATTTACATTGTTTAATACTCAGGTGCTTAGTTGCCTTAATTTACCTTTAATTTTTGTTTTTATTTTTATTTTACCTGTAGAAGGGCATTGCCCGAAAGCTTGTAATGTTTTACAATTAAAAGAAACTCATCTTCTGAAACTTCTTACTTGACATATCTTACTGGAAGAGTATTAGAGTATTGTCTTTTAAAATAAAATACTTTATGTACATACATATACATAATTGTTTTGTTCCTTAAAATTATAAAATATTTTCATTAATATTGTTTTCAAATAAATTTATTCATTATTCCTCAGAAATGTAGTTTTCTTACTCATCAGTAGTACATAAGTACAACCCCCGGATACCACGAATTCAATTCGTCTAATACGAATTCGGTTTATACGAATTCTTTTTAGACGAAAAGGGTATTTCGTTCTCCCGTTGAGTTCGTCTTAACGAGGGATTACTGTATTAATAAAGAACGGATACATTTTATTTTAAAAATCTAAATAGCACAGTCAGCAAGTATATTCGCTATACATAGCGGCTTGTTGTTTTCTGTGAATAATTGATATATGGACCTGAATTATTCCCAAACATATACAAAGTCCGTTCCATGAGTAATGCCGCCAATTTTGCCCTGACGTGACGATACACCTAATTAGCATCAGTAGGGTGTTAGTGTTAAATTATATTCACAAACATAAGCAGTTATCTCATTATTTAGTGGGAAGAATGTTGTTTTCGTTTGTTAAGTGAACTCTCACGTCTTCTCATTGGACGAATGTGGCCATGTTTGTATATTAGAGGGGGCTAGGGGAATGTGAGAGACGCCAGTGAGGATTATTGTGTGGAGACGTTTGAAGTGTTCTCTGTGTTCGTGTCTGGTGATCTCCTCGCATACCTGTGTGACCCCGGTCCGATCCCTACCAACACTACAATAAAAGATAGGTATTGTTTTTGTTAAAATAATCGGGTGGTTTTATTTAAGTCCTTTCTTCTTATTTTGTTGCATTTCTGAGTGTTTTCTCTGTGTTAAGTTATTTTTAATTCAAGCCTTAGTTTCCCCTTTTGTGTGTAAACCGTACAAAGTAATCATCATTGTCATCAGTTTAAATGTCTCCCGGTCCCATTCGTCTCTAAGCTGCCGGAGACTGAGGATGTACGCTACCGTGAACCACGTTTTGAGTTACTGTAACGCCGTGAGATGTGGATTTATATTAAACTACAAAATTTTGCGTTAAACTTGGGAATTCGACTAAGGAAATGTTTGCCTTAATGCAGCAGGCCTTCAGGATTGATATTTCAAATCACAAGAGGGTTTTTTGATGGCCCTGTCAAATTATTTTGATAACATAAGCAGTTTTAAGCTTCTCTGTTGTGAGGAGGGAAGAATATTGTTTGTTTGTAGAGAATGAACCAATCTCGCACGCCTTCTCATCGGAAAATGTGGCCATGTTTGTATATAAAGGGGGGACCATAGGTATGCGGGAGGTCTTTTTCAGGTCACACTCCCCGCCCTCCTTTTGGGCAGTCAGGCCGCTCTCCTGCTCTTGCCATGAACCCTGCCAAGAAAAAGAAGAAGAATGCCCAGAAGCCCATCGTGGACGTCGCTGCCCTGGATAAGGAGGACGAAACGGTGCTCTCCCGCCACCTCCAGGTCCTGATCGGCATTGGCTATCCCGCCCTCAAGCCCCTGCACGAAGACATGATTGGGTACATCGCAACGCGGAATAAGCAGATTAAGGCTTGCGCTGGGCTGCCCTTTGCGCTGAAATGGAGAGCCTTACTGACACGCTCAGTGCCTTCGCGGAGCCGGACGTCATCACCCCAACTGCCAGTCACAGCACCCAAACCAGCCCAGCTCCTTGCATGGAAGCCAGTTCCCAAACCGACCCAATCAAGCCCGCCACCCCTGTTCC
>CP092883.1:42174479-42631580 GCA_030710605.1 Cordylochernes scorpioides
CTGCTTAATTGTCATTTCCAGATATTGAAACTTTGGAAAAATTTACAATACGACATATATATATAAGAATGAATCAAAATTTTTGTCAATTTAATACTAAAATTCAGTGCATTTAAATAAACACTTAAAAAAATGTTTATATTAATTATTAAATAGATATCTTGTATAATTAAAGATTTTAAAAACACCACTTCCAAAAAAATAGACACAAAACTATGTGCCATTTATTGATCTTCCCTGCAGTCTAGCAGACTGTAGGTGACAAAGACTCAACTCCAGCTTTATCAATACCAGAACATCTATAGACCCTGGCTTTGAGCCTTGTCAATACAGGGCTGCTTTGGTTTCATGCAATCCACTAGGTCAGGGGTCGGCAACTTTTTGAGTCGGAAAAGTAAAAAATTACAATTTATAAAATATCAAAGTTTTTAAAGAGCCACAAAATGTTTTCTGGCCAATAGTACTCGCATAAATAAAATTTTTATGAGTACTATATGCAGCTTCATATTCAAAGAGCCGCATGTGGCTTGTGAGCCGCAGGTTACCAACCCCTGGACTAAGTGTATTCATGAAATCTTCTGAATCTATTAAAGAAATATGAAAAATGAGTACAAATGTGATATTGTACTGGGGTAAGGTTCATAAAAAAATGTTCAGCTGGCTATATTGCTGGGCCAATTCTATGGTTAAAACCATTTCCATTTATGTATCAACCATAGAATTGGGCTAACCACTCGTCAGCTATACATCTCTTTGGTGTATTCAGAATTCATTAATTCCATTTAGATCACATGAAATCAAAGCCACCCTGAGAGACTCTTCCCTGAAACCTTGGTCTCCAGATTGTTGATCTGAATTTGCCAAATTTGTGCTATTCCGCTAGAATTCTGCTAGATTAGAGACAGTCAATATATGGGGGCTTCTGTTTTGACAGGAAAGGTAGTCTTTTATTTTTATCTTTGATTGTTTATTTGCCCAAATTACAGTCAAAGCTATTCATTCCCATTCCATATACCTAGGACAGGTCAATTTATTTTACTTTTAGCAATCTGGCACTTTAACACTATAGACACATCTACACATCCGATAGAAAAATACATGTTCATCCAATAAAAATCAATGCCTCAGAAGGAAAAATGCTAATTGATATACAGGCTGTTCCATTTTTAAAATAACGATTTTGCAATGCTGTAGCTCGCGAAAGAAGCACGTGATTCGCGTGATGTTATATTTCGAATATTTAAAAATATATAGTTTTTTGATGAAATATAAATCAATGCTTGTTCTTTCTAATAAATATAACATCACGCAAATCGCGTGCTTCTTTCGTGAGCTATAGCGTTGCAAAAGGGTTATTTTAAAAATGGAACACCCTCTGTGGATTCAGTCAGGTCTATGAACCCAAGATTTTTGTCAAATTCAATGAAAACTGCTCATGTGATCATTTGAAGTTGTGCCCCTGTAATCATACTGTAATAGTTAGAATTGTTGTGTCCAGGACTACTCCAAGGCCCTGAAGTATTTTTCTGCAGCTGCTTCTCAGGGCTGGGTGGATGGCCAGCTTCAGTTGGGCAACATGTACTACAGTACGTGGTCTCTCTGCCTTTTGTTGTTTCTTATCCCCTTGTGTAAAAATTACACAAATTCCATGAGTTCATGTTCCCCGAGCTGTTTTACGATAAGAAGCAGCCTCTCCCAAAGGTCCTGTTTAGTGCATCTAATGCAAGCCAAAATATGTTCTGGAGCTGCAGGTGCCAAGCTACATTTTGGGCAAGTGAGGTAAATTTAGTTGTTATTTTCTATCCTCAATGGCTTGAGATGGCCTGTTCTAAATCTTGTTAGTGTTGTTTGATGCTGTCTATTTATGAGGTTTAGAGCTCCTCCTGGGTCCACTCCACTGTACCAACTGTGCTTAGGTGCGATCCTCCAGTTCTTATTTATTTTTGTGTTGTTGTCGTTTCTTATCCCCTTGTGTAAAGATTACACGAATTCCCTCATGGAATGGGGTGTAGGGGTGCAGCTTTCGTTGACCATGGCACCATGATCCAGGCACACTTTGGTGAAAGTATGACTTTGCCTGTAGTTTGAGGCCGTTCCTAACATGGAAGCAGACGCCTTTACTGCCGACTCTAACATGAGTACAGACGCAGCTCCTCCGTATCCCTGGAGTGGGACCCTTGCTGAGGTCTATCAACTGGGTCAGTTGAAGTCAGGATTTTTAAAGAGGTCTACTCCTCTTCTAACAATGCTGCTGTTGGTCCGCAACTGCTTATTCGTCAGAGTTATTCTGCTTGTTTCGCAGCTGGCCTTCATATCTGAAGGTCATTCCCCTATCCGCCACCTGGGGACGCGCCCTATAGGAGTCAGCTCTGCCAAGGGTATTTTTGTTTTGGCTACTGTCTCTATTTATTTAAAAGTAAATTTATTTTTCTGTGGCAAGGGTTCTGCCTTTTTTCGCTAGTGCATCAGCAGTTTCATTGCCTTCAATGTCATGTGTGAAAGTATCCATTGAAGGTGAATTTTTGAGATTTTGGAGATAACCAATTATAATACAATATGATGCTGCTTATGATTGTAGAACGAAGTTTGACAATTATACCGCAAATGTTTCTTTTGAATGAAAAATCTAAATTTATTTTAAGGAGAAATAACGATTATTTCTAACCTGTCTGTTTATCATTACTTTTCACAATTCATCCTATCATACTTCATCCCTAAGGTTAGGAATAATTGTTATTTCACCCCTTAAAATAAATTTCGATTTTTCGTTCAAAAGAAACATTTGCGATATAATTGCCAAATTTCGTTCTATAACCAATAATGTTCCTGCTTACTTTGTGTCTTAGTTCCCCTGTGTGACTCCCTGTTGTAGATACACTTGGATTATCCACCCACATGATATATATTGATGTGTCTGTCACCAGGTGGACTGGGGGTGGACCGAGACTACAAGGTAGCCATCAAATACTACACCATGGCCTCCCAGTCTGGCCATGTCCTGGCCCTTTTCAACCTTGGCCAGATGCACGCCACAGGCACTGGGACTGTGAGGTCTTGTCCTACAGCTGTTGAGGTATGTTGCTCCATTTATACTGATATAGGAGTTTATTCTTTTGTCTGATAATGGTGACAATGTTGTTGCCAAAACGTCACACACTAATAAATTATTTGGATTAGGTCTTATTTTCCTTTATGCTAGAAGAGTTGTTTGAGAGCTTGAATGCCAACCCTATCCTAGAACCTCTTTATAAAAACTATTATAGGGAGGAGATAGCTGTTGTCTCCCCTTCTAACAGGGAGGATGAGTACCTGTCACCTGAGCAGAGGTCTGTTCTGAAGCTATTCCTCAACATGGCAATAGTTGGGGAGATATGTCCGATCTACCTCTGTCCGACTTCAAGGCGGACTGTGACATCGAATCAGACGACCCTCAACGGGATCTTTCTGATGAAAATAATATTTAATTTTACTTTTTTTTTATCCTATTAACCTTATATAATCTTATATGTACGATTAATAAAAGTTTATTCAATTTCTCTCTCTCTCCATGGTAAATAAATATTGTGTGACAATGGATGAGTCAATACAGTCAATAATGTGTTTGACAACCATCATGACTGGGTGAAGTAGAATGTGTCTGCCTTTGTTATTAAGACTGAGAGCACTACTCAGTGGCATGCCAAATTTGCTCCAAATGAAATGGCCGCCTCTGACATGAGGAACAGACGCCATGTGCAGCTGCTCCTAACATGGAGTACAAACGCTGCTCATCCTGTATCCCTGGATCAGGAGCCCTTTCAGGGTACTATCAGCCGGGCCAGCTGAACCCAGGTTTTTTAGTGAGCTTGTTACTGCTCCCCCTCCTCCTTTTTCATCCGGGCTTGGGACCGGCAAAGGCGGAGTTCCAAGAATAGTATATTTTAGGGTTCTTAGAAATCAATTTTCTTATTATCTGCTATCTTGCTTACACATTTGATAACAGTACTATTTAAGAATATGCTGTGATATTTTTTTCTCATTCAGTCTTTTTTCTGATTACTAAAACGTCACACATTATCTAATTATTTGGTCTTATTACCTTTTATTTCTAATCTATCATCTTCAATGGTATTATTATGGAGCTAGCTGTGAGACATTCTATTGGAACTTTTGATTGAGATAGGGCAAGTCTTGAATAATAAAATATATTTTAAAAGTTGTGGTAATAAATGTTTACAAAGCACCCAAATTGTCGGTAATATTGATCAAATATCGCTAAAATTACACGAGAATTTCTTGGCATTAAAAACATTATTCAATTAATGATATTTATACAATTGTGTAGAAAATGTTTGAATGTAGTTTGTACTGTAGTTAAACAAGAATATACTTAACAACCATGATCAACTCTACTCTTTTTTTTGTTCATCCCTAGTACACTTGGTACAGGCCATGATAATCATGGTGAGTAGAAGTTGGCGACTGCTTTTACTGTAAGTGCACCACATGTCTATACATGTGAAAAGCAGTTCGACTTTGCACTTACAAATATGTCAGGACCCCGTTTGGTTACTTGCACTCACTGGTTGGGTTGGACTTTTGCAAGAATCAGGTGCCATTGGAGCATTTTTTTTTAAATCAGAAAAAAGTGCCCAATGTGGGAATCGAACCCGGGTCGTAGTGGTCGAAAACCAACGGTTTAGACCATCCTTCCACCGACTAGGGGGTCGGTGGAAAATTCTTCTCTCATGCATATTGTAAGCCACCAAGATTTAATTTGCATAGTACCAAAATTTTCAATGCCTTTGCTGTTAGTCACATGAAGTTATCAGTTAATGCTGTAGACAGTAGAAATACCATTTTTTCCTAATACCTACTTACAATAGGGTTCAAGATTAAATTTAAAAATTAAAGTTTTTTTTCCTCAAATGCCCATCATACCTTAGCACATGGAAATAAAATAGTTGCCAAAATTAATAAAAAATCAATGACAAATTATTATTATTTTTTAATGCAATTGCATCACACAAATATTTATTGCAAATATTGCTTCTCATTGCAAGTTATTCACAATGATAATTACCCAAAGTGCCTGTGTAGCGGTTTCTTATCTCCACTCAATCACATTAGGGTAACAAGCCTGTAGAGCTTGTTGATGGTGTCTGCTGGGGATGAGTAGAGCCTATCAATGGATGAGTTAATAGTCAATGATGTGTTTTGGGGTTTCAGGTTGAGAATCACAATTAGTACATAGTGGGAGAACCTTGTGCAACCATTCCAATCCTCCTACTTGTGTGCAGCTGTTCAAGAACGTGGTAGAGCGTGGGCCGTGGTCCTTCCACCTGATGGAGGCCCATGCAGACTACCAGGAGGGCCGGCTGAACCAGGCCTTGATGCGCTACCTGGTGCTGGCAGAGATGGGCTATGAGATTGCTCAGAGCAACGTGGCCTTCATCCTAGATAAAAATGATCCTCGAGTGACTCTCTTCTCACAGAATGAGACCTATGTGAGGGCGCTCTATTACTGGGGCAGGGCGGCGGCCCAAGGTTCTGCAGCCTCCCGTGTCAAGCTGGGGGACTACCACTACTATGGTCTGGGCACTGAGGTGGACTATGAAACTGCAGCAGAGCAGTACCGGCTGGCCTCGGAGCAGCACCACCACGCCCAGGCCATGTTCAACCTGGGCTACATGCACGAGCAGGGGCTGGGCATGAAACAGGTCAGAGCTCACTTCTTCCTCACTTTGACCCAAAATGGATAAATATGAACCACCATTTTAAAAAAATTATATTTACAAACATTGATTTAATATTGTAGCGTTATTTGTTGTATTGTTTAAAGTGGTCCGAAATAACCGAAAACGAAGCGCCGCTGTCGACAAGGGCAGGAAAAGTTTTATCGTCAAAAGTAACGTCAACTATATTCTGTGATAGCTTAGCGGCTATGAGCGGCGGAGGATTTATAATCTCCTCAGCGACCTTACCTCCAGCGAAGGGCGCTTGCTCTAGTTTTCCTCACGATAAGGTGATCGGCCAGATCGTCAGCTTGGCGATATCGAGGGGCGACGTTCAGCTGGGGATCGGCCACGACCTGGATAGGGCGACGGGCTTCGGTAACTTGCGCGGCCTGGGGTTTCATCGCTATTATAGATCGTTCGCGGGCCGTTCTGGACAGGGTGGTATCTCCCCGGTGGCTGTCGATCCACCATCCCTCGCCGCTCTCGGCAGTACCTGGCGACGTGACCCGGGCGTCCGCATTGGAAACAAACGGGAATATTATCCACCGTCCTCCATTCGTCAGTCTTTCTTCGGGCAGTAGTCAGCCTTGTAGGACTTTGCTGCTGGTAATACGGGTTTGGTTTCGCCGGTCCTTCAAAGTGGCGGCGTTGTTCTCGGTAGTATGGACCCTGCTCCGCAATTGGGGTCAGATTTCTCTCAACCTCTTCATGAATAATATTCTTCAGGGAGTTCACCTCCGGCACTATAGACTCGAAATGTAGGGCACTTTTAATTTCTTCTCTCACGATTCGTCGAATCAGATCTTCCAGAGACGAGGAGTTTGGTTGCTCTATACTTGCGACGTTAGGGAGTCGCTCAAACCTTGGTTTCCCGATGCGTCGCTGCTTGCAAGCCTCCACTTTTTGGCACCAATCGACAAAGGCTTCAACAGTATCAATTTCCTTTATCAAGATGACCTGATAGACATCTTCTACCACACCTTTCATTAGATGTGCCACTTTCTCTCCTTGACTCATATCGGGATTCACCTGCCTACACAAGCTCAGAACTTCTTGGATATAGGATTCACAGGATTCTGTACTCTTCTGAGCTCGACTCTGAAGGTTGTCCTTAGCGCGTCTGAGAAGGACGCCGCTATTGTCGAATGTCCGGCTAAACATCTCCTTAAACATATCCCACGAATCCATTCCTTCTTCGTTGTTATCATACCATTGGCCAGTGGTCCCTTCCAAAAAGAATGGTGCGTTCGCCAATTTCATCGTGGCATCCCAGCAGTTAGATCTCGCAATACGTTCGTAATCCTTCATCCATTTGCCACAATCCTCCGTTCCATTGCCGCTAAACACAGTTGGGTTTCTTGTCAAATGTTTGCAAGTATTTTTTTTTTTAACACCCGTGTTAACTCCAGCCGATATTGACATTTTTCTGATTGGCTTATTCTTTTCGTCGAAATCAAAACGTGGTTCTAGGCCTTCTAGGCGACGGCTTCTTCTGACAGAGGTATCCGTGATGGTATCGGCACCCAGCGTCTCCACCACTTGTCGCGGTAAGAATTACAAACAACAGGCAAAGATAAATTGAACGATGAACGTTTATTGCTTCCAACGAGCAGATTTTTTAAATCAAAAAGAAAACACGGATATCTTGTTAGTAGTGAGGAGCGCGGCTCGAGGCGGATGCTCACGGGTCACTGTTAAAAACCTATTTATGTAAACAATACAACAAATAACGCTACAATATATACAGTAGAACTCCCCTGTTAAGGACACCTAATTGCAGAGCTAAAGTGTCCTTTAGGGAGAGGTGTCCTCTTATTGGAGAGCTACTAAATAGTGTTGTTGTTTCTTATCCCCTTGTGTAAAGATACACGAATTCCATGAGTTCATGCTCCTTGAGCTGTTTTATAATAAGCAGCGGCCTCTCCCAATGGTTCTGTTTAGTGCATCTATAGCAAGCCAAAATGTGTTCTGGAGCTGCAGGTGCCAAGCTACATTTTGGGCAAGTGGGGTAGATTTTTTTGTTATTTTCTATTTTCAATGGCTTGAGATGGCCTGTTCTAAATCTTATTAGTGTTTTTTTGATTGTATATTGTTGCACCAGGTTGCGGCTTGGCAGACTCTTCAGGCATGATTCTCTCCTGTGCTGGGTCTTGCATCTTACCAGAGCGTGTTTCAACCATCCTACAAATTTATATAAGGGAATAATGAGATAAGTCTACTTTAAGTAGCCTCCAGAATCCTTTATTTATTTCCTCACATCAAAGAGAGCAGTGAAGTCACACGTGTACCTAAATACAAATGATGATAATCTAAAAAATAATCTGTTTTAAATAAATATCATAGAATATAAAAATAAATAAATATATAATTTAAATTTCAAATATATTAAAAATGATATAAGAAATACGCCATTAATCATGATGTAACACTTCCCCCTCTCCAGAGGTCGTCACGTCCTCGTGAGTTACCTCATCAATTCTCTCAAAATAGGGTTTGAGTCTTGAAACATGGACAATCAATGGGTCTTGGCCAGGATTATCTTTCGGCTCAATTAAGTAATTTACGTTAGACAGCTTCTTTAATATTCGATATGGGCCAAAATATTTTCTCAATAGTTTTTCACATTTTCCGATTTTCCTGACTGGTGTCCAAACTGCCACTAAATGTCCTGGTTCATAGATTCTCTCGTTGTGTTTTTTGTCATAGTTTCTCTTCATTCTTTCCTGAGTCTTCTCTGTGTTGTTAATGACTACCTGTCTCGTCCTTGCTATTTTATCTAAGTAATTTTCTATATATTCGTCATAATTGTTCATGTTACTGTCAATTGGGATATTATCGTCGTCTAAGAGGGACATGGGTTCCCTCCCAAATAACAGGAAAAATGGAGAGTAGCCTGTGGTTTCTTGAATCGTGGTATTGTACGCGTGGGTGACGAAAGGGAGGATTTCGTCCCAGTTTTTCTGGTCTGTATTTACATACATGCTTATCATGTTGATTAGAGTTCTATTTAGCCGTTCCGTTAGTCCGTTAGTCTGGGGATGGTAGCTCGTCGTGAAGCAGTGTTTAACTTTGCACATTTTCATAACCTCCTTCATCAAATTGCTAGTGAACTGTGAACCTCTGTCACTAATAAGAAACCTTGGGGCCCCGTGACGTAAAAAAATTTGTTCGATTAAAAATGTAGAGACTTCTTTCACTGTTGCTTCTGAGACTGCCTTTGTTTCAGCGTACCTGGTATAATAATCAGTCAACACAATTATCCACTTCCTTCTTCTTTTCGTTGATGGCAAGGGACCAACAAAGTCAATCCCGATTCTTTCAAAAGGGTAGTTAGCTGGGGGAATGGGTTGCAAAAGTCCAGAGGGCGACTGATTTGAACCTTTCCGACTTTGGCAAAGATGGCACGTCTTTACAAATTCTGAAACATCTTTCAGCATGGAAGGCCAATGATATTTATTCTTCAAACGGTATGTGGTTCTGGCGACGCCTAGATGGCCATTCAGCATATGGTTGTGGAATTCACTCATGATTTCTTTCCTTCTCTTCTTCGGCACTACCAGCAACCATGCTCTGCCTTCAGGGTTTGGGTTCTTCTTATATAGACATCCATTTTCCTCTTTAAAATTCTGTGTGATTGCTCGTTTGCTTCCTTTAAGACTTTTCTTAACATTTTCTATGAATTCATCCTCTTCATTTATTATCTGATTCAAAAATAGTCGTTCATAATCTTCGACCCAATCCATTTCAGGTAGGGGTCCTCTAGATAAGCCATCAGCATCCATATGTTTTTTACCCGATTTGTGTATTATGTCAAAATCGTATTCCTGAATTTTCAGTGCCCACCTTGCAAGTCTACCTGTTGGATCTTTAAGATTTTTCAGCCAGCACAATGCGTGATGGTCTGTAATTATCTTGAAGTGTCTTCCATATAGGTAGGGTCGTAGTTTTGATATCGCCCACACCACAGCCAAACATTCCTTTTCGGTGGTTGAGTAATTTTGCTCAGCTTTACTTAGAGTTCGACTCAAATATGATATCACCTTCTCTTCCCCACAGATAATTTGGACCAGTGTTGCACCTAAGCCGATGTTAGAGGCGTCTGTGTGAATGTAGGTGGCTGCATTTGGATCAAAGTGACCTAAGATTGGCGGATTTATCAGAGCTTTTTTAAGGTTTTGAAATGCTTCCTCTTGTTTTTCTGTCCAGGTAAATTGCGCATTTTTCCTGATGAGTCCTGTCAATGGGTCAGCAATTAATGAGAAATCTTTAATGAATTTTCTATAATAGGAACACATTCCTAGGAACGATTGTACTTCTTTGACCTTCTTGGGCTGAGGAAAATCCCTAACGGCTTTGATATTATATTCGGCCGGTTTTATACCCTGTTGGTTGGTTATATGACCAAGGATCTCAAGTTCTTCAAAAGCAAATCTGCATTTCTTGTCGTTCAGTTTCAAATTAGATTCACTAAAACATTTTAAGACAGCTTCAAGTCTTTTAAGGTGGGTTGGAAAGTCTGAGCTGTATATAATAACGTCGTCCAGATAACAAAGGCAAATCTGCCATCTTAGATTTCCAAGCACATTGTCCATATTCCTCTCAAAAGTAGCAGGGGCGTTGCATAGTCCAAAGGGCATGACGTTGAATTCATATAAACCGTGGGTCGTAGTGAAAGCTGTCTTCTCCTTGTCTTTCTCTTCAATTTCGACTTGCCAATATCCCGATCTAAGGTCTATTGCTGAGAAGTACTTCGATCCTTGGAGAGTATCCATTACGTCATCAATTCTTGGAATTGGGTAAACATCCTTCACTGTTACATCATTCAATTTTCTGTAGTCAACGCAAAATCTGTACTTACCATCTCGCTTCTTGACCAAGATTACAGGGAAGGACCATGGACTCGAGGATGGTCTAATTATGCCGTCTCTGAGCATTTCATCAATTTGTTCTTTTATGATTTCTCGCTCTTTCGCGCTCACCCTATACGGCTTGTGTTTGATCGGTTTCGCGCCTTCTGTATCGATCCGATGTTTCGCTAAGTTGGATCTTCCTAATCCCGACGAAAACAAATCCTCGTACCTTTCCAAAACTTGTTTCAATTGCTCCTTTTCCTTATATGCTAAATTTTCGTTTATCTGAAATTGGGGTTCTTCATGCTCTTTTTGTTCACTTTCTTCCACAAGATTCACTTCGGCTGGCTGGCTTCCAAAGCACAATGTTTGGTTTTTTAATATTTTTAATGGTCGAGGGTAAGGGTTTGTTATCCAGATATATGTTTCCTTATTCACAACATTTATTAAGCTTCTCGCTAGTCGAAGTCCATTTGTTTGAAACATTTTATGGTTCTCCTCGATGATGTATTCGCCATCCTCTGCTTCTACAAATGCATTAATCAATTTAATAGAAAGTTCTGGTATAATGGCATCATTTGCACTTTTTATTTTCTTCTGTTGATATTTGATTACGTCACGATTTTCTGTCAAGTCATATTTGATTATTTCACGCTGACAATCAATTTTTGCGTTCATTTTCTTAAGAAAATCACGTCCAAGTATAAATATTCGCAAATGTGTTCTCATTAACACAAATTGATGTGTGATTGTTTTGTCATCAAATTTTATATTTAAAATAATATTTCCTACGATATCTAATTCTTTGCCATCGGGTCCGGAGCACATTTTATCAGGATTTATTATTTCAAGACCTGTGTTGAGAGCTGTATTAAGGTCGACCACTGAAAGATCGGCGCCTGTATCAATCAAAGCTTCGCAGATACCGATTCTATCCACGTTAATGTTCATTTTATATTTGGGGTCCAACTTTTTAATTCCATTTATGGTCGACTTGCTTTGATTGACGGACTCAGGCGCGATGTTTAGTTTAAATCTTCTAATGCGGCATATCTATTCCTTGTAGGGATACTCGAGTACGGGCTATTACTTACGTCCGCGTAGAGCAGAGGTCTCGACTTCTGAGTTCCATTATCCATTCGGATTTCTTCTTCGACCTTGTCTTGTGTAACTATGGGGTCCTCTTCCACAATTCTTACAAACCTGACTCTGCAATACCGCGCTACGTGTCCTGGCTTGTTACACTTGAAACATATTGGTCTCCCGTCTTCTGTCCTATTCCTATTTGAATTTGGATTCTTATTGTATGTTTTACTTGGGTAGACCGGTTTTGGCTCAGGATTGGGAGTGTAAGATCGTCTAGGGGCAGATACCTGGGGCAGAGGCTTGTTCTGGTAATACCTCGGAGTGGGGGCCTGGGGCTTGGAGGTGTTCTGGTAGTACCTCGGAGCGGGGGCCTGGGGCTTGGAGGTGTTCTGATATGGTCTTCTGAACGACGTAGCATTCTTCCATTGCTCTTGATGATGGGGACGAGGAGAGCGTGGTCCATTATAAAGAGCTTTTGATTTTTCTGCGCGTTCTTGGTAATTCTTTTCGAACAAATCCAGCTTTTTACAAATTTCTAGAAGTTCATTGGTATTTTTAGGAGGGTTTAGGTGAAGGGCAAAAGAGTATTCTTTCTTTAACCCTCCAATAACCCAGTTTATTTTAGTCTCTTCTTCCATTTGGGGGTCGACCTTGTTGCACAGTACAAGGATATCCTCTGCGAACCTGATTGCAGGTTCATTCCACTGCTGCATTCTGTTTAGCCTCATCTTCATTTCTTCTTTGTTGGCGTCTGAGGCAAAATCCTGAATTAGGCGGCTCTTGAAATTTTCCCAGCTGGTGAAACTTATCTTGTGTAGGTTCAGCCAGGTTTTGGCGCTACCAATCATATTCATGGCAGCATAACGAGAGATAATGTAGTCTGCCCAATGGTACAGGAAGCCAATTTCTTCAAGAGATTCAATCCATGGGCGAGGGTCTTCCGTTCCATCAAACTTGGGGATGTCGATGTTGGGATTCAGGACAACTGGGTCGGAACTAGCATCTCTACCAATTGTTGCACCAGGTTGCGGCTTGGCAGACTCTTCAGGCATGATTCTCTCCTGTGCTGGGTCTTGCATCTTACCAGAGCGTGTTTCAACCATCCTACAAATTTATATAAGGGAATAATGAGATAAGTCTACTTTAAGTAGCCTCCAGAATCCTTTATTTATTTCCTCACATCAAAGAGAGCAGTGAAGTCACACGTGTACCTAAATACAAATGATGATAATCTAAAAAATAATCTGTTTTAAATAAATATCATAGAATATAAAAATAAATAAATATATAATTTAAATTTCAAATATATTAAAAATGATATAAGAAATACGCCATTAATCATGATGTAACAATATATATGTGTGCATTGTGCATATGTGTACATTGATTATATATATATATATAATATGTATTAGTTCATTATTTGCTTAATTTGCATAGGCTTTAATTAGTAAATGATTACTCAATGAATGATTCAGATTATATATGTTATATAAACTGTGTGAGCGTGGAGCTCAGAGTGAGACAATGTGTAGGACATCCACCTGGCCAAGAGGTACTACGACCGAGCTGCCGACACCCAGGCTGATGCCCAGGTCCCTGTGGCCTTGGCTCTTGTCAAGCTAGGAGTCTGCTACATCTTCAAATACATTCAGGAGGTAGGGGGCTTGTACATCTTGTCACTTCATCTGGTGTTGTAAGGACACCAAAAAGTGGTAAAATATCCTAATGATGCAAAATACAGTAGAACTTGGATAATCCGAAAACATCTTTAATTTGAATATTTATCTTGATCCCTCATGTCAGAGGCAGCCATTTCTTTTGGAGCTAAGTCGGCCTGCCACTGAGTAGTGCTCCCAGTCTTAATGACAAAGGCAGACACATTCTACTTCACCCAGTCATGATGGTTGTAAAATAGACACCATCAAGGGTCAAAACTTGATACCCTAAACTGATTGAGTGGAGATAAGAAAGAAGAAGATCTTGATCCCTAAAATTTCCTATAAATAGAATTTCCATTTTTAATTCGAATTGTTTGGAAAATTTAAATTTTTTTTTGGGCCCTTGCTCTTTGAAGTATCCAAGTTCAACTGTATTCAATAAAATAGTCATTTGTATCAATATCGAGTAAAAAAATCAGGCCTCCAGGGAAAAGTATCCTTTCAAAAATGTTTAATCTCTAGTTTTCGGGCACAAACGCCCTTCTACAAGAGAAAAAAACGGTACAAGTGTACTGTTACAATTTGTACCTTGTTTTCTCCTGTAGAAGGGCGTTCGTGCCCGAAAACTAGAGATTAAAAAGTTTTTGAAAAGATACTTTTCCCTGGAGGCCTGATATTTTTACTCGATACAAAATATCAATTTTAAATGTTGAGCCCAGTAATATTGAAATATATTTGGAATAGAAAGGGTTGTTGTTGTTGTTTCTTATCCCCTTGTGTAAAGATTACACGAATTCCATGAGTTCATGCTCCTTGAGCTGTTTTATGATAAGCAGCAGCCTCTCCCAAAGGTCCTGTTTAGTGCATCTAATGCAAGCCAAAATGTGTTCTGGAGCTGCAGGTGCCAAGCTACATTTTAACACATAGAAAGGGTATAGTAGGGAGGAGGGTGATGCTTACTGCAAGAAATCATCCCTCCCTGGGTACATGTAGTCCTTGGGACATGAACATTCTGCTCCATTGAATGCTTCACTTTAAATCCTTCCTTTTATACCACCTAGTATTTATTATCTTCTATAAACCCCCAAGTTATTTTGCTTGGCGAGTTGATGTTGAAGTTTTTTTATAGCATTATCTATTGCAGAGAGTTCTTTTTTATAAACTGAAAGGTGTCTAGGGTGGGAAAGGGAGATTTTTTGCAAGGATTTTATCTTTGTAGATAGCAATTCCCCACTTCCAGACAGTCCAGTTTCAAAGTTGGCTACCGTCAGTACAACTTGTTATGTCAAAGAGGGAGGTATTTACCTCAATGATTTGAAGGCCAAGAGCTTTAAGTAATTCTGGCTGAGTTTCATGTTTGTGGGGATTAGCTGGTAGATGAAGGAAACAGGTGAGTTTGTTGAGAGTTCTGTCTGGAGGGTAGAAAAGTTTTGTGTTTGGAATCGATTGGTGTACACGTGGTACAGGCCATGATAATCATGGTGGGTAGTAGTAGGCGATAATCATGGTGGGTAGAAGTAGGCGACTGCTTTTACTGTAAGTGCACCACATGTCTACACATGTGAAAGCCGTTTGACTTTGGACTCGCAAATGTGTCAGAGCCCCGTTTGGTTACTTGCATACGCTGGTGGAATTGGAATTTTGCAAGAATCGGGGGCCATTGGAGCATTTTTTTTTTATCAGAAAAAAAAGTGCCCAATTCGGGAATCGAACCCGGGTCGTAGCGGTCGAAAACCAACGGTTTAGACCATCCTTCCACTGACCCTTTATTTAAAAGATTAGAGTTGTGAGCCATGTTAAGAGGATTGGGGCATTTGAGTCTTTGATTTGGGTCCCAATTTTGAATAAAATTCCCTGTAAGGTAGGCGTGCAAAATTTATTTGTTGTTGCTTATTCCTCAACAATCACCATTAGGTCTCATTGTCTCAGCTTTTCTATTATAGTCCTGGGGGTTTTCCAGAGGTCTTTATTGGAGGATTTGATACAACTCAATAAGATGTTCTGGACTGGCTGGTTGGGAATCGCATTTGGGGCATTTCGGGAATGTTTTGATTTTTCCATTAAATTTGAGCATTCTAAGATGTCCTGTTCGCAATCTTGAAATCGCTGTTTGTTCTTCCCTAGTAAGGGTGTGGAAAGAAGATTTAAAAATGCAGTTAAACCTGTCTATAGTGCCCCCTCTAAATAGCGCCTTCATCTCTATAGCGCCCGATTTTAAACATTAAAATGTAAACATTTTACATTAAAAGTGACCTGTCTATAGTACCCCCTCTCTATAGCACTCTATTTTGGCGAGTCCCAAGAGGGGGTGCTATAGGCTGGTTTAACTGTATATATATAATAACACAGGTCTACAAAACTTAAGGAAGTTGTACCTTATAGCATATATATATCGGGATTCAGAAAAAAACTCTGAGAGATATTTAATGCACAGTGATATATAGAAGGTTGTGGGTTCGATTCCCGCTCCTGGACACTTTTATTTTTCCGTTCGCCATTACTCTTCATATATAGACCATCACTCTTCATATATTCAACCTTTTCATACGTCATCCAAAAGTTAGAAATATTAAATTATTTCTCTTTGAAATTAAAAAATGATTTTTCATAAATAAAAAGAAACTTATGCGGTTAAACTGGTTGTATAGCTTTATAATTATACGCCGCAGTCATTTATAAATATATATGCTATAAGGTACAACTTCCTTAAGTTTTGTAGACCTGTGTAATCGGGACTTTTTTGGGGTGGTTGAGTGATTGGTTGGTTGTTTGAAATAGTAGTAGTAAGACCCTGTTGACTTACTTGGTGGTTGATGTGGGCGCAGTCGTTTTGGCTGAAATGGTAAAGTTTTCTCACAGGGGAAAATAACGAGAAAGGACACAGGATTGGATTAAGAAATAGGCCAGCGATCAAGGGAGAGAGGGGTTAGACTATTGACGTATTTGACTAGTGGCTAGGCTATTCACATTTTGAAGATTAGACTTATCTGGATGATGAGAAGGGCTTAAGCGTACTGCTTGCTGTGCTGTCGAGCTCCTGACTTGTTACTTGGCAGGTCCAGGTCCCTACTTGTTGCGATGGTGCCGAGTTCCTAACTAACTAACTTGAGTCCGAGATTTAACTCGTTAACTCCTCAGTGCTCTCATTGGATGATTCCCGTCTCGTGGCGGTCTCTCATTGGATCTTAGCTAGTCCTGCTGGACTCTGATTGGATCTTAGCTAGTCCTTTGTCTTTGTCTTGTTTTAACATGCTCCCGGAAGAAGAAGGTTCTTGAACTCAGTTTTATTAGTTCCTGGGTAATAACTTTTGCTTCCTGGATAATGAAAACCTGCTAATGATTGTTTCTTCTCTGATGGCCTTTCTCCCAGATTCGCTAGGCCTAACTTTTATTAAAATCTTTAGATCATACATTGCATATATATTGTGGTGGGGTTACATCTAGTTATATACAAATTATGACATATACATAGGTTTCAAGATTAAATTTCAAAATAGAAAAGTAAAAGCGTTGAAAGATTAGTTAGAAGAGTAAAGGAAGAAAAGCGATTCTCTGAAAAAAGAACATCCCTTGGAAATTTAAATGATTTGAAATCGAAGTTGGCTGAAAAAACTATAAGATGCAACATCGCTCTTAAGAATACATAGGTTTAACTGTTATGTTTATCTAAACTGTACATGACGTGGTTGACAGAATGGATGGCCATCTTCTCCACTGCCCTCCCTACCCTCCATCTTTGGGCCGGACTGGGATCTCTACGCCATGACCACGCTGGCGCTGCTGCTGGGCATTGTGGTTTACTTCCGGCACCCTCCCATGTTACCCCCACAATAAACTGGAAATTTCTTTTGTCCCCTACATTTTGGTGTGTGGCAAGTTGTCTCCATTTGTACATATAATATATATAGAGAGACATGATTATATTTACTATAATTTTGTATTATTATTACTTTGCCCTTTTTTTTCCCCGCCCCCTCTAGTTGTTTTTATGATCGCACAAGTACCACACACATCTTGGCTTGTTGTTGTTGACATTTCCAGTTTCAGCCATTCCCTAGTGTTTCTAATTTTCTCTATTGTGAACAACTGAATTCTTTGTCAATTTCTATAAATTTTTTCGTTTTTTTTTTTCAGAAAGTGTGATTTTTTCCAAATGTCTTGTTTTTAAATCTAGATGACACCACCACATTGTATGTATTCCAGCGACATTGATTGTCATTGTCTTGAAATAAAGATTTTTACTTCTAAATCTTTTCTCCCTTTGCTTTCTCTTTCCTTCCCAAGAATTCAGACACATTGTGTTTACCTTGTTATTTAACCCTTAACTGGACGGGTGATTTTTTCTTACGTAACTGGACGGGGTGGGTAGATTCAACCCACTTATGTACCTTTACGAAATAAGCGGTAAATAATGAATTAAATCAATATTTGAAAGATTATTTAATGATTACAAATGTTAATATACAGAGAGATTTTGACTTCTAAAAATTCTAAATATAATCTATTTACAGTTTTCACAAATAATTAAGAAATGTTTTTTACAGACGCTTAGTTGACATACAGAGCATAAGGTTTTCACTTTTCCCGCATTTTTTGATGGACATTTGTAGCACCTTTTTGGAGTATCAGATTCTTGTGGCATCGTAGATCCTCTTGATGTACTTGAACCATCATTATTTTTGAATTTTTCTATTGTCGTCTGTAATTCCAGCGGGAGGGAATTTAGATTACGTGTGGCCAGGTGTTCATCAATCAAGGATCTCCCAAGATCAACAATAAAGGTACTTCTTTCTTTTTGATCCTTTTTATCAATCTGATAGTTGAAGATGATGTAAGAATTCAGAGCTGTAATATCTAAGAGGGCATAAAAAAAGTGCCAAAGGCCATCTTCTGGATCGACGAGAGGTAGAAAAATTAGAGACCATTTGGTCAATGGTATCTACACCTCCTTTTGTTAGATTATAATCCATTATAATGTCAGGTTTTCCTGTTGTTTCATCACATTTATTGTCATGATGCATCGAAGATATAAGGATTACTGATTTTCTTTTTTTGAGAACATAGGAGACTAAAGTTTTTGTTCCAGAGAAACCAAAAATAGATGTTCCTGATTCTCTTTTAGGATGCGGTTGGAATTGTGGTGGAATCTGAGGTTTGTTCTTTCTCATCGTTCCTAAATATGTAAGGCCATGTTCTTTCAACTTATCAACTAATTCTATTGAAGTAAACCAGTTGTCTGCTGTAATATTTCTATTACTCTTCCAAAGTGGTCGACTAATATAGTTCTATTGACTTTGGAGTTTTAGATTTTCCTGTATATACCATTGCATTATACATATAATGTGTTCTTGAGTCTGCTAGTATCACTATTTTTATCCCATATTTATTAGGTTTTGAGGGTATATAAATTTCGAATGGACATTTTCCCCGAAACCCTACAAGCATTTCATCAACAGTAAGGTATTCAGCAGGTATATAACAACTTTGAAATTTTTCAATAATGGTTTGGAAAATATCTCTTATGGGTGAGAGTCTATCTTCTTTGCATCTTGTCTTGAAATTATCAAATCTAATACAAAGTAATAGAAAAAGGAAATGCTTCACACTCATTACAGAGCGAAAAATGTCACGGCCTGTTCCATCTGAGGCAAACAAAGATTATACATTTTCATGACCTGATTTGTAAACTCCAGCTAGATACAACAAACCTAAGAATTCTCTTATTTCTATTTCACTTGTAAAATTTGAGTAAGTACTTTTGGTCAAATCTGAAATTCTTTGGCGAAATTCTTCAATTTTTGCATTTGTAAATTCAGATATTTGTTTTATAATTGCGGCAGTAAAAAATAAGTTGAATATATCTATGCCACAATTTGGCTTCGGTTTAGCAGGGCCTTTCAGACCAGGTAAGTGTGTAATTATGTTATGAGAACGGGTTCTTCCAATTATTGCATGATTCTTGTTCCACTTATAGCCATTTTTCCCAATGAAACAATTACTTGAAGACATTTGAACAGTGGTAAGAATTGAATCACATTCCTCATCTGTACTGACATCTGAAGATTCGTTCAATGAATAATTTTCAGTTTCAGAATCATCGTCAAAATTCTTATTCAAAATTTTGTCTTCCATTATAAATAGAATTTCAAAAATAAAAAGTCTTACCTTGATAAAAAAATTAAGGAAGTTGTTTTTTTTTTTTAATCTAAAAGAATAAATTCTACTTAGCCAAAGAAAGAAGTCTTATTTTATGAATGGAAGCTAAAAAATAGCGGAAGAAAGCGACTCGAGAATGAGCAATCAGCTATAACCCTAACATGAAAAATTCTCACGCTTCTGGACGGCATGGGCGGAATCCGCCCACACATGCAAATTTAACCGCCCTCCCAAAACTTATATTTTTAAATGACGAATGGAAATTGTTTGTATCACTGTAAAATTAGAATACACCAAAGCTGTTAGCTCTCAGTAAACAAAAATATATTTTTTTCCTATATTAAGTTTATGCATGGGCGGAATCTACCCAACCCGTCCAGTTAAGGGTTAAAGTGGGTTTAGGATATATTATCATTCAAATAAGCTGGATGCTCTAAGCAGACTTAAGCAGTCATATGGAGAACCAATTGCTGAATAGCATGGGGGTTAAGAGGATTTACAAAGGACTGACAAAGGATGGGAATTAGGATCACACCTAAGCACAGCTGGTACAGTGGAGTGGACCCAGGAGGAGCTCAACCTCAGACAGCATCAAACAACAAGATTTAGAACAGGCCATCTCAAGCCATTGAAAATAGAAAATAATAACTAAATCTACCCCACTTGCCCAAAATGTAGCTTGGCACCTGCAGCTCCAGAACACATTTTGACTTGCATTAGATGTACTAAACAGGACCTTTGGGAGAGGCTGCTACTTATCATGATATAGCTTGAGGAGCATGAGCTTGTGTTGTTGTTTCTTATCCCCTTGTGTAAAGATTACACGAATCACATGAGTTCATGCTCCTCAAGCTGTTCATGTAATCTTTACACAAGGAGATAAGAAACAACAGATAGTCACGACCAGTTTTTTTTTACTGGAGAGCTACCAAAATAATCAGTGATTTCAGTTGTTCCAAGTTTCTGGGTAGTTACATTATAGAATGGAATAGCATCCGTTATTTCACCAACTTGGTTATAACTCTTAAAGTCTCTAGCCATGGTTCTAACAACATAAAACCTTAGTTCCAAGTGATGTTTTAGCAAGTATTTATACCTGTATACAAGAACATTAGCCTGCACATGAAATTCAAACACATAGAAATAGTTTTTAAAACTTAGCATTCATATATTTAAAATAAGAACATTAGGCCTCCAGGGAAAAGTTTCTTTTTAAAATATTTTTATTTAAAAATCTCTCAAGCTTTCGGGCAAAAAAGCCCTTCTACAGGAGAAAATAGTTTACATTATTAAAACGCCAATAAAATAAGATTTAAAATTAAATATATAAAGTTTCTTGCCCAAAAGCTTGAGAGATTTTTAAATAAAAAATATCTTAAAAGAAACTTTTCCCTGGATGCTTAATGTTCTCATTTTAATATTGATTCAAGGGATTATTTTATCGAATTCATATATGTCATAATATATACTCTTCCTGGAGTAATAAAGCAAACCTACAGTCAACCCAGAGAGAGACGGGCAGCTAAAGTCCGGTCATTTGAGACACCAGCGACATTCCAAGGGGCGGCCAGAGGGGCCCGTGAGTTCTCGGGACTAATTAAGACAGTTGGTGATTGTGTTCGACTCGAACGGACGCCCGGCGGTTGCCGGGCCCGTCTCTCTCGCTGGTTGTCTGGGTCCCTTCTCCAACTTGTGGTGTCCTTATTTCTCTTTCCCCACCTTATTATTATATTGTCACATAAAAAGTCGACAGGATAAGACCTGGCCGGGAAACAAATTCCCATATCTACTGGAATATGAAGAAAAAAGAAGCACAGCCATGGAGATCGGACGAACCCACAGCCAAGCTCCACAATAATTTACAACCAACCCAACTGTAGCCACTCCTCTTCGAGCTCTCACCCCCTTCCTCGCCAACTTTTGAACTCTGATCTGGAAGAAGTGATCACCAACGACGGATATGAACCTGCCGCTCGCTTCTCCCAGCACTAGATCTGCCCAAGAACGATCACCGCGCCAGAGCAGGACACCTTCCATCATCATGGACTCCGCCATATCCCTGACACTGCTTTGGCGGACAACACTGTCCCGTACAATATCAGCAGAAAGAACCCTCCCTCAATGAACTTAATGAATCTACTTGCGCCCTCAACCAGCATAACCTGCGAGTGTAATTGTTTCCACCCCTAGCATTTATTCTTTAAAGAAGTCATTCCTTGTAGACTCTGGTGCCAGTATTTACATAATTAGTTCAATTTGTGTGAATATGTAAAAATGTTTAATATTTCCATTTATTCTCTCCACCCCTATTAACAGTGATCTTATTATCCATACTATATCTAGCTATGTGAAACCCACTGGATTAGTAACCTTACCATTCTAATTTAATATAATTGTCTTTTTATTGTGTGAAATATTTTTATTTTAAAGTCATCCCTTAAAATTGGCATTCTATCTATGCATACTTTACGATTTTTAATAATAACAATCAATTTTCATAATAGTGCTCATTCACAATAGGGCTTCAGTACCTAAACATTTGTACCCTTTTGTATATGACCTTCTCTCCTACTTGTAAGAACGGCTCACGAAATATAATTTCTTGCCCCAAACGACTTATAATTCACTCTGTTAAGTCAGGCGTAGAAGAATTCCAACCACCATGTGAGCCTTGCTTACAACCAACCCTGAGTAACCTTTATTAATTTCCCCCTGAATGTCTCACTCATCCTTACAACTTGTCAACCTTCTACCAGCTTATGACCTTCTATAGAATTATTGATTAATCAATTATCAAACAACTATATTGTCTTTTCAAAATTCTAATCTTCACCCTTGATTTATGATAATATATTTTGTAGTTGCTCTCTAGCATATCCACCGACCCACACCATCTAGCCACTGGTGTGTTCGTCACAGGATGCAGATTGACTAACTGCTAGATGTTTATCAACTCCTTTTTGTTCGCACTTGAACAATCTGCATCGAGCGGCACAGTTCGCTCCTTCACCTCGCGCCACACATTCGCCACACGGACCCTGTCTTCAAATTTATGTTTGTCCCTTGTCCATACCAGCACGATATAACCTACCTCCGATATTTCCCACGGAGGTATGTTAAACATCGTCGCTGATTCTGTCCGGTCCGTCATCATTTCGCGCAGACATGGGTTTTACGTTCAACCCGTCGCGAAATCAACTCCTCGCATAAGCTCCCATGACGGTTCAAACACCTCGTGTACGAGAAGCTTGTAAATTGTAAAGGACAACGCCGTCCTCGTCCCAATTTTTGGCACGGTGCGCGCATACTTTCCTCCAATTAGTTAAAACTACTAGTCTCTTAGTATCGAAATAATTAAGGTAGAAAGGCCCAAAACAAGTATCCCCTCGCTCTGTTCGCCTATATTCTACCTTTGTATCTCACACTATTTTATCTTCTCAAATTAACTATAAGTCCATGCGACTTCCTCACCTACACACGGGACTTCCCCCCTCTGACTCTCTACACGAGTAACTGCATAGATAAGGTAGAATGGCCCAAAGCAAGTTTTCCCTCGCTCTGTTCGCCAAATTCTAACATTGTATGTAGTTCTAAAATTTACCTCAGTCCTGAGCTCACGCAATTTCCAGCCTCAACCTCATTTCTCGTACTCTACATCTATAGCATAGAAAACCCATGCCAAGTCTTCCCCTTGCGATGTCCGCCTGAAAACATATCTCAAAATGTAGAGTTCCCCAGTCTTAATGGCTCAATATTTTCATCATATGTATGCGACTCTTCTTCTCCTTGTTGACACCTCTCAATAACATTTCCCTTATAATACATTAGTTGTTATTGTATATAGCCTTTTATAACTTTGAAATTATCAAAAATTCCCTTAAATATCAAAATCTCCGGTGTTGTAAAACTGCTTGTAAATAATATTTACTTGTGTACTATACAATATTTTATTTACATAAAACTATGTCACCATTACCTTAATTAATTTCAACTGTAAAATTATTTTCTCTATTCCTGGCTTCTCCAGCTTTAAGTATACTCAAACCATGTTCAGCCTTCTTCAACGGGGGCCATATGTCATAATATATACTCTTCCTGGAATAATAAAGCAAACCTACAGTAAACTCAGAGAGAGACGGGCAGCTAAAGTCCGGTCATTTGAGACACCAGCGACATTCCAAGGGGCGACCAGAGGGGCCCGTGAGTTCTCGGGACTAATTAAGACAGTTGGTGATTGTGTTTGACTCGAACGGACGCCCGGCGGTTGCCGGGCCCGTCTCTCTCGCTGGTTGTCTGGGTCCCTTCTCCAACTTGTGGTGTCCTTATTTCTCTTTCCCCACCTTATTATTATATTGAAGGCATATCCTGACCAGGAGTACATGTGCTTTTTAGATGGCAGAGCACCATCTAGTGGAACAGAAATCAACTAAACATTGATTTAACCAGTTCATATATATATTTATGTTGTGATATTGGTAAAACTAAAGAAAATATATCCCAAACTATCAAACTTAAGTCACCACTTAATATTTAAAAACCAAAATAACCATCTTGAAAAGCTGCCAAGAAAACAGATCTTATGGAATGAGATGTAGGTGTGCAGCTTTCATTGATCATGGCACCATGATCCAGGCACACTCGTAAATTATTTGTAGTTTTTTTTTGCTTATCCCTAGCACAAGTGGTACAGGCCATGATAATCATGGCAACTGCTTTTACTGTAAGTGCACCACATGTCTACACATGTGAAAAGCAATTTGACTTTGCACTTATAAATATGCCAGGGCCCCGTTTGGTTACTTGTAATTGCTGATGGGGTTGGACTTTTGCAAGAATCTGGGGCCATTGGAGCATTCTTTTTTTAAATAAAAAAAAAAAGTGCCCAATGCAGGAATCTAACTCGGGTCGTAGCGGTCAAAAACCAACGGTTTAGACCATCCTGTGGTTTTGTTAACTACACGTGGATAGAAACATTTTCTGGGTTTCTAGAGGTTTCTACTGATGAACAAAATCTTAGAGCTCATCAGTGGGGACTTGATTCACAGTAGAGATTGTAAAACCCAACTTTACTCAGGTAGATGTTTATAGGTGTGTTGAGATAAGTAAAGAGAGAGTCACAGTATATACAAAACTAAAATTGTATTTTTCCATCCTTTACAAGAATAAATATGAAAACCACTAAACTAGTTAAAGAGGGGAAAAAATGACCAAAAACTTGGATTAGAGAAACAGGTCCCATTACTGTTAAGGACAATTTTTGTTTGTTTTAAAGAAAAAACAACAACAATGGATGATAATTAAAACCAAAAAAGAAAAAGGTAAATATCTTTCTATATATATATATGTATGTGGTTACAATTATTTATTGTGGATGATGAAAAAAAAAGAATATATATATTACAAGAAAAAAAAAATTAATAAAAAAAAAAAAAAGAAAGATGTTTCTAAACACACAGTTAACAAACGGTGGCGGACGCTGCTAGTGTAATGATGGAAGAGGTTACAACAACTAAAGCATGTGACCTCAAATCTGAGTTTATAATAACTAGGTTCATTAGGTACCAGTTCAGAGAGTGGGGGGTAACAAGTAACAATGTGGTAGCCAGGTCCCTGGGGATGATGATAATGAGAGAAGAAAGGCAACAACAAGGATGGAAACCTCGGGCATCAACAAACAAACCTGTATGGAGGAAAGTTAAGTATACATATATCAGGAGGTGACTAGAGAGGAGTATTGTGGAACAGCACGAGGTTAGCTACCCTGCCACAGTAGCTAAGGGTTTGTGCTCCATCTGTAGATCCAAGACATCTTCTTCCTCCTGGAACACAAACACGTTTTGTAGAAAAAAACACTTAAAGCAAAAGAGATTTAAAAAAATAAACTAGTTTTTTCACAAATTCAAATATACTTTTCATGACATAATTTTTGGGGGGGTCTGTGGAAGGGTTGGTTTTCGACCGCTACGAGCCGGGATCGAATCCTGCATTGGTTTTTTTTTTTTTTTTTCAAATTAAAAAAAATGCTTCATTGGCCCCTGATTCTTGCAAAAGTCCAACCCTACCAGCGAGTGCAAGTAACCAAACGGGGCTCTGGCACATCGAACTGTTTTTCACATGTGTAGACATGTGGTGCACTTACAGTAAAAGCAGTTGCTAACTTCTACCCACCATGATTATCAGGCCTGTACCATGTGTACTAGGGGTAATATGTATATGACATAATTTAGAAGTACTGGAACAGGTTTTCCCACTATGTACTAAGTGCAATTCTCAACCACATGATTGACTGTATTGATTCATCCATTAATGAGCTCTACTCATCCCCAGCAGACACCATCAACAAGCTCTACAAGTTATGATTGTCGTTGTTTCTTATCCACTTGTGTAAAGCTTTCGTTGATCCAGGCACACTTTGGTGAAAGTGACTTTGCCTGCCATTCTCAAGAAAGAAGAAGAAAAGTACTGGTATTCTCATATCATAAAAAAAGTTGACTAAAGTTACACTATTGATGATAATAATAGAGTACTGTTATTTATTTTTAAAATTACAAAATATCCACGCTGCGCATGTTTGTATTTGTAAATATTTCGATATTTTTTTAAGCCCGTTGAAGAGCAATAATCGCTTGAAAGCTAGCAATTTAAAATAAAAAGAAACTCATTGTGAGGAAATATTTTGTAATTTAAAAGTTTTTTCACAATTTCATCATGAATAGAGTAGTGTTATATTAAAAGCAGCAGTCTCTTGAACCTGGCCTATTGAAAAACTATCAGGAAGGTTCTGCTCAACTTTGGTGAGAGTGGCTTTGAAACTTAAGAAAGTTTGGCTATGAGACCAGTTAATACAGGAAGAAATATGAAAGCTTAGAAAGAATAGATGTCATCTTGGGATCTTTTTTCCTAAGAGTTCTGGGGATGTTCCATGCCAAACCCAAGAGGCAAAATACTTTCAAACTTTTTTGACGACAATGCCTTCATGTGCTTAAATGATGGGAATCCTACCCACCATTCCTACAGCTATAATACTGCACAAGCACTTGATATAAGTTTCTCCAGTCCTGACATTTTCCACAAATGCAAATGGCAAATATTAAAAAGTATTGGAAGTGATCATTTGCCTATTTTGATAGAAATTAGCACCAAGACCAAAACCAGCTCAATTAAAGAAAAATTCTGGAACTTCAAAAAGGCTAATTGGAATCTTTACCAGAAAAACACCAATGAAGACTTTAGAAAAGCACCCACTAGAATAAAAGATCTGGAACAAAATTGGATATCTTTCAAAAACACCATTATTAAAGCAGCCAAAGTTTCAATACCAAGAGGTAATATTAAGAAATGGATTCCAAATTATACACACCAGGCAAAAGATATTCAAACACTTATAACTAAAAGAAATGAACTACAAAAAAAGTGCACCCAAAACCAAACAAATTGTAGAACTGAACTGAACATTGTGAATGCAAAAATAAAAAGGGTATACGTAAATATGAAAAGGGAAAAATGGAAACAAACTTGTGAAAACCTGAACCCAAGAAACCCGAATACAAAACTTTGGCATTTGGCAAAACAAATTGACAGAGCCCAGCCACAAACTGAAAACACAAATATGATTAAGAATACGGATGGTACCCCAGCAACTAATGACAAAAATGCTGCTAATCTTTTAGGTAATTCATATCAAATAAGTAGTAAAATCAAATTTGAAATAAAAGATAAGAAAGTTGAAAAAAAGGCCCGAAAGATTATTCATGACTGTAAAAATTTCACCAGTACTCATAATATTTTCCATGAAAAAATCAATATGAAAGAGCTAGATTATGCATTAGAAAACACTGACCTAAACAAGACTCCTGGGCCAGATGGAATCCATGGCCAAATGATATTAAACTTGGGCAAAAATGGCAAAGAAATACTTCTTGATATTTTCAATAACTCCTGGAAAACTGGAAAATTGCCTCAAGACTGGAAAACTGCAACAATAATTCCTATTAAAAAACTTGACAAATCTGCTGATGACCCAAAAAACTAACGACCTATCTCCCTCACAAGTATTTGCTGCAAATTATTGGAAAAAATTATACTCAGACGACTTACCTACCACCTTGACACAAGAAATCTCTTACCAGAAGAACAATATGGATTTAGGAAAGGACATGGGACAATAGACCAACTCTTATTTTTCACACAAAAGGTAAAAGATGCACAAAACAGAAAACCAACTAGCCACACCATAGCTGCTTTTTTAGACCTTACACAAGCTTTTGATAAAGAGTATGGAAAAACAAGTTAATTACAAAATTATACAAGCATTTCAAAATTGATGGAAAAGCTATCACTTGGATAAATGATTTCCTTAAAAATAGATACATCAGGGTCAAATATAATGGAACTCTATCTAAAACCTTCTAATTGTACCAAGAATTACCACAAGGATCAGTCCTTAGCCCAACTCTCTTCACCCTATTTATTGCAGGCATAGAAGGAAAAATTTCACATAAAACCAATATTGGACTTTTCGCTGATGACATTATTCTATGGAGCAGTAACACTAACTGGAAAAAAGCTGAAAGGGATTTGAACAAGACTCTTCTCCACCTAGAAAAATTTGCTAATAAACATAAATTAGAATTTAACCCCCAAAAATCTGAAACCTGTCTTTTTACTACTGATAAGAAACTATACAAAATAAGGCCAAAAATTATTCTGAAAGAACAACAATTACAATATAATAAACATCCTAAATATCTTGGCTACACCCTGGATCCAGAAATTAACTCCAGTAAACATATTGAAGAAGTTATTAGAAAAGGAAGAGACCGACTAAAAATCCTGAAATATATTTCAGGAAGAGAGTGGGGAGCCGATGCAACCACACTAAAATTAACTTACACATCTCTAATGGATATCAAATCTATGGTACAGCATCTGAAACAAATCTAAAATCACTGGAAAGGATACAACTAAGTGCAGCTAGAATTATTACAGGTCTTCGAAATATCTGCCCTAATCCAATCTAAGACTCAAAAAAGAAGGTCCTCTCCACCTGGCCAAAAGAAATGGATTTTTAAAATATAAAGTAGAAAAAAATTATTTAGCAGAAAAAATTTCTCCATGCGAACCACTACAAAATGTTATTTTTAATGACACTTTAAATGAACCCACCAACAAACAATACCAAAATCCAGAATACTTAAAACAATTATCATTAGAAATAATTAATAACATTCCTAAAAATGCAATAACTATCTATACCGATGGTAGCAGAGATGAGTTGGGACACACTGGCAGTGGCTGTCTCATCAAAACTACAAATGGCATTGAGAAAATGAACAGAAGAAACCCAGATTTTTGCTCAGTCTTCAGATCAGAACTTATAGCCATCTATGAAGCCTTAAAATCCATCAGAAATACTAATTATCAAGATATCTGGATTCTTACTGATAGTAGAAGTGCCATACAACACTTGAGTCACACAGGGGAACTCAGAGACAAAGTAAGCAGGAACATAATTGGTTATCTCCAAAAACTCTCAAAAACCTCAAAAATTCACCTTCAATGGATACCCTCACATGTTGGAATTGAAGGCAATGAAGCTGCTGATGTGCTAGCGAAAAAAGGCACAAAAGAACCCTTGCCACAGAAAAATAAACTTACTTTTAAAGAAATAGAAACAGTAGCCAAAAAAAAATAAACAAGAACTGGAGGATCCCACCTAAGCACAGTTGGAACAGTGGAGTGAACCCAGGAGGAGCTCTAAACATCAGAAATAGACAGCATCAAACTACACTAACAAGATTTAGAACAGGCCATCTCAAGCCATTGAAGATAGAAAATAATAGCAAAATCTACCCCACTTGCCCAAAATGTAGCTTGTCACCTGCAGCTCCAGAACACATTTTGGCTTGCATTAGATGCACTAAACAGGACCTTTGGGAGAGGCCGCTGCTCATCATAAAACAGCTCGAGGAGCATGAACTCATGGAATTCGTGTAATCTTTACACAAGGGGATAAGAAACAACAACAGGAGAAGTTGCCTCACCTCAGAGCTGGAGTCAGAGTCCGGGAATCCAAACGCTGGGTTGTGAGAGTTGTACTTCAGCAGGAGAGCTCTCATGGAGATGAGGGGCTGGGATGTGAAGTTGTCATTGCAGGACTGACGTAATTCGTCCAGTGGGGTGTAGCCACCGTAGTTGGGACAGTTCACCTCAGTGCCAGACTGAGAGAGCAGGACTTCTGCCAGTTCCTTGTTGAGTGCGGCCACGGCCAGATGGAGGGGGGTTCTTCCAGCCTTGCCCTCCTGCACATGTAACAGCCCATAGAACACCTAGTTGCTTGGAATTGTGTAGGTTAGTTAAAGACAGAGAGATGGAACACATTTCAAATTCAAGTACAGTAGAACTTTTCTGTCTTCTTCTTTCTTATTTCCACTCAATCATATCTGGGTGAAGTAAAATGCGTCTGCCTTTGTCATTAAGACTGGGAGCACTATTCAGTGGCAGGCCGACTTAGCTCCAAAAGAAATGGCTGCCTCTGACATGAGGAACAGATGCCATGTGCAGCCGCTCCTAACAATGGAGTACAAACGCTGCGAACTTTTCTGTAAAGAACAACAAACTTCTATATAGGAAAATAATAAAAATTTGTTAAAACATTATTTTTGTGCAAACATCCACTCTGCCAGAAACTATACTAAAATCTCTCTCTCATTATCTTTATTATTTGTGCAAAATTATTTTTGTCTTTTTCGCGCAATAAATTCACAAACTACTGAATCTTATCTTTTTATGACAAATTAATTTTTCTTATAAAAATTAAGTTTACTCCTTGAAGTCTAATTCCAAAACATAAGTTTATCCAAGGTTACTACAAGAAAATAAGACCTAATCCAAATAAATTAATAGTGTGTGGCCTTTCGGCATCAGTGTTGTTACCATATATCATCAGACAAAAGAATAAATAATCTCATTTATTCTTTTGTCTGATGATGGTAACAATGCTTTTGCCAAAACGTCACACTCTATTAGTTTATTTGGATTAGGTCTTATTTTCTTGTAGTTCAAATCTATAATCCAAATTGTGCTTTATCATTTATCAGAGGTTATACAGTAGAACCTCTATGTGAAGACACTAACGCTAGAGGACACCTCTCTATAAAGGACAGATTTCATTTGCAAAATTACCATTTTTACTATTTAGTAACTCTGCGGTAAGAGGACACCTCTCTCCCTAAAGGCTCTGCAGCTAGATGTCCTTTACAGGGAGGTAGTTCTACTGTATGTCTTCTCTTCTTCTTTCTTATCTCAAACCATCATGACTGGGTGAAGTAGAATGCATCTGCTTTTGTCATTAAGACTGGGAGCACTACTCAGTGGCAGGCCAACTTAGTTCTACTGTATACAACAGTGGGTGGTATGTATCTCACCTTAATGTTGATGCTGGCCTTCTTCCTGATGAGCCACTCCACCAGCTCCCGGTGATTGTGGATCACTGCCAGGTGCAGGGCAGCCTCCCCCTCGTAGTTGCGACGATCCAGGAAGGTCTGGGTTGGGCGGAAGGGAGAGACAGAGTACAAGGGAGCGGCATGTTGGATCTCCTCCAGGGAGACTTCCTCTGTGAGACTGCGAGCACAGTCCAGATGGCCCAGCATAGCTGCATGGTGGAGGGCAGTGTTGCCAAAACAGTCCTGGTGAAGGGGGCGGGCACCACAGACCACCAGCCTCCTCACTGCGGCTGGGAGGTTGTACTGGACAGCGTAGTGCAGCGGAGTCTGCACAACACACACATATTGTCGTAATGAGTTGTTTGGGTAGTAAATAGAATAATAATTTTTATTAGATAAGCTCTTAGATAATGATAAGGCACAATTTTGGATTAATGATTATAAACACAAGGTGGTTGTCGTGTCCAATGAAGAACCTCAGATGTCCCCATGCATCTCTATCACAGCAGTTGCAATGTCCACTATCTTTGCACAAGGTAATAAGACCAAATAAATAAATAGTGTGTGACATTTCGGTAACAACACTGTTATCCAAACGTCACACACTATTTATTTGGTCTTATTACCCTGTGTTTATGAGCTTAGATTGTTAAATAGTTTGGGCAATTAGAAGAAGAATATATAAAACTATGTTATAAATGATAAAAAAAATTATTAATTAAGGCAATGACTTTAAAGACCCAAACAGCTGGGGATTGGCTACCCCCAAAGAGGGCGGCTAATGTTTACCAACTTCCCGCAACATCTATTGGGGCTTAGGTACACAACGCTCGCCAACCTGCCAATTTTTACAGGCGCTATGTATATTTTCGTTTGACAATATATATTGAAAGGAATCTATTCAAGGGAGAAACAGAGGCCAGCTATATTTATAAAAAGGGGATCAGTGGAAGGGTGGTCTAAACCATCGGTTTTCGGCCGCTACGACCCGGGTTTGATCCCACATTGGGCACTTTTTTTCTGATAAAAAAAAAAGAAAAATGCTCCAATGGCCCTGATTCTTGCAAAAGTTCAACCCCACCACCGAGTGCAAGTAAGCAAACGGGGCTCTGGCACATTTGTAAGTGCAAAGTCAAACTGCATTTAACATATGTAGACATGTGGTACACTTACAGTAAAAGCAATCGCCTACTTCTACCCACCATGATTATCATGGCCTGTTCTACCGTGTACTAGGAATAAGCAAAAAAAAAAACATCTTTATAGAGGCATGCAGGCTTGTCTGTTACCTCAGAGTTGATGTTGGAGAAACTGAGTAAGTCTTGGTGGGGTGCAAGCTTGATGATCTTGAAGGTTCTCTGAAGGTCTCTGCTGGCAATGTAGATGTGAAGTGGTCTGCACAGAAACACACGTTTGTCTCTCTACTTCAACAATTTGCCCACATATATATATAGAGAGAGAGATATTGAAACTGATTTATTACAATGTCCATATATGATTATATAAGGTTATAAATACAGTTATAAAATAATAAATATATTAAAAAATAGATATAAATATATAAAATAATTGATGAATAAAAATATACAGTTAAACCTGTCCATAGCGCCCCCTCTAAATGGCGTCTTCCTCTCTATAGCGCCTGATTTTAACTGATTAATAGCTGTAGATGTTAACAATGTTGTTACCGAAATGTTACACACTATTTACTTATTTGGATTTGGTCTTATTATCTCGTGTTTATAAAATGTAAACATTTTACATTAAAAGTGACCTGTCTATAGCACCCCTTCTCTATACCACCCTATTTTGGTGAATCCCAAGAGGGGGGCGCTATAGGCAGGTTTAACTGTGTATATATATAAATAGTATGTGACGTTTCGGTAACAACACTGTTATCCAAACGTCACACACTATTTATTTGGTCTTATTACCTTGTGTTTATGAGCTTAGATAGTTAAATAGTTTGGGTGATTAGAAGAAGAATGGATAAAACTATGTTATAAATGATGAAAATAATTATTAATTAATCGATTTAAATCTCCTATGGATATTTGACATCAGAATTTAAAACGCTTATGGAGATATGTATCTTTATTTTTGATCTTCTCAAGCTTTCGGCTTGTCTGCCCTTCTACAGGAGAAACAATATATAACGAAAATATAACGCCGCCTGATACTAAAACTATTATGATTCTATATACATCTAATATATATATATATATATATATATATATATACACTAGGGTATTTTTGCATATTTTTTAATTAAGATATGTTTTTATTTGATTAAGGTATTTACATATTTTACTATTGTTTGCTATATACTAAGAATTATCTTATAGGTTGGAGATTCTATTATTTTAAGTTAGTTTTATAATGGTTATTGGCTATTACGTATAAGTTACATATATTGATATTATTAGCTGGCACTAGGATATATTGTGTTATATGTTTCGGGCAAGTCTATTTTTCTATTGATGCTGTTGTGTTTTCTGGATAATAAAGATTCTATGCTAAGCCTTTGATATTTGCTGTTTATGTTATTGTAATGTATTATGGGTTCTTCTAATGCGAATGTGTGACCTGTTTCTTTGCAGTGTTGGAAAATTAGGGATCTATTGTCTTGGTTTATTATGTTGCGTTTGTGTTCATATATTCTATTGCTGACTCTCCTTCATGTCTCCCCCACGTATTTGACTTGGCAGTTATTGCCTTAGAATGCAATAACTGCCAAGTCAAATACGTGGGGGAGACAGGAAGGAGAGTCAGCAATAGAATATATGAACACAAACGCAACATAATAAACCAAGACAATAGATCCCTAATTTTCCAACACTGCAAAGAAACAGGTCACACATTCGCATTAGAAGAACCCATAATACATTACAATAACATAAACAGCAAATATCAAAGGCTTAGCATAGAATCTTTATTATCCAGAAAACACAACAGCATCAATAGAAAAATAGACTTGCCCGAAACATATAACACAATATATCCTAGTGCCAGCTAATAATATCAATATATGTAACTTATACGTAATAGCCAATAACCATTATAAAACTAACTTAAAATAATAGAATCTCCAACCTATAAGATAATTCTTAGTATATAGCAAACAATAGTAAAATATGTAAATACCTTAATCAAATAAAAACATATCTTAGGTAAAACAATATGCAAAAATACCCTAGTGTATATATATATATATATTAGATGTATATAGAATCATAATAGTTTTAGTATCAGGCGGCGTTATATTTTCGTTATATATTGTTTCTCCTGTAGAAGGGCAGACAAGCCCGAAAGCTTGAGAAGATCAAAAATAAAGATACATATCTCCATAAGCGTTTTAAATTCTGATGTCAAATTATTAATTAAGGCAATGACTTTAAAGACCCAAACAGCTGGGGATTGGCTACCCCCAAAGAGGGCGGCTAATGTTCGTCAACTTCCCACAACATCTATTGGGGCTTAGGTACACAACGCTCGCCAACCTGCCAATGTATTACAGGCGCTATGTATATTTTTGTTTGACAATATATATTGAAAGGATTCTATTCAAGGGAGAAACAGGGGCCGGCTATATTTATAAAAAGGGGATCAGTGGAAGGGTGATCTAAACCATCGGTTTTCTGCCGCTACGACCCGGGTTTGATTCCCGCATATACCAAGTATATACAAGTTGTCATTGGTGGCGCCCACCGCGGGAAAGACTCCACCACCGATAGACTGCGAGAGTTCTTTCCCACAGAGTGAGCAGGTCGCAGAAGGAGCTGCCGTTACCCACCTCAAGACCAAGATGGTACTTGTAGATAGTAGCTTTTGCTACACTTGTTAACTTCATTGCCTCTGGAAATAGAGAGTGCTGTAAATCTCTAAATTTCAATGTTTACACTAAAACTTCCTATAGGCAACTGACCACCTTTGTAAAAATCAAAGCTGACTAGAACTGAAATAACCCAATCTCCAATAATAGACTAGAGATGGCCACTTTTTGAGATAGTCTCTAAAGGCAACTTCTACTAAATATACAGTAGAACCTCCACGAGAGATGATACTCACGCTAGAGTACACCTCTCTACAAAGTTTTCATTACCCAAATTATCATTTTTGCTATTTAGCAAATCTCCAGTAAGAATACACTTCTCCCTAAAGAGACTTCTGCAATTAAGGTGTCCAGATTTACAGAGAGGTACTGTATTATACCTTACTGAATAGCATAGACACAGATTAAGTAAGCTATGGAGCTTTCCATGGTTTGGACAATCCAGGAATCTGAGTCATTGAGTGACCCATGGGGAGAAAAAAACAATCCTGGGCCTCTCCTGGTGCATGCTGTAACACGGATGGAGATAGTGGCTATCTGGGGAAAATCCAGAACTGAAAGGAAGGCCACCTACAGCAGAAACTCTCTATAATCAACTTGAAGGAACAGAAACACTTTTAAAACTGGTATTCTACTTTTGCTTGTACATCAATAAACTAAAGAGCAAATTTTTTATATAAGTGTTTTTTTTTTTCTGGAACTGCATATATTGCAAACATGCTTAAAGTAAATTAATTTTTTCCCCAATTTAAAAGCCATGGTATGTAACTATAGTCCAGTTCAGTAGAACAGGTTAATATATAAAATACTAACTATGTGTACCCTGGACTCCTGGAGCATACACAAGTTGATATGCAACTAAGTCCAGCGTTGTGATGAACAAGTTAGTATGTAACTTCAGTTCAGTAGAACAGTTTAATATGTAAACTACTAACTATGTGTACCCTGGACTCCTGGAGCATACAAAGGTTGATATGCAACTAAGTCCAGCATTGTTATATGTAACTAAATCAAACCAGTCAGAGTGAGGAAAGAGGTTGTTGTCCCTGAAGGTGTGTGGCAATGGGAGGGGAAACCCAGCAGCCCCCACAAAGTGTGGTACTTCCACTTTCTATTATTGCTCCAGACATCTCTTTCACATGTGGAGCCAACACAGCTGAGTTATAAAATAGGGTGTTATTTCAAGATCTCTATATATAAGTCATTTGGAAGAACTAAATAGATATCTATATTTGAATGGGTACAATTCTTGATGTGATTACACAATAGTACAATAGAACCTCCCTGTAAAGAACACCTAATTACAGAGCCAAAGTGTCCTTTAGAAAGTGGTGTCTTCTTACCGGAGAGCTGCTAAATAGTGAAAATGGTAATTTAGCAAATGAAAACTGTCCTTTGTAAAGAGAATATCCTCTAGTGTGAGTGTCCTCTCATGGAGGTTTTACTGCATAATCAAAACAAATGCTTGGAATGAAAAAATATATACAAAATTGATCTTTTGCAAGTTATTCTAAAATTAAGTTTTGTGTCCATAATAAAACTCAGTCATGCCATATAATATTCATAGCAGGAGATTTAATTTTTGTAATGGGTCATATGGATTAAAAGGAAGAGTTAAAATTAGTTGAAATTGACTATAGTATAGAAGCAGTGACTAACTTTCAAACGAGTATATAAGAGTATATCAAGGGCAATATAAAATTTTATAAAATTAGAGGGGTACTGTGTAGTGACTTTATGAAAAGCAGCCTAAGTCTAATTTTGAAAAGGCAGAATGCTAGCTATGAAAGTTTAGGAATGAGAAGCAGGTCAATAGCTAAAAATATAGTGAAAGGGAGGGATAGGTACAAATCTAAAGATCAATATTTTTTAATACAATAGAACCTCTGTGAGAGGTCACTCCCACTTGAGGACACCTCTCTATAAAGGACAGTTTTCATAGCCAAAATTGGTACAGTAGAACCTCCCTGTATTGGCAATCTAATTGTAGAGTCAAAGTGTCCTTTACTGTGAGGTGTCCTCTTACTGGAGAGTTGCTATATAGTAAAAATGGTAATTTTACAAATGAGAACTGTCCTTTGTAGAGAGGTGTCCTCTAGTGGGAATGTCCCTCTCATGGAGATTCTACTATATATTTATACTATTAGCAACTCTCTTTTAAGAGGGAATCTCTTCTTGAGAACACTTTGGCTCTACAAATAAATGTCCTTTACAAGTCAGTATTAAGGAACATCTCTAAAGAGGTATCAAAATAAGTCAGACTCCAGCTGGAACAATACTTGGACCACCATTGCTGATCTCTTCTGTTTGATGCCTCTAGCTCCAATATGAAAAGCAATAACTCAATGAACATGAGATCCCCCTTCTATAATCTTCCATGGTGGCTATCATATAAGGTTAACCAATACAAGAAAATAAGACCTAATCCAAATAATTTATTAGTGTGTGACGTTTCGGCAACCACATTGTCACCATCATCAGACAAAAGAATAAATGAGAAAAAATATCACAGCATGTTCTTAAATAGTACTGTTATAAAGTTAAATACAGTAAAACCCCGCTAATACGAACCCTGGATATAGCGAACCTTCCCTTATAACGAACCCACGGCAATTCCCAATTCCATTCCATTGAAAATACCATCGTTATAACGAACTTTGCGATTTTAAAATAACGAACCTATTTTCGGTCCCAAAATGATAAAATCTATTAAAAATACAATGCTTATAACGAACTTAAAATTGTGATTTAAAAAAATTTTAAAACAACAAAATTTTGAGCATGTTTCAGCTCACGGATCGCGATTTCAAAACAAAAATTGGTGGCATTGTTTGTTTTCATTTCCATTCTATTTTTGCTGTATGTTGTATAAATATTTACACATTATACTTTTATTTAATAGAATATCTTTGCATTCGACAATTTTGAAATAGAATAAAAATACAAATGGCTTCCAAAATAAAGAAAAGAAACAAAGAGTGGCGTTCTTAGATTAAAAAAAAAAATGGCAGCAAGCCCTTTTAGAAGCGTTCTATATCAAGTTTAACCTAGGCTAAAACATAATTCCAAATAATTTTAAAGCCAGAAATGGTTTGAATAACAGGTTAAAAACAAAATATAATATACACTTCAGAAGAATATGTGGAAACTGGAATTGAAAGAAGAAAAAAAAAAATAGTTCCCCCAAGTTCCCCGTGTCTCATGAGCCACAAACAAATCGACTTATAAATTCTCAAAAACTACCACTACAGTTCTATTTTTAGAATGGAATTCTTGTTAGGTATATGACTCATTCAGGGTTCGCGGATATTCCCACTGGCCGGCCGTTTTACCACCGATTTTGTGTCCGCAAATTGGCGTTTTTTATTCGCAATTTTACCGATCACGCTATCGTATCAACATGTTTCGCGTCCCAATTTTTCTGAATTGGATACTTTTGATTCATCCTCAATTGATTCAGAATACACGGAGCTTTATTCCTTTGATGGAAATAAGGAGATTTTAAGACAATTCTGATTTCCAAATTTCACTTTTCACTTTCAAACAACAAGGTATTAGAGGCATTTTTTCAAATAAATATAGTATTATATTATTTGAAAAAGATGTTCTTAAATACTCTTATACCTTTCAAATATATAATTAATAATGTTTTGCCTAGGTGATTTGGCTTAATTTTTAAATAATACATAGGTTTATATATAAACATGTATGCTAATGATAAGAAGAACCTATTATCAAATGACTTCTTTTGATATTCAGCATTACTGTAAAGAAATAGGTCAATTTAGGGAATTAAAACAAAGTGACCATTATTAAGTGGCTGCCTTTTCCTGTTTGTATGGCTGTTTTTTTTAATTATACAGTCTAAAAATTTAGAAAAGTTTTAAAAAATGGCCAAACTGTGGCTATAGTGAGCCGTGGCTATAGTGAACCAAAAGCTCTGTCCCATTGGGGTTCACTATAGAGGGGTTTTACTGTAGTTGCTGTGATATTTTTTCTCATTTATTCTTTTGTCTGATGGTGGCAATGTTGTTGCCGAAACGTCACACACTATCTATATATTTTGGATTATTTTCTTGTAATATAATCTATAATCCAAATTGTGCTTTATCATAAGGTTAACCAGAATGGTACCAAGCAACGAACAACTCTGTAAAAATGGTTTCACAAGTTGAATGAAACCTGATACTGGTGAATGAGGTGTAGTGGGGTCAACAGATTGGGACTTTCCTAAGACCTAGGCCTGGAGGGGGAAACAAAAAAAAAAACACCTTCCCACTCCACTCCAGATGGAGGTTGGTGATTCAGCAAGAAATGGGGGGGATTTCTGAGAGTCAAGGTCTGCTGCCATTTCTACATTGGATGACACTTCTGCCAACTAAATTAACTTTCCCGCTGACAGTTGTTCTTTTCTTTCTTATCTCCACTCAATCATATTAAGGTATCAAGCTTGAGACTTTTGATGGTGTCTGCCGGGGAAGAGTAGAGCTCATCAATGGATGAGTCAATACAGTCAATAATGTGTTTTGGGGTTGCAGGTTGAGAATTGCACTTCGTACATAGTGGGAAAACACTTGCAACCATTCTGGAAAGTCATTGTCCTTAGACTGTTGTTCTCTTGGGAGGACAGAACCGGTGCTTGTCGGTGCTTAGTGCTCCCAGTCTTAAACCCTTAACTGGACGGGTGGATTTTTCTTACGTAACTGGACGGGTTGGGTAGATTCAACCCACTTATGTAACTTTATGAAAAATGCGCTAAATAATGATTGAAATAATATTCAAAAAATAAATATATATATATATTTTTTTTTTGCTTATCCCTAGTACACGTGGTACAGGCCATGATAATCATGGTGGGTAGTTAGCGACTGCTTTTTACTGTAAGCGCACCACATGTCTACACATGTGAAAGCAGTTCGACTTTGCACTTACAAATGTGCCAGAGCCCCGTTTGGTTACTTGCACTCGCTGGTGGGTTGGACTTTTGCAAGAATCGGGGGGCCATTGGAGCATTTTTTTTTAAACAGAAAAAAGTGTCCAATGCGGGGATCGAAACCCGGGTCGCAGTGGTCGTAACCTTTTTTAAATTCTGAATATAATCTATTTACAGTTTGTACAATTGCAAACGCTTAGTTGACATACAGAAAAGGGTTTTCATTTTTACTGCGTTTTTTTATGGAAATTTATAGCACCTTTTTGGAGTATCAGATTGCTGTGGCATTGTAGTTTCACTTGGTTTTACTTGAACCATCATTATTCTTGAATTGTCGCCTGTAATTGCAGAAAGAGAGAATTGAGATTACGTGTGGCCAGGTGTTCATCAGTCAATGCTCTCCCAAGATCAACAATAAAATGACACCCCTTCTTTTTTACCCTTTTTATCAATCTGATTACCGATTTTCTTTCGTTTTTTTTTTTTTTTTTTTGGGAACATAGGAGACTAAAGTGGTTGTTCCAGAGAAACCAAAAATAGATGTTCCTTATTCTCTATTAGGGTGCGATTGAAATTGTGGTGAATCTAGGTTGTTCTTTCTCATCGTTCCTAAATATGTAAGGCCATGTTCTCTCAACTTATCAACTAATTCTACTGAAGTGAACCAATTGTCTGCTGGAATATCTATATATATATAAAATTGAATGTCTGTCTGTCTGTCTGTACTCTATAGATTCAAAAACCATACATCCAATTGCCGTGAAATTTTGGGATATTATTAGGTATATCACCGGGAAGGTTTTTGAAAAATAATTTCATGAATATCTTGAATATCCTTAGAGTTATTTGCAGATTTGTAGATTTAACTCGCAAGGCAGCGCCCCCATTGTGACGATGATAACAAGTTTTCTTATCACTAAGTTTGTTATCTTAAATATTATTTATCAAAAGTAAGATTATCTCAGGATGACACGGCAATTTATATGAGACAAGAATAATGATACAATTCCAAGGCGAAGATACTATTCCTTTAACTTCCAATTACCGAGGGAACCAATTAATATTGATTTTATTCAACTTATCGAGTATTTTTCAAGGGACCGGGAAAAAATGTTCACTAGATAAAACTATGATTTTCTAATGTAGAAAATTAGGAAAGACAAAATTCAGGATGACACGGCACACAGGGGACCGGGAAAAAAATGTTCACTTTATTGAGAGATTCAAATTTACGAGTTTCAAATTATCAAAATATATCTTCTTTTTTTTTTATAAGTTTTTTAGAGAATTATTTTAACAAATGTTCGTTAGACAAACCTTTACTCGGGTAAAACCTCGGGCGAAGCCGGGTACATACCGCTAGTTTCTTCTAAAGTGTGGTCGACTAATCTATAAAACATATATTTTGGGTTGGCAGGGATATAGTTCTCTCTATTGACTTGATTGGTAATTATACTTATCCAAAGAAAGAAGTATTATTTTATGAAAGGAAGCTAAATAAATAGTGGAAGATAGAGACTCAAGTATGAGCCAAGAGCTAACACTGACACGAAAAATTCTCACGCTTCTGGACTGGCTGGGCGGAATCCGCCCCCACATACAAATTTAACCCCCCTCCCAAAACTGAAATTTATAAATGATGGATAAAATGTTTGTATCACTGTAAAATTAGAATACATGAAAGCTGGTAGCTCTAGGTAAAACGAAAAATATATATTTTTCCTATATTAAGTTTATGCATGGGCAGAATCTACCCAACCCGTCCAGTTAAGGGTTAATGACAAAGGCAGACAGATTCTACTTCACCCAATCATGATGGTTGTCAGTTGTTCAGAAATGTCTGTGTTGGCCCAGAGAGCAATCCATGATGCCTACTTCAATCAGTTTGCTCTAATTCAACTCATAGATCATCCTATCCTAGAATTGCAGAGATTAGTGTCATCAATGTGGACAGCTATGATCCAAAATTGTTATGATATCCCTTCAAGAGATGTTCTATTATTTTAAACTACAAGATAATAAGACCAAAACCAAAAAAATAAATAGTGTCTGACATTTCAGGTAACAGCATTGTTACCATCTTCAGACAAAAGTACTGAATGAGAAAAAAAATATCATGACCCGTTTTAAATAGTTACTGTTATCAAGTGTATGAAAAAGATAGCAGATAATGATAAAGCAAAATTTGGATTATAGATTATAAACTACAAGGTAATAAGACCAAATTCAAATAAATATATAGTGTGTGATGTTTCAATAGCAGCATTGTTACCATCTTCAGACAAAAGTATTGAATGATTCAGAGTACTAGGAGTAGAGTTTCAAAGATTCAGTACTTTTGTCTGAAGATGGTAACAACGCTGTTACCGAAACATCACACACTATTTATTTATTTGGATTTGGTCTTATTACCTTGTGTTTAAGATAGCAGATAAGAAGAAGATAGTTTCTGAGAAAAACAGAATATTATTCTTAGAATTAAAGGTGGAAAAAACCCACTTATTTAACTAATAAAAACTGATCAATGATATAAGACACATCAGAGATTTGTAACAAAAGGTAACAAGACCAGATCCCTATTTATTTATTTGGATTTGGTCTTATTACCTTTGTGTTTCTGATCCCATCCAATTTATCATTTTGGGCGAATGCTAAGGCTATTATGAGGAATCCCAGGTGTACGTGTAATTGTCGTCTAATTCTACACATCAACTAGAACCCATTTTCAAACTTAGATGGAAAGACGGACTGGCTTTCTAGTACTACAGTAGAACCTCCATGTGAGGACACCTCTCTACAAAAGACAGCTTCATTGACAAAATTATAATTTTTGCTAATTAGCAACTTTTCAGTAAGAGGGCATTTTGGTTCTGTAACTAGGAATATGTTATAGAGATGTTCTACTGTATTACTAACCTTCTTTAACTCTGCCTTTGCCGGTCCCAAGCCCCGGATGAAAAAGGAGGAAGGGGAGCAGTAACAAGCTCACTAAAAAAACCTGGTTCAGCTGGCCCGGCTGATAGTACCCTGTAAGGGCTCCTGATCCAGGGATAAAGGATGAGCAGTGTTTGTAATTCATGTTAGGAGCGGCTGCACATGGCATCTGTTCCTCATGTCAGAGGCGGCCATTTCTTTTGGAGCTAAGTCGGCCTGCCACTGAGTAGTGCTCCTAGTCTTAATGACAAAGGCAGATGCATTTTACCTCACCAGTCATGATGGTTGTCAAGTTTCAAGCTTTACAAGCTTGACACCCTAATATGATTGAGTGGAAGATAAGAAAGAAGACTACCTTCTGGACAAGTCCAGTCCTACCAATAAGGACAAGTAATCAATCCTCAGTATCTTATAAGTTCTGCTTCTACATTTAGAAGCATACTGTTCCTCAGTACAAGAAGTCTCAACACATTTCAATGTATGAACCACATACGCTCTTCTATCTTTGACTTTGATAAGGCACAATTTGGATTATTCTATATACAGTTACGAGCGTCATCAATTCTTCATCTCTTAATCATTCACCTCTGTCACTGTTTGCTTTTTTTTTTGGAATGGCGCCCTCCCTATGGTTGGCTACGATCACGCCACCTTTGCCCCCCCCACTTGGCTATTTCGTCTTTGTAACTATTGTGTTGGAGCGGGTCGCTCCCTAAATAAATGCATATATTAGATAATAGCCAAATGGAATCCTCTCTTTCTTTTTCCCAGTAAGAGACGCCTACGGAAGCCAACAGTACATAGACAGATGAAGCACATAGGCTATAGTTATTAACTAACATATGCAATTATTTAAGGCGCCAATTTATAATTGTAACAAATAGTATTTGAAACAAAACATTCAATCGGGTAAAACCCGGGGCGTTGCCCGGGTCATTCGGCTAGTAGATTATAAACACAAGGTAATAAGACCAAATTTATGTTATCGTAAAGATAGAGGCTGCCTGGCCGGCATTTATAGTTCTTCAAATTGAAGACACTGTTGTTCGCTCCTGACGAGGTCAAAAATATTTTTGTCGAAACGTCGAGACAATAAAAAAATATTTACTGGCCGAAGTATCTTTATTTTGAAGAACAAATTTATGTTATTACTAAAACATCACCCACTATTTATTTATTTGGTCTTATTACCTTGTGTGACTTTGTTTTTGAAATGAGTGTTTTGAGATGGGATGATGAAGCATTCCAAGCCAGCCATGGTTGGGTGGTGAAAAAGAAGGATAAGAGTTGAGAGAGGAAATGTGTGCCATTGACGTAAGTGGCCGGGAGGAATGTCCAGAAAACTTTGGCTGGGCTTCCAGCATTCTAATATTGCAATAAAAAAAAAATGAAAGAAATTGAATGGTGTGAGGGAGGGAAGAGGGTTAATGACAATTGTGGCTTTTGGAACTTGTCCAATCCAAGCAAGTTATATTGATGCTATATATGTGCTATACAAATATACTTGTATATAATTAAAACTGGCTGGGTTGGAAGTCTGCCAAACAACTTATACACTCTGTTATAACTTTTTTTCTGTGACACAAACTTTCATTAAATAAGCTGGGGACCAAACTATTAGTTAAAATTGTCTGTTGTTAGCTCTGATTAGCAATAGCTATCTAAAGGTTAATTTAAGCCCTGGGTTCAGCTGGCCCGGCTGATAGTACCCTGTAAGGGCTCCTAATCCAGGGATACAGGATGAGTCTGTACTCCATGTTAGAGCAGCTGCACATGGCGTCTGTTCCTCATGTCAGAAGCGGCCATTTCTTTTGGAGCTAAGTCGGCCTGCCACTAAGTAGTGCTCCCAGTCTTAATGACAAAGGCAGACGCATTCTACTTCACCCAGTCATGATGGTTGTCAAACAGACACCATCAAGGGTCACAACTTGATACCTAATATGTTTGAGTGGAGATAAGAAGAAGAAGAAGACAATGTGGTGCAAAAATACATATCATGATCTCTAAAAGATACCTAATTGCAGAACCAAAGTGTCCTTTAGGGAGAAGTGTCCTCTTACCAGGGAGTTGCTAAATAGTAAAAATGGTCATGTTGCATATGAAAACTGTCCTTTATAGAGAGGTTTTCCTTTAGTGTGAGTGTCCTTGCATATGAAAAGTGTCCTTTATAGAGAGGTTTCCGGTAGTGTGAATGTCCTCTCATGGAAGTTCTACTGTATTTTCATTATTATTATTGAATTGATAATGAATCTTTATTTTTAACATCTACAATCCGAAGGAAGATACTTCGGCTAGTAAGATACTGGCCGAAAGAGGTAATAAAAAGATTTACTGGCCGAAGTATTTTTATTTTCAAGAACTATGAATGCCGGCCAGGCAGCCTCTATCTTTACGATAATCCAAAGGAAGCCATCTCTATAAAAGGCTTGGGGGGGGGGAAAGGCAATAGAATGCAACTACTATTTCAAAACTGAATAAGAGTAGCTTTTATTGAAGAAAAATGATAAAAGTAAATGTGAAATTATCAACCAAAAAAAAAAAAAAAATGGAGGCAGAAATGCGGTAGATCTTGCTAAAGGCCAGCCAATAATACCACACTTTATGTTATGAAAATTAGAAACTATTTTAGACGTGTTAGATTCTTTTTGAAATTAAGCAATTTCTACTACCCTTAACTGCAATGAAAAATTAATGAGAGGGCCTGGCTCATTAGGGGTGACCCCATTTTTCCATATTGCAGTAAGGGCATTAGAAATTGTTTAATTTCAAAAAGAATCTTACCCGTCTTCTAAAATAGTTTCTAATTTTCATAACAGGATGGCATGCTAGTGCATCACACTTTATGTTATTGTCTCAACAACTGAAATATCCTAAATTGTATTATATCATAATAAAAAATTGCCATAACCTTTTTTTAGAGAGATCATGACAAGTCATCCATGTATGTATTGCAGGCTGTTAGCCCACTTGATGCATAGGCTGTAACAAGGAAATAATCCAAGATATAACCAGCCGTTGTCAACAATAAGCTTAAACATGGGAGAAAGGTGGATCAAAGATACAAGATATCTCCTGATCATTGAAGTGAGAAATACACGAGAGTTACTACTGTTTATCAAACTATATATCAACTAAATTCTTTTAGCAATTTTTATTTTATTTATAGGTTCATCCTCATTGTTTATTTGCCATTACCTTTATCGTATTGAAGTCATAATAGTTTTAAAAAGTTTTAATTTATAAATTTAACGTTCTTAGCACAAATTTTGCATATCAATTTCTGTACATACGAAATTTACATTTTCACTTTTCTCTTTTTTTATATAAATACTATATTTTTTCTCTCGTATGCACAAAAATATCTTATAAAACTCATCTCGTTTTTTGGTTAGTTATCGTAAAGCCTGTAGAGAGAAGGACGCATGTGTCCGAAAGCTTGCTAATAAAATTCGCCCAAGATACTCCTCTTCAATCTCCGTTTTATTTCGCTATATCAACTGAATGATCTCTTCTTCTTTCTTATCTCCATACTGGGTGAAGTAGAATGCGTCTGCCTTTGTCATTAAGACTGCGAGCACTACTCAGTTGCAGGCCGACTTAGCTCCAAAATAAATGACCGCCTCTGACATGAGGAACAGACGCCATGTGCAGCTGCTCCTAACATGGGAGTACAAACGCTGCTCATCCTGTATACCTGGATTAGGAGCCCTTACAGGGTACTATCAGCCGGGCCAGCTGAACCCAGGTTTTTTTAGTGAGCTTACCTTCTGTAAAAAAATGATGATTTTTTAAAATCTTGTGGAGTGTAAATATATTAAAGGCCCTGACACAGGGCCAACTATTGCCTCATACAGCATTAGTAATCAAGTACACAATTTGGTTCATAGATTAGAAATTTAAGATAACAAGACACCATAGCCAAAATTAATAAAATATATGATGTGAAAAATTAGTACAAATGTGATATTGTACTGGGATAAGGTACATAAATTTTGAAAACGGCATCTCCTTATCGTGGAACTGAAAGTTTCTGATGGCTTGCGCCATCTATCGGAATAAATATCAACTATTCTCGTTGATTCTGGAATAATTAAAAAAATCAATGAGAATAGTTGATCATTTATTCTGAAAGATGGTGAAAGCCATCAGTAACTTTCAGTTGCACGATAAGGAGATGCTTTTTCCATAAAATATATGATGTTTTGATAACAGCACATTGTTATTGAAACACATCACATGTATTTTATTAATTTGGAAGTGGTTATTAAATAGTGGTGTTGGCTTACATCTCAAAATCTTCATCTGGGGTGAAGAGTTTCCTCCAGATGTCCAAGCTTTCCTTGTTGGAGAGAGGCTGTTGAATCACTGGGGAGGTAGGGGTAACAATTTCGCCAATGGCCGCTGTCAAACTGCTTGCTCTTCTCCTGCAGGTCTATCTCTGGCTCCGAGATGGTATGATCGCTGTAGATGAAAGAAGATTGATAACCAGAGTCCTGTCTGGTATCCCCAGCATCTTTGGCCGGGTAGAGTCTGTAGACACATTCTTCTGGATCTTGGAACTTTTCATCTTCCTTCTGTAACACAGCACATTATTCTGTTTGTAGATGGCCTCAATATTCTAGAGGTAGCAAACTGTTCAGAAAACAATGATAAGGCACACAATTTTGGATTATAGATTATAAACACAAGGTAATAAGACCAAATCCAAATAAATAAATAGTGTGTGACATTTCGGTAACAACATTGTTACCGAAACGTCACACACTATGGATTCAGTACTTTTGTCTGAAGATGGTAACAATGCTGTTACAGAAACGTCACACACTATTTATTTATTTATTTGGATTTGGTCTTATTACCTTGTGTTGATCAGAAAACATTTGAATATGTAATTTGTTTGGTCTTTAACCCTAACCACAGTATGATGGAGAATAGGATATCTCAAGCAGGAGCTGAGAGGATTGTCTGGCACAGGACTGGTGTGTTTACCCTGGGAGAATATTACTACAAATGCTGTATTTATTATTTAAGAGCCTATACACATAGAGACCCATGCACATGGCGTCTGTTCCTCATGTCAGAGGCAGCTATTTCTTTTGGAGCTAAGTCGGCCTGCAACTGAGTAGTGCCATAATCTTAATGACAGGTAGACGCATTCTACTTCACCCAGTCATGATGGTTGTTAACTCCGCCTTTGCCAGTCCCAAGCCCGGATGAAAAAGGAGGAGGGGGAGCAGTAACAAGCTCGGTAAAAAACCTGTACTCAGCTGGCCAGGCTGATAGTACCCTGTAAGGGCTCCTAATCCAGGGATACAGGATGAGCAGCGTTTGTACTCCTTGTTAGGAGCAGCTGCACATGGCGTCTGTTCCTCATGTTAGAGGCAGCCATTTCATATTGGAGCTAAGTCGGCCTGCCACTGAGTAGTGCTCCCAGTCTTAATGACAAAGGCAGACGCATTCTACTTCACCCAGTCATGATTAAGCTTGATACCCTAATATGATTGAGTGGAAATAAGAAGAAGAAGAAGATGATGGTTGTCGCTTGATACCCTGATATGATTGAGTGGAGATAAGAAAGAAAGAAGAGAGAAAAACTGATAGAAGCATCTAAGTATCTTTTTCTTTAGTTCAATATTTAAATTTATTTTCCAAAAGCCCATCCCTTGCCTCTGGCTTCTTTTTTGACTTCCTTCCTCATTTATGATTCATGATAAGTAAAGAACTTGTTCAATGATATCTAACTCTGGTAATTTTTAATGTTAAGCACTGCATGCATACACAGACAAATATTATACAGAATTCAAAAGACTTGGAACACATTTATGGACTCAATCTCAAGAAGACAGAAATCCTGTTCTTCAATAACAATGTCAAATGAAGGCAAAATAGATAATGATGGCATGGAAATTGAAGTCAGAATTTCAAAAGCAAAAGATGCTTTTTTTGGAATGATAAGGCACAATTTGGATTATAGTTTTAAAATAAAAGGTAATAAGACCAAAAATCCAAATAAATAGTGTGTAACATACTACAGTAAAACCCCTCTATAGTGAACCCCAATGGGACAGAGCTTTTGGTTCACTATAGCCACGGTTCACTATAGCCCACGGTTTGGCCATTTTTTTTACTTTTCAAAATTTTTAAACCGTATAATTAAAGGACAGCCATGCACACTGGAAGAGGCTTCCTCTTAATAGTGGTCACTTTGTTTTAATTCCCTTAATTGATTAATTTCCTTACATTAATACTGAATAATAATAGAAATCATTAGATGATAGGTTCTTCTTATCATTAACATACATGCACCTCTATGTCTAATTTAAAAATCAAGACAAATCCTAGGCAATTTTTATTAAATATATATTCAAAGATATAAATGATTTTAAAACATCATTATCACATTATATAATACATTGTTTACTTGGAAAAATGGCTCTAACACCTTGTTGCTTCAAAGCATTCTTCAAGCATTGCACCATTCAAATAAAGTTGGTGTTTTTCTTCCATTTCATTTTCCCACATATTCTTCTAGGTCTAGATTTCGTTTTTTTTTTTTTTTAAACCTGTCATGCAAAACATTGCTGACTTTAAAATCACCATAGTTAATGGCATAAAAATAGTTTTTGTTTGATCACGGGCCCATTTATTTGGATTTTTTTTTTTTTAGCCCTAAAACGTACGATCGCGATCGCGGCAAAAGTTGAGGTTGATTCCTCTTTGTAACAATTTTTAATAGCTTTATATTTTATCTTTTATAATAGAAAAGTTATATTCTCTTATTTTAATATGTTCTTAACATTTTGCCTGTGTTGTTTCACTTTGAAAAGTTCTGAAAATGGCCTCTTTTTTTTTTTTTTAAAGAAATAACGCTTTTGTTTTAAAATGCCTTTGTTTTCTTCATTTTGGAAGCCATTTGTATTTTTATATTTCAAATTTAATGGATGAAAAGGGTGACCCCGTGAGGTTTGGCCAGATCCGAAACTAGGCCTCCCTATGACGTCAAAATGACGTCGCGATGTAAACAAAGGTTACGACTGGGTCATTGTTTTTTTTTTTAAACACGATTTAATTATTGATATTCTAAATACCTGCGATTATTTTATAGTTTCAATATATATATATATTTTTTTTCTAAATGGCCTGCTAATTTTAAATAGATTTTGTTTTTTTTAAATATTTAGCGGAATTGTAAACACGTGTATGTTGTGAATGCACCTTGAGAGCAATGGTGTCCGATATTTAAAATTATTATTAAATTAATTATTAATTAATGTAAAATTTCGTTGTTAATTTAGGTTAGTTTAAGTTCGGTTTAGGTTAGGTTAGGTTAAGGTTCGTTCAGGTTAGGTTAGGTTAGGTTCGCTTAGGTTAGGTTAGGTTAGTTTAAGTTAGCTTTAGGTTAGGTTAGGTTAGGTTCAGGTTCGTTCAGGTTGGTTAGGTTAGGTTAGGTTCAGTTAGGTTAGGTTCAGGTTGGTTAGGTTAATGTAATTTATTAATAGTTTTATTATTATATATATAAATATGTAATATTCATAATTTTATTATTTTTATTTTTTTATATTCTATATTATATTTATTTTGTATATTCCTATTTATAAATATAACCTTTGGCACCATTGGAACGTATTACGCCAGTATTTCTTTGTTTACGTTGACGCTAAAAAAATAATTTAAAAATTGCTAATAGAAAATTATTGAAATAAAAAATCCTTTAAAAATATATTGACACTATAAATTAGTCGCAGGTATTTAAAATATTAATAATTAAATCGAATTAAAAAAAAAAAATGACCCAGTCGTAACCTTTGTTTACATCGCGACGTCATTTGACGTCATAGGGAGGCCTAGTTTCGGATCTGGCCAAAGTCAACGGTGTCTCCCGGATGAAAATATATTCTATTTAATAAAAAGTATAATGTGTTAAAATCTATACAACATACAGCAAAATAAAGTGCAAAATTCAAACAAACAATGCCGCTAAATTTATTGTTTTGAAATCGCAATCCGTGTGCTTGAAACATGCTCAAAATTTGGTTGTTTTATTTTATTTTTTTAATTACAATTCTAAGTTCGTTATAAGCATAGTATTTTAAATAGATTTTATTATTTTGGGACCGAAAATAGGTTCGTTATAGGGGTAGTTCGTTATTCTAAAAATCGCAAAGTTCGTTATAACGATGGTATTTTCAATGGAATGGAATTGGGAATCGGCGTGGGTTCGTTATAAGGGAAGGTTCGTTATATCCAGGGTTCGTATTAGCGGGGTTTTACTGTATTTAGGTTTGGTCTTATTACCTTATATGCTTTTTGGAAAAAATAAAGGGCTTTTTTAAAATATGTAAATATGTAACTGAAGAAAAGGACACTTATAAACACAAGGTAATAAGACCAAATCCAAATAAATAAATAGTGTGTGACGTTTCGGTAACAACACTCTCACACACTATTTATTTATTTGAATTTGGTCTTATTACCTTGTGTTTATATTCTGAAATCCAAATTGTGCCTTATCCTAGGACACTTATATGTCTTATTTGGTCAGTTTTCTTTGAATGTGAATCTTGGACGACAATTATGACCAAAGAGTTGAAGCAGAAAATGAACTTTTGCTATCTGCTATACCAGAAGGATACCTAAAATCAAATAAGATAGGATGACAAACAGAGAAGTTGGGGGCCAAGATTTAACGGAGAGTTAAGCCTTATAAATGAAGTAATCAAAAAGAAATGTGGAAGTTTGCTGTACACACGTGTTCCAAGGGTCATTTTGGAGATTGTCTACTGAAGGATTCACTTTTTAAAAATGATTTGATAGTCTAATAACAAATGAAAACATTAAGACGCGAATGTTTCTTTCACAAATAAAACAAACTTCTACTGTCTTTACTGCGATAGTAAAATATTGGAAGGGTTTGGCTCATCAGTGGTGAACCCTCCCAGCGGTTTCACCAATTTAATCTACCCGACCGCTTCTATTGGAGCTCTAATACTGTATTGGATCATTCTGCTTATATTACACTACACTGATGAGCCAAACCTTCCCAATATTTTTCCATCACAGTAAGAACAATATAAGTTTGATTTATTTGTGAAAGAAACATTCGTATCTTATGTAGATGGCGCGTTATAGCTTTGTATTACCCTAATAAAAGTTTAAACACAAGGTAATAAGACCAAATCCAAATAAATAAATAGTGTGCGACATTTCGGTAACAGCGTTGTTACCATCTTCAGACAAAAGTACTGAATGAGAAATTTTACAATAGTATGTTTTAAATAGTTACTGTTATCAAATAGGTAAACAAGATAACAGATAAGAAGAAGATAGTCTTCTGAGAAACACAGAATTCTTATCTAATTCTTATCTATTATCTTGTTTACACACTTGATAACAATAACTATTTAAAACATGCTGTGGTAAAATTTCTCATTCAATACTTTGTCTGAAGATGGTAACAACGTTGTTACCAAAATGTCACACACTATTTATTTATATTTGGTCTTATTACCTTGTGTTTATAATCTATAATCCAAAGTGTGCCTTATCATTCTAATAAGAGTTGATTTGGAGTCAGTAGATATGAAGAGCCCAGAAAAAAGGGGGGAAAATGAGGTTCCATGATAACCACCGACCTCTGTAATGGAGATAATTCTACTTGATGATTTTAGAAAAATGCCAAATATTTAGTTTTATTGCTTTTTTCAAATCTATACACAAACCTAATTGTGTCCCCCCTTTACACATTACTTCTCGGAAAAAAAAAAAAAATCTTAAAAATCATTTTTACCACAAAATTACAATTTTTTTTTGTCAATTCTTGAAGCATCATTTAGGTTGGGGTACCACAAGATTACACAAACCATCTAAGAGAGGGGGTTCTAAAAATATAATTGGAGGTGTGATGACGGTTCCAGGCAAGATGAGAGTTTCCAGCTATGATCCACTTTCTGAATAGCTTCCTCTAGTTCTACAGGAAAATATATACAGTAGAACCTCCCTTCAGCGGACACCTCTCCACAAAGGACAGTTTTCATTTGAAAAATGAACATTTTTACTATTTAGCAACTCTCCAGTAAGAAGACACCTCTCCCTAAAGGACACTTTGGCTCTGCAATTAGGTGTCCTTTACAGAGAGGTTCTACTGTAACAATTCTAATTATTTTCAGCTCTTTCTTTCTTTTTTTTTTGTATATTGCATAATTGAAACCATAATGGTTCAACCAGGGTGGAAAAAGATTGGTACCAGAGGTCGGGTCTTGTCAAAACTTAACCTGGCATTCATTTCGATCCTTAGCTTGACAGCACTACCTATCTCTTAGACCTTGTAGGATGCTAAAAAGAAAAATAGAGAAATTTAAAAAAAAAAAAGCGGAATCTTTATATGAATATAATTTTTCAATCCATTTTTCTCCAAACTTTTTTTCTTTTTGGCTCCATACAAGGTCTAATAAATTGGTAGTACCATTGGTACCATGGTAGTTAATCACACACACACACAAGCCTTTTTATTGGGGCATCCAGCCCTATACATGATTCCCCTCTACGGGATTTAGCAAAGGAAGATATTTCAAAAGTAAAAACTAGAATACAAGATTAATAAGGAAAAAGAAAAGAGAGAAGAAAGAAAAAAACAAACAAAAAGAACCATGGTAGTTAATCATTATTGTTTCTATCATGAAATATGCAAAAAAGAACTAAAACAATAAAAGAAATATCTTTGATTTGCACTAGTAAAATTTGTAATAATATAAGACCAAGGTAATAAGACCAAATCTAAATAAATAAAGTGTGTGACATTTCGGTAACAAATGTTTTTTTTAACATTTTGACATTTATGTTACTGAAACGTCACATACTATTTATTTGGATTTGGTCTTATTACCTTTTGTTTATAATCTATAATCCAAATTGTACCTTATCAATAATATAAGACAAAAATAAAAACATGAAAATTATATTTTTAAAATCTTTAAACTTTCTTTCTTTTTTGTTTGATTATACTTATCCTAGTTCATTAGCTCTTTTTCTACTCTATTTACCAGTTCCTTTTTTTTTTCGCTATGTGCCAGGTATATGACGTGTAAATGCTGAAGCTATTGTGTGAACCTTGTTATAGCCCTAATTGTCTCTAAAAAATTGCTAATATATATATATTACAAAAAAAGAAGGCATTTCCTGACCACGAGCACCAACAGCGCAAAACGCGTTCGTGGATGGCTTTTCTTGATTTATCAAGAAATTGGGCTGGCCAAATATCACGGAGCAAGTTAAATAAACGCTTAGTTTATTTTTGCTCCGCTAGATGGTGCTCTGCCATCTAAAAAGTGCATGTGCTCGTGGTCAGGAAATGCCTTCTTTATTTTTAACATCAACACCTGACCCACTTATCTTTTATTTTTCTATTGTTTTTCATATATATATATTAATACTTTTTATTTTCTCTCCTTTCCCCCTCTTTTTTTCCATTTTAATCTTTACAATCGCCAACTTATCTACACAATTTATTCATTTTTAAATGTTGATAATTATCTAAAAAAAATCTGTAAAATTTAGATTGTAGATGAATTTTTCAAGACCAAATCCATAATATATCTCAATGTACCAAAAATAGATTAAGACAATGATAAAGCACAATTTGGATTATAGATTATAGATACAAGAAAATAAGACCTAATCCAAATAATTTAATAGCATGTGATGTTTCGGCAACAGCATTGTTACTGTCTTCAGACAAAAGAATAAACGAGAAGAAATATCACAGCAATATCTTCAGCATAAATTTTTTTCTCATTTATCCTTTTGTCTGATGATGGTAACAATGCTGTTACTGAAACGTCACACACTATTAAATTATTTGGATTAGGTCTTTTTTTCTTGTATTAATGCTGTAGTATAATTTCTTATTCAGCACTATTGTGATAGTAAAACAACACTGTTACCTAAACATCACACACTATTTATTTATTTGGTGTTATTACCTTGAGCTTTTTAAAAATGTTGAATAAGATAAATTAAGAACTTAATTTATATTAATACAGTAGACTCCTATAACGCGAGTTTTTACAACGCGATAAAAAAATTGAGACAAATTTATTTATACAACACGAATTTTCGTATAACGCATTATAAAATAAAACAATTTACCCTAACAACATTCGCGTTATACAAGTTTTTTTTTCGTAAAATGCGAATTCCTATAACGCAATTTCATACAACACGGAACACATCAATCGCATTATAGGAGAGTTTACTGTACAGTTAAAACTGTCTATAACGCCCCTTCTTGGGACTCACCAAAATAGAGTGATATAGAGAGGGGGTGCTATAGACAGGTCACTTTTAATGTAAATCACATTGTACTAAGTATTTAAAATCGGGTGCTATTTAGAGGGGGGCGTTATAGACAGGTTCAACTGTAATTACAAAAAAATATATATATAAGATGATAGTAATTTGAGTGTACAAAGTAATTTATAATATCCATTTCTGGCTAGATTGTTACAAGTGTACTCAGTAGAACAACAACAACCAGCAGTTCTGTGTCTATATGACAACAAGAGAGTGGATGGAAGAAAGCCAGGGGGAGGGGGGTGGGGATGGGAAGATGTTTCCCTCTTACAAAATGACATTCTTCTTGGTAAAGGAAGGAGGGGAGAGGAGAAACTAATTGCTCAACCAACCCCCAGACCTAACTAAAAACCAAGTTGCATAAACTAATTCATATACTCCTAGCTTTTTTTACCAAAAACTATCAAATTTTTGACAAAAAACAATAAGGAATCTAAAGGCGGCTAGGTTTTTTTAACAATTTTTTTTATTTCTAGAGTTTTCGGGTAACATGTCCTTCAACATGGAAGTGGTTCAACACCTAGAAGTAACTTGTAGATCTCCTTGTTAAAGAGCATGTTAGCTGGAAAGCTTGAGAAATAAAAAATTGTAAAAAGAAACCTAGTAGCCTTTAGATTCCTTATTGATTTGTTAAAGTGTAAAATCAGGGAAGAATCTTTTATTTTATATATAAAAAATTATTGCCATCATATTTAAGAGAAAGATAAGGCACACAATTTGGATTATAGATTATAAACACAAGGTAATAAGACCAAATCCAAATAAATAAATAAATAGTGTGTGATTTTCGGTAACAACGCTGTTAGTGAAACGTTACAAACTATTTATTTATTTGGATTTGGTCTTATATTACCTTATGTTTATAATCTATAATCCAAATTGTGCCTTATCAAAGTTACACCTGGTTTCTCAGGGAGGTGGTTTTTCATCAGAGACACAGTCTTGTCTGGCCAAGTTTGGACAGAAGTTTTCAACCCAAACATAATAATGGCACAATTTGGATTATAGATTATAAATACAAAGTAATAAGAACAAATCCAAATATATAAATAAGTGTGTGATATTTCAGTAACAATTATTTATTTGGGTTTGGTCTTATTACATTGTGTTTATCATTCAGTACTTTTGTCTGAATATGGTAACACTATTACCGAAACGTCACACACTATATATTTGGATTTGGTCTTATACTTTATGTTTACAACCCAAACATAGGTGTTTTTTCATTATCGCTTATATTTGAAAATAAGTATATAAACACATTCTCAATTATTAGTATACTAGACGAATGGCCCGGGCAACGCCCGGGTTTTACCCGAGTGCGAATATATTTTAAAAACGTTGTCTTGGGTGGTCGCTATAGACAGGGTGGTCTGTATAGACAGGTGTATGTATCACACAGCCGATAACAGGGTTGTCTAGAGTGGCCGCTATAGACAGGGTGGTCTGTATAGACAGGTGGATGTATCACACAGCTGATAACAGGGTTGTCTAGAGTGGTCGCTATAGACAGGGTGGTTTGTATAGACAGGTGTATGTATCACACTGCTGATAACAGGGTTGCCTAAGGTGTCCGCTATAGACTGGGTGGTCTGTATAGACAGGTGGATGTATCACACAGCTGATAACAGGGTTGTCTAGAGTGGTCGCTATAGACAGGGTGGTTTGTATAGACAGGTGGATGTATCACACAGCTGATAACAGGGTTGTCTAGAGTGGCCGCTATAGACAGGTGTATGTATCACACAGCTGATAACAGGGTTGCCTAGAGTGGCCGCTATAGACAGGGTGGTCTGTATAGACAGGTGGATGTATCACACAGCTGATAACAGGGTTTGTCTAGAGTGGTCGCTATAGACAGGGTGGTTTGTATAGACAGGTGTATGTATCACACTGCTGTTAACAGGGTTGCCTAGAGTGGTCGCTATAGACAGGGTGGTCTGTATAGACAGGTGGATGTAACACACTGCTGATAACAGGGTTGTCTAGAATGGCCGCTATAGACAGGTGTATGTATCACACAGCTGATAACAGGGTTGTCTAGAGGGGGGCAGGGAGGACACGTGTTCGCCGGCAGCCAATGGGCGCGCTATTCTATCCGTGAGCTTCAGAATAAGGCAATTATATAAGTAGATTATTAAAATTATTTTTAACACATATGTGATAATTTTAAAAATAAATCAATTTTATACTGCCCTTACTATAATGATCAAAATAATGGGAGAGCCTGGCTTATCAGAGGTGAACCTTCCCAGCAGTTTCGCTAGTTTAATCTACGGTTCACCACTGATGAGCCAAGCCCTCCCAATATTTTATCATTGCAGTAAGGGCAGTAGAAAATTGATTTATTTTAATAAGAATCATAAGCGTAAAAATGGTTTAAATTTATTATAACAGATGGTGTGCTAATGCAACATATTAAAAAGGGTATTGTTGCCTATTTTTGTTTAGTACAGTAGAACCCCCCTGTAAAGGACAACACCTAATTGCAGAGCCAAATTGTCCTTTAGGGAGAGATGTCTTCTTACCAGAGAGTTGCTAAATAGTAAAAAATTATATTCAGCATAAAAAAATATTCAGCACTTTTGTCTGAAGATGGTAACAACCCTGTTACCCAAATGTCATACACTATTTCTTTATTTGGATTTGGTCTTATTACCTTGTGTTTAAAACCAAACCCTAGATTCCTTATTGATTTTGTCAAAGTGTAAAAGCAGGGGAAGAATCTTTATTTGAAACAAGAGAATGCAAACAAATGGAATGAGAGGTTAAAAAACTGGACATCTCTAGAATATTAGTAAAGAGGAGTGGGGGGGGTGGCAGGTAAATTTAAATTAAAAAAAGGAAGAAGAAGAAGAAAATCAACAAAGTAGCTGTGTGGGGGATACCAGAATGGGCAGAATGGGTTGTGAAAATGGGCCAACATGGGGAACACCAAGGCCACACACCTCCTGAGGAACTTCCTAAAACTAGAGAAGGGGGGGAACACCCCTCTTTAGCCTGGGGGAGGTAGGAAGCCCCCTTTGGAAACACCACTGGTTGTCACACCTCTACTTCTGGAAAGTCTCTCTTCCCCTCTCCTTTGTGAAACTACCACCCCTTACTTCTCTTTTTTTAACTTGAGATTTTTCTTTTAAAAGACAGCATCCTCCATTTTAGAATGGAATGAGATTATTATTTAAGAATTCTAGATAGAGAAAAACATCATAGGCCAAGGACACTATCTTAAACAAAGGTCTTACAAGTTCCAAGAATAGAATTGACAATCTATTTCTCTCTGACAACTAGAGCATTCTGGCCTATCATTATCTGATTGAGTCAAATCTACTTTAATACTAGTTTTTTAAATGTCAAATAGGTAGTTCTACTGTTATAATCATTTTTAAAAAATTGAAAAGGCACAATGAGATTATAAATAAGAATCATGAGATAACAAGATCAAATCCAAAAAGTAATTTATACCTTAAGTTTTGGCAACAACAGTGTAGTTCCATCTTCAGACAAAACTAATCCAGAAACTATCAAGCTCTTCAAACACTGAGCATATTCTAGTTTTGTTGCCATTTTTAGAAGGTTTGGATTAAAACTTGGTATCCAGCCAGTTTGCCTGTACAGTCCTACTCTATAAGATATATTAAAGGTTGGTCTTCCTTAATGATTCAATCTTAATACAGTTAAACCTGTCTATATCGCCCCCTCTAAATAGTGCCTTCCTCTCTATAGCGCCCGATTTTAAACATTAAAATGTAAACATTTTACATTAAAAGTGACCTGTCTATAGCATCCCTTCTCTATAGCACCCTATTTTGCCTTCCTCTCTATAGAGCCCAATTTTAAACATTAAAATGTAAACATTTTACATTAAAAGTGCCCTGTCTATAGCACCCCCTTTCTATAGCACCCTATTTTGATGAGTCCCAAGAGGGGGCGCTATAGACAGGTTTAACTGTATGTCTAAATGATAAGGCACAATTTGGATTATAAATTATAAACACAAGGTAATAAGCCCAAATTCAAATAAATAAATACATGAAATACATAGCCTTAGAGTTCACCCCAGGAGCTGAACCAAAACTTCTGAGAACAAATTACAATTCTTAATTAAAGATTGATGATTTAGTTAAGAAATCTTGAAATATGTATTGGAATTGTGGTGTCCTAAAAATGTAATGTCTGTAGTCAATTGACTTACCTTTGCTACTTAAATATCCTAAGTATATCTCAAGAAAGAAAGAAGAAACAAGCAATTAAAAAAAGATGATAGATAAAATAGAGCAAGTAGTGTTGAGCCAAGGCTTATCTGGGAAACCTGGGGAAATTTTATGACATCTTGTGTTGGAATATTTCAAGGGCTGTCGTACTATCTCATAGAGATATTTTGTAACCTGTTGTATACACAACCTGAGAGGAGATATTTTATGATAAGAAATGCAATAGTTTATAGCAATTTGTATGACAGGATTTATTGCACACAATGGTAGTAGATTTCACTGGGATTGGCAGAGATGTAGTCATGTTGTGACTCATCCAATTGCCCATCCTTGTTTTGGTTTTTTTTTTCCTCCTTAGAGAAAGTAGAATGTCCAGTTATTTCCTTGAATTATCAAAGACCATTAAGTGATTGCACACCTGTATTTTTTAGATTCTGTGTGTATCCATTTCTGTAATGAGAAGCCATAGAATAGAACCATAGTTCATAAACACAAGGTAATAAGACCAAATCTAAATAATAAATAACCCATTCCAAGAGTCTAGCATCAGTATCACTATAAAAGGAAGATCGAAAAATGCAATATAACAGCGGTATGGTAGATTAAACTGGCGAAACCACTGGGAGGGTTCACCACTGATGATCCAGGCCCTCCTATTAATTTTTTCATCGCAGTAAGGACAGTAGAAGAGTTTGTTTTGTGTTTGAAAAAAAGAAACATTCGTGTTTTATAATGCTTCCATTTCTTATGTATAGATGGCACGTTATCTCTTTATAATTAAATAATAGAACCTTGTTATAAGAGCAGCACCCTCGTTATAACCTCATAATCCTAAATTGTTTCAAGTGATGTTAGACAACAGGGTTGTATTTTCATAACGGATGGTGCGCTAATGCATCAAAATAAATAGTATATGACGTTTCGGTAACAGCGTTGTTACCATCTTCAGACAAAAGTCATCAAAAGTCAGTCATCACTTTTATCTGAAGATGGTAACAACGCTGAAACATCATACACTATGTATGTTATATAAAAATTATATTCTATTTCAAATTATATTTCATAGATCAAGCTATTCTGTTAAATCGACCGCCAGATGTCACAGCTTTCCTTAAAAAATCAATTTGTTGTTTCCTGTTGGCCGGCTCAACTCAAATCTTATGTAGATATGTAAATAAGTATTTTGTTTTCTTCATTCTTCACGTCTTAAGTAAAAAAGGTACACTTTCTCAAAATTATGTATTCTATACACTTTATTAGCACAATTAAAGTAAAATATGATTATAATATGTTTTATTTATAAGGGTAATAAGACCAAATCCAAATAAATAAATAGTGTGATGTTTCGGTAACAACACTGTTACCAAAACGTCACACACTATTTATTTATTTGGTCTTATTACTCTTACCTAATCTATAATCCAAATTGTGCATTATCAATATGTTTTTATTTTTATTTTACCATGACTGCAATTTAAATACTCAGGCATACATACCAAGGTCAAGCAAATGCTTAATCCTCAAAATAATCAACAAGTAATAATTCCAAATATCTCTAATTCCAAAATCAACAGAAATTGTGGATTTGGTCTTATTATCACACACTATTTATTTATTTGGATTTGGTCTTATTACCTTGTGTTTATAATCTTTAATCCAAATTGTGCCTTATCAGAGCCATAGCTCATAGAGAAGTCAGAAGGATATAAATTGTGTTTCTAGAGAGGTGAGGACGACCAAGGAGATATATTCACCTGAAAAGAAGCAGAGGCCTCTTACACCTTGTTACACTTTGATGTGAAAATTCAATGATGATTCGTCAATTTCTAAAGAAGCATGATGTAATACAATTAGAAACCTAAAAGGTGATATGACTTAATCCAAATAAAAATGATTTATTCTTTTATTCCATTATCTATTTATTCTTTTGTCTGATAACCATCATCCAATATATCCAATAATCTGATTACCATAACAACACTGTTACCAAAACGTCACACTATTAAATTATTTGGATTAGGTATTATTTTCTTGTAACAATAATCTATAATCCAAATTGTGCTTTAACCCAATTAGGAGCCGTATGCTAGAATAGTTTGGCAGCATTTTATTCGTTTATTTATCTTCTCCCTGCTTGCTACATCCATTTTTGGGCTCGAAAATCATACAATTTGGTAAGTAGCTCGTAAAACCATATTCTCTCGTTTATTTATGTTCTCCTGTAGAAGGGCAGAGATGTCTGAAAACCTGAGACTGATTTAATAAAATTAAAAGAAACTCATCTCCAGAAACTTGTGGTATTGTTTAAGTTAATAAATGTGTGAATAAAGATCTATAACTATTTTGATATAATATTATACAGCAAAACCCCTCTATAGTGAACCCCAATGGGACAGAGCTTTTGGTTCACTATAGCCACGGTTTGGCCATTTTTTTTACTTTTCAAAATTTTTAGACCGTATAATTAAAGGACAGACATACACACTGGAAGAGGCTTCCTCTTAATAGTGGTCACTTTGTTTTAATTCCCTTAATTGACCAATTTCCTTACATTAATACTGAATAATAATAGAAATCATTAGATGATAGGTTCTTCTTATCATTAACATACATGTACCTCTATGTCTAATTTAAAAATCAAGACAAATCCTAGGCAAAGTTTTATTAAATATATATTCAAAGATATAAAATGATTTTAAAACATCATTATCACATTATATAATACATTGTTTACTTGGAAAAATGGCTCTAACACCTTGTTGCTTCAAAGCATTCTTCAAGCATTGCACCATTCAAATAAAGTTGGAGTTTTACTTCCATTTCATTTTCCCACATATTCTTCTAAGTCTCTATTTCATTTTTTTTTTTTTTTTTTTTTTTAACCTGTCATGCAAAACATTGCCGACTTTAAAATCACCATAGTTAATGGCATAAAAATAGTTTTTGTTTGATCACGGAACCATTTATTTAGATTTTTTTTTTTTTAGCCCTAAAACGTACGATCGCGATCGCGGCAAAAGTTGAGGTTGATTCCTCTTTGTAACAATTTTTAATAGCTTTATATTTTATCTTTTATAATAGAAAAGTTATATTCTCTTATTTTAATATGTTCTTAACATTTTGCCTGTGTTGTTTCACTTTGAAAAGTTCTGAAAATAGCCTTTTTTTTTTAAAGAAATAACGCTTTTGTTTTAAAATGCCTTTGTTTTCTTCATTTTGGAAGCCATTTGTATTTTTATATTTCAAATTTAATGGATGAAAATATATTCTATTTAATAAAAAGTATAATGTGTTAAAATTTATACAACATACAGCAAAAATAAAGTGCAAAATTCAAAACAAACAATGCCGCTAAATTTATTGTTTTTAAATCGCGATCCGCGAGCTGAAACATGCTCAAAATTTGGTTGTTTTAATTTTTTTTTTTTTTAATTACAATTCTAAGTTCGTTATAAGCATAGTATTTTAAATAGATTTTATTATTTTGGGACCGAAAATAGGTTCGTTATAGGGGTAGTTCGTTATTCTAAAAATCGCAAAGTTTGTTATAACGATGGTATTTTCAATGGAATGGAATTGGGAATCGGCGTGGGTTCGTTATAAGGGAAGGTTGGTTATATCCAGGGTTCGTATTAGCGGGGTTTTACTGTATATAGATAGCATTTGTGTCAAAACAATAATCGTTTGGAAAAAAAATCGTTATAGGCGAAACTGGCCAAGCTGGCTCAGTCAACTAGTGTTTTAAAAAATCAAATTTGAGTATCAATTTTCTATATTACTCCAATTATATAATATAACAAATGAAAACATTGAGATGTGAATGTTTCTTTTCATTAATAATCAAATTTCTACTGTCCTTACTGCGATAAAAAAAAATATTGGGAGGGTTTGTCTCATCAGTGGTGAACCCTCACAGCGGTTTCGTCAATTTTATCTACCAGACTGCTTCTTTAGAGCTCTAATGGATCATTCTGCTTATATATGATACACTGAAGGGTGGAATCTTGGTTATTGCTTTGTATTAATGATATAATAAGTGGGAAGGTATTAGCCAATAAAGTGGCTACAAAATAAACAGGCTTTGTATTCAAGCATGATGTCCTACTAGCTAACACATCAGTTCCTGTGGACAGTATGAATTTATTGTGAAACTATGCAACATCTACTCCCAAGACATCCAACCTGGGGGGGGGGACATTTTATCTGTCCATCATTTGATATCCTACCTCAGTGATCAAATTCCTTCTCTATCACACTTCATTAGAATATCTTAGGAATAAACAAATATTCACAAAGAATTCTAAATATTCTAGATATTTTGCTATAAAATGGGTGCACATTTAAATCTATTCCTTCTATGAAACAGCAAGATAAAAAAGCACAATTTGTATTATAGATTATAGCTACAAGATAATAAGACCTAATCCAAATAAATTAATAGTGTATGACGCTTCAGTAACAGCATTGTTACCATCATCAGACAAAAGGATAATATTTACCCATTCATTCATACAAGAACATAAGACCTAATTCTAGAATAACTTCTTAGGTCCATTAAAGTCTAACAAAAATGATAAAGCACAATTTGGATTATAGATTATAATACAATTAGGGATTAGGACTTATTTTCTTGTATTATAATCTATAATCTAAATTGTGCTTTATCATATCCATTCATTCATTTATTATTTTGTCTGATGATGGTAACAAAGCTGTTACTGAAAGGTCACGCACTATTAATTTAATTGGATTACATCTTATTTTCTTGTAGTTATAATCTACTAGACGAATGGCCCGGGCAACGCCCGGGTTTTACCCGAGTGCGTATATATTTTAAAAATGTTTTAATTAAAATACTATTCATTACAATTATAAATTGGCGCTGTGGATGTCTCTCTTGTGAAACGTCCCGCCCCAAACTGTGTGTGTCTTGAAAATATAAAAATAAAAATGTGAACGGAAAAATATGTCCAGGGTAGCCTAGTGGTCATGGCATCTGCCCGGTAAGCGGAAGGTCGTGGGTTCGATTCCCATCCCTTGACACTTTTTTTATTTTATCCATTCTGACCAAAATCTATCCGTGAACTTCACACAAACAGAATAAGGCAATTATATAAGTAGATAATCCAAATTGTGCCTTATCACACACTATTTTTTTATTTGGCCTTATTACCTTGTGTTTATACTCTATGACGTAATGCCGGTGGCGCGCGCCCGTTGGCTGCCGGCGAGCACGTGACCTCCCTGTACGCGCGCATCCGTAACAGCGGCTGATGAGGAATTGAGGAAAGACGGTTGTGACTATATAATAATATAATAATAATAATAATTATAATAATTATTATTATTATTATTATCATTAGATAATGATAATGATCATAATGATGATGCGCGCGCATCCGTGACAGAACCGGCCCATGACGGTCGTGACTATATATAGGGATAATCCAAATTGTGCTTTGTCATGGATTATAGATTATAAGCACAAGGTAATAAGACCAAATATAAATAAATAAAGTGTTTCAGTAACAATGCTGTTACAGAAACGTCACACACTATTTATTTATTTGGATTTGATATTAATACCATGTTTTAACACAAGGTAATAAGACCTAATCCAAATAAATCAATAGTGTGTGACGTTTCAGTAACAGCGTTGTTACTATCAACAGACAAACAAATAAATATTTATCCATTCATTCATTTATTCTTTTGTCTGAAAATGATAACACTGTTACCAAAACATCACACACTCATTTATTTGGATCTAATTTTCTTGTAGTTATAATAAATAATCTAAATTGTGTTTATCATGGATTATAGGTTATAATAACAAGGTAATAAAACCAAATCTAAATAAATAAAGTGTTTCAGTAACAATACTGTTACAGAAACGTCACACACTATTTATTTATTTGGATTTGGTATTATTACCTTATGTTTATAAAAGTAAAAAAGTACTTTTTCTCTGTGCTGGTAATTCAAAGATCTCTCTACCATCAATACCTTTCCATCCTTGCCAAGGAAAGGAGAACTTTACCAGTCTTTGATGAAATACCAAATCCTTATTATCAATGTAAAGGCTAGTTTCCATCTTTCCTGAATCCATTGCTTCCCTCCAAGTTGGAAACATTTCCTGATATCCACTTTAATTTATTCTTAGATGACCTAATTTCACTACATTCACATTACATTTTAGCCTTTGCCGGTCCCAAGCCCGGATGATAAAGGAAGAGGGGGAGCAGCAACAAGCTCGCTAAAAAACCTGGGTCCAGCTGGCCCGGCTGATAGTACCCTGTAAGGGCTCCTAATCCAGGGATACAGGATGAGCAGCGTTTGTACTCCATGTTAGGAGCAGCTGCACATGGTGTCTGTTCCTCATGTCAGAGGTACCATTTCTTTTGGAGCTGAGGTGGCCATTTCTTTTGGAGCTAAGTCGGTCTGCCACTGAGTAGTGCTTCCCAGTCTTAATGACAAAGGCAGACACAATCTTCTTCACCCAGTCATGATGGTTGTCAAACAGACACCATCAAGGGTCACAACTTGATACCCTAATATGATTAAGTGGAGATAAGAAAGAAGAAGAAGACATTACATTTTTAGCATCTTTTAGAGGTGCGGTTAGTTTTAATTTATCAAAATTTGAAACTATTTTAGACGCGTATTATTCTTTTTAAAAATAAACAATTTCTACTGTCCTTACTGCAATGGAAAAATTAATGGGAGTTTTAATTTATACTTTTTTTTTCCTATAGCAAATTTTAACAAATTCTAAAAATAAATAAACAAAAAGATAAAAATAAAACATCACACACTATTAATTTATTTGGATTAGGTCTTAATTTCTTGTAGTTATTTAAACTTTCATTCTGCTAACCTCAAAGAATAACTAAATTTATAAGCAAGCACATTAAAAAACTTTATAAATAAAACTTTTTTTACTGATATTGACAGCACTTGATTTTCATTACTACCCCCACAAATAATTTTGTTGAACACACAAGTCAGAGAAGGGAGAAAGGGTTAAGGGAGCCGGCCAATGTGGGTCAGTCAGTGGTGATGTAACTGTTGCCCAACTCCCCCTCCCCAGCTCATTGCAAGACATCACCCCCCCCCCTTTTCTCTTGGGAAAAACATCTTTCTCAGCAGAGAGTCTTATTTTAAGATACCCCAGTGTGCTAAACATTCAGATTGAAACACAGCTACAAGAAAAAAAGATCTTCTTCTTCTTTCTTATATCCACTAAATCATATTAGGGTATCAAGCTTGTTTGACAACCATCATGACTGTGTGAGGTAGAATGCGTCTGCCTTTGTCATTAAGACTGGGAGCACTACTAAGTGGCAGGTCGGCTTAGCTCCAAAAGAAATGGCCGCTTCTGACATGAGGAACAGACGCCATGTGCAGCCGCTCCTAACATGGAGTACAAACGCTGCTCATCCTGTATCCCTGGAGCCCTTACAGGGTACTATCAGCCGGGTCAGATTGGCCCAGGTTTTTTAACAAGCTTGTTACTGCTCCCCCTCCTCCTTTTTCATCTGGGCTTGGGACTGGCAAAGGCGGAGTTAAATAAGACCTAATCCAAATAAATTAACAGTGTGTGACATTTCGGTAACAGCATTGTTACTATCATCAGACAAAGAAAAAATTTATTTATTATATAAAAAAAATATTTATTCTTTTGTCTGATGATGGTAACAGGGTTGTTACTGAAACGTCAGACACTATTAATTTATTTGGATTAGGTCTTATTTTCTTGTAGTTAGAATCTATAATCCAAATTGTGCTTTATCAATAATGAATATAGGAATAATGATGATAAATAGTATTAGATTTCTGTGTCATCATTACTACTAATAATAAGAGAGCACACATAATAATACAGTTAAACCTGTCTATAGCGCCTTCCTCTCTATAGCGTCCGATTTTAAATACGTAGTACAATGCGATTTACATTAAAAGTGACCTGTCTATAGCAACCTCTTTACTATAGCACCCTATTTTGGTGAGCCCCAAGAGGGCGCTATAGACAGGTTTAACTGTAATATATATATATTTTTTGCTTATACCTAGTACACGTGGTACAGGTCATGATAATCATGGTGGGTAGAAGTAGGCAACTGCTTTTACTGTAGGTGCACCACATGTCTCACATGTGAAAAGCAGTTAGACTTTGCACTTAAAAATGTGTCAGAGTCCAGTTTGGTTACTTGCACTTGCTGGTAGGGTTGGACTTTTGCAAAAATCGGGGGCCATTGGAGCATTTTTTTTTTCATCAGAAAAAAAAAAAAAAAAGTGTCCAATGCGGGAATCGAACCCAGGTCGTAGCAGTCGAAAACCAACGGTTTAGACCATCCTTCCACTGATTCCCTTCCCCCTATCAATGATGTGATTTGGGGTTGCACAGGTTGAGAATTGTACTTAGCACTCCTTCATTCTGAATTATCACTATTTGTATTGACACATCCATTGATGAACTCTACTCATGCCCAGCAGACACCATCAACAAGCTCTACAAGCTTGATAACCTAATATGATTGAATAGAGATAAGAAAGAAAAAGACTATCTTCTGAAATAGAATTATGGTAGAAATAATTGGTGTCGAGTGATGCTTGTATATAAAATGCTGTAATAAATTATTGAGTGGAACTAACCTTCCATAAGATGTGAATACTGTTGTCCTCTCCTGGAGTTTATCAGAGATTGGTCGAATCATTCGCCACATTGGCCGCTCAATGTTGGGCACTGTACTTCACTTTTGTCAATTAGAATTACCCTAAATTCTAAGGAAAGATAAAATACAAAAAATACAAAAAATACAAAAAAAATCTCACAACATCTATATTAAAATCAAAAAAGGTATATCCTGACCACAAGCACATGAGCTTTTTAGATGGCAGAGCTCATGTGCTCGTGGACAGGATGTGCCTTTTTTGATTTTAATACCAACACCTGATTTTTTTATTTTTTTCACATACATGTATATAATATATTATATATAAATAATAAATATATAATATAATATAATAAATAAATAATATAATATATATAAAAAATATATATATTTATTTAATATCAAAGTTAAATATTATGTGAAATGTCTTTAAAAATAAGAACAATCAATCTTAGGTCTTTATAAATGTGTTTACATCAGCTTTGTGAAGTTCTAGGGGAAATATTAATCAATTGTGGTCTGTTCATGTCTATCTCATGATGAAAATGCTGGAGAATTGTTCCCTACAGTGTACCAGATATTTCCTCCATGGTCTCTGCGAGTTCAATCTTCCTCCAATGGAACTCCTGTCTATTCTTTCATCCTTCCCTATTCTGGCTGGCCCATCTAATTTTACTTGATGGATGTGTGACTTTGTCCTGATATTGATTAAGAGATTTTTTCCCCCATCTGTGGTTTCTGGGTCTAAAATGTCACTGACAGATAGAGAACTAGGTTGTAGATGTTAGTTCTAAAATGTCACTGACAGATAGAGAACTAGGGTTGTAGATGAAAAGGCACAATTTGGATTATGAACACAGGGTAATAAGACTATTGGATATGGTCTTATTACCCTATGTTTAGGGTGGTAGATGTTACTTCTGAAATGTCACTGACAGATAGAGAACTAGGATTGTAGATGTTAGATGACTAAGATTGTAGATAAATATAGAACCTTCCATGAGAGACTGCCTAAAAACATGGCTAACTCCTAGAAGTGGTCTCTTATCAATAACTCTGATAAGTCAGGGCCAATCATGGAGAGTCTTTCAAATGAAAAAGTATCTTATGTGAGACCTACAGGAGAGACTGTTTTTTTTTTTTTAGCAGTCTTTCATGGAGGGAGACTTGGATAACTTCTGAAAACAGACAAATGTAAACAATTGAAGGATTGCATAGATTTACAGTGGATTTGCATGGATTTACTGAAGGGCATCTAGATTCAGAGACTTAGTTTCCTTTAGGGAGGGGTGTCCAGACAGCAGCTAATTAGTAAAAATGGAAATTCTGGCTAAGAAAGAGAGGTTACCATTTTTACAATTTAGAAACTCTCCGGTAAGAGGACATGTTTCCCTAAAGGACACTTTAGCTCTGCAATTAGGTGTTGCCCTTTACAGGGAGGTTCTACTGTATACAGTAAAACCCCGCTAAGACGAACCATGGATATAACGAACCTTCCCTTATAACGAACCCATCGAAAATCCCAATTCCATTCCATTAAAATTACCATCGCTATAACGAACTTTTCACTTTTCAAACTAGCGAACTATCGCTATAACGAACCCAATTTTGGTCCCAAAATATTAAATTCTATCAAAAATACCATGCTTATAACGAACTTTTAATTTTAATTCTAAAATTCCAAAATTATAATTTTCAAAACTAATTAAAATTTTGTGTGAGCTCTAGCTCACAGATCGCAATTCAAAACAAAGAATTTAGCACAATTGTTGTGTTTTTATTTACGTTCTATTTTTATACTGCGCACTTTTATAAATTTTTCATGCCTTATTGAAAACTAAATTTCTTAACTCTACATTAGGAAAATTCCTTAAAACATGATTAAATTATTAAAACCAGTTTTAAAAGATAATGGAAGTGCCAAAGAAAAAGTCGCTCGTACCAAGATATCACTTGAAAAGAAATTAACCATCATAAAAGCTATTGAGAGTGGTACATCGCAAGCGGAACTTCGGAAGAAAATGAAAATGAGCAAAAGTAGCATTTCTACGATATGGCAAAAAAGAAGACTATAAAAAAAAAAAAAAAAAAAAAAAAACGCTACAAAGAGGAATCAATCCCAACTATTGCCGCTATCGGTAGTGTCATTATACACTTTTAGAAGAAGCCTTGTATACGTGGTTTGTACAAGCTAGGCTTCATTTTAAAAAATGAAGATTTCTTTGCTAGATATGAAACCAAATTTTTGAGGAATATGTTAAAGCAGAAAAAAATAACAGACTTCTTCAAGTAAGCCTTTGTATCCTATATTGTAATATAATAATATTTATTTAAAATATATTTTTATACCTTTTAAATTATTATTAATAAAGTTTTTATTTAATTTTTATAAATAAGGTATACTTTTATTGGATTTTTTTGACATATGGGGGACAGGTTGCATTTATACTAATTAAATTATCAGAGGAACTGATCAAAAAGGCAATATTTTCACATGATTTTGTTTTTATTTTAATATACAGCTTTAATATATAGAAATAGGTTAATTTAGAGGGAAAAAAGCAGCCAATATTAAGAGGTAGCCTTTTTTTTTATTTTTTTTTTGCGCATGCCCTTTAATTATATCCTCAAAAAAATTTTAAATACCCAAACCGTGGCTATAGTGAACCGTGGCTATAGTGAACCAAAAGTCCCGTCCCAATGGGGTTCACTATAGAGGGGTTTTACTGTATATTTCTACAGTCCTCAATGTTTATAGTTTCACCAAGAATTCCTCTAAACAGGACAGCCACAGTCTGGTAGATTAAACTGGTGAAACAGCTGGAAACCACAGATGGCTCACAGGAAGAACTCGGTAGAAAGTTTGAAAAAAATCGGGCTAAATAAATAGTATCTTCTTATCTACTAAGAGAATAATATGTCACTTCTAAAATGGCACTTGCAATAGTCCAACTACACCAGCGAGTGCAAGTAGCCAAACGGGGCTCTGGAACATTTGTAAGTGCAAAGTCAAACTGCTTTTCACATGTGTAGACATGTGGTGCACTTACAGCAAAAGCAGTCGCCTACTTCTACCCACCATGATTATCATGGCCAGTACCACATGTACTAGGGATAAGCAAGAAGAAAATGGTACTATAACAACCAGTGACATAATTATAGAGACACTAGGAGAGTTTGAAGAAATGCCTGGGAAAGGAAGTGAAGATAAATGACTCACCATATGGGATGATATTATGTAATGTGTTTATTTTTACAAACTTCTATATATTGCAGCGAAATATTTATTTTTATGAACAGATTATTAATTTTGGTATTTATATCTTGCTACTCTGTAGACTTTCCTTGTTGTTTCTCTTGTATTTTATAAATTTTAGTTTGTGATTTTGCCTTAAATAAATTGCTGTGTCATCCTGAAGTTTGTCTTTCCTGATTTTCTACGTGACAATATACTTATTTATATTCTATATCTATTTTGAAAATAGAGCAATCCATATTTAAATCATTAGATAATAAAAAGGCATATATTGGATTGAATAAAAAATTTATTTGTCAAAATTTTGGTTGGCTGAACGCCAAACCTTTATCGAGGTACATTCTTTGTATAAACAAACTCAGCGCCGCATAGAGTTATAAATCACAGTTGAAATAATTTTTAAAATACAAAGTAGGTGGGAGAAATGTAATTGCCTTGATAAAGGTTTGGCATTCAGCCAACCGAAATATTGGCAAATAAATATTTTATTCAATCCAATATATGCCTTTTTATTATCTAATTCTCTATATATATGTTTAAAAAAAGTTATATTAAGGGGGGTAGGTGGAAGGGTGGTCTAAACCGTTGGTTTTCGACTGCTACAACCCAGGTTTGATTCCTACATTGGGCACCTTTTTCTGATTTAAAAAAAAAAATGCTCTAATGGCCCCGGATTCTTGCAAAATTCTAACCCCACCAGCAAGTGCAAGTAACCAAACAGGGCCTGGCATATTTGTAAGTGCAAAAGTCAAACTGCTTTTCACATGCATAGACGTGGTGCACTTACAGTAAAAGCAGTCGCCTACTTCTACCCACCATGATTAATCATGGCCTGTACCACGTGTACTAGGGTTAAGCAAAAAAAAAAAAAGTTAAGACTTTTAGGCATAAACCTTTTGACACATGGAAAGTATGAAATGATGATAAAAAGAAATTTACCTAAGCATAAGTCATAAAAATTAATTTTTATTTTTTTAAAAGTGCATTTTTAAAAAAGAAAAAAAAAAGTAAAAGAGTACATTTTCTTGCAAACCGGCAAGAGAAACAGTCTGGTAGATTAAATTGGCGAAACATCTGGGAGGGTTCACCACTCTTCTTCTTCTTTCTTATCTCCACTCAATCATATTAAGGTATCAAGCTTGTAAAGCTTGTTGATGGTGTCTGCCAGGAAAGAGTAGAGCTCAATGGATGAGTCTATGCAGTCAATAATGTGTTTTGGGTTTGCAGGTTGAGAATTGCACTTAGTACATAGTGGGAAAAAAGTGGGTTCACCACTGATGAGTCAAGCCCTCCCAATAATTTTTTTTTTCATCGCAGTAAGGACAGTAGAGGAGTTTGTTTTGTGTTTGAAAAAAAGAAACTTTCGTGCTTTATAATGCTTCCATTTCTTATGTATAGATGATGGCACATTATCACATTATAATTAAACAATAGAACCTCGTTATAAGAGAAGCACATTGATACTGCGATTAATTTATTTGTGAAAGAAATACATCTTAATGATAAGGCACAATTTTGGGTTATAGATTATAAACACAAGGTTATATGACCAAATCCAAATAAATAAATAGTGTGTGACGTTTCGGTAACAGCGTTGTTACTATCTTGAGACAAAAGTACTGAAAGAACTACTGAAAAAAGTACTAAAAGTACATTTCAGTACTTTTGTCTGAAGATGGTAATGTCTCGTTATAGCATCATAATCCTAAATTGTTTCAAGTGCTGTTAGACAACAGGGATGCTATAACAACAGTCCCAAGAGATGTTATACATGATAAGGCATACAATTTGGATTATAGATTATAAACACAAGGCAATAAGACACCAAATATATAAATAGTGTGTGACGTTTCGGTAACAACACTGAAGGTGTTGACAACGTTGTTACCGAAACGTCACACACTATTTATATATTTGGTGTCTTATTACTTTGTGTTGATAATCTACTAGCCGAATGACCCGGGCAACGCCCGGGTTTTACCCGATTAAATGCTTTTATTCAAATACTATTCGTTACAATTATAAATTGGCGCCGTGGATGTCATTCTTGTGAAACGTCCCGCTCCAAACTTTGTGTCTGAGAAGCGATATTTTTATAAAGAGATGATCTGGCTTTGTGTCTTCTGCTCGAATGAATGTTTTTCTGCATACTAAAAATGAACTGGCTTCACCCGTGGTCTCTGCTTTTTGGAATTTTTCTGGATATAATTTTGTATCTGATAACACTGATAGACAAAACTTAAGGAAGTTGTACCTTATAGCATATATATATCGGGATTCAGAAAATAACCCTGATATATATCACTGTGCATCAAATATCTCTCAAGAGTTATTTTCTGAATCCCGATATATATATGCTATAAGGTACAACTTCCTTAAGTTTTGTCTATCAGTGTAATCAAATATGATACAGCAATATTGTCATCATCATTTTCTGAATAAAAAACAACTATTTTTTTCCCAGAACCTGTCAATTTATTTTTCTTGACTAAAAATCCGAAAAATATCTCTTCCAGATTTTTCTCTATGTCCTGTTAAAACACGTTTTACATGTCCATTAGGTCAGCTGATATTACCTCCCATCTTCACCGCTAGAGGCCTGCTTGCGAGCGAAAGGGCAAATTTGCAACGCAAATTGCAAATAACTTGTATACATACTTGTATACTTGTGTACATAGACCATAAATCTGTACATAGACAGGAAAAGCACATACAGTCGAACCTCTTTAATTCAACACCCCAAGGGATCAGAGCTTTCGGTTGAATTAAAGGAAGTGTTGAATTAAGGTTAGATGATTAGCTAATCATCTAACTAGCTAAAATAATATATCTTTTTTTTTTTTATGAAAAGCTTTGTAATATAAATTAATGATATTAATTGAAACCATTGTGTGTGTACTTTTTTATATTTATTTTTTTATTTTCATGATTAACTTTTAGTATCTGGGACAAAATGGCAATAATACATATTTTCGAAACAAATAATATTTTATTCCAATTGTGAATAATAGTTTAAAGAAAATAAATATGGAAAATAAAAAGAAAATTAAAAAATATTATTTGAAAAGAATCAAGATTTAAAAATATATATATTTTATAGATGTCTGTTTTTTCTCTGAAATCCTATTCAGGATGTATTCCAGATAGTCTATTTTTAAAAGACATGCATGCCTTTCTTCCTCAGAAATGTCTTTTAAATAACAAAGAGTTTTTATTGTATTAAAGGCATCCACTGCTGCTGCAGGTGTTATTGATGTTTTGTTTAAATATTTTTCTGTTGGCTCCACCTCTTCATCTTCTTCTTTTCCCATTACCTCCTTTACAATTTCTTCAATGGACTGTTCCCCAGCAACTTGCACATCTTTATCAACTTCCAAGAAGTCAATATAGTTGACATCAATGGCTTGATGTTTTTTTAATGCCTCAAAACATCTGTTCATTTCTTCTTCAACAACTTCTTCCATTGCTTCATCCATCACAAATCCTGAATGAGAAAAACAATTTTTTATTGTGGAAGAACTAACCCCAACCCATGCAGCCTCTAGCCAGCTAATTGCAAAGAGTAAATGTACTTGAGCATTTTTTTTTTCTTCCATGCAAGTGAGAAGATACGTTATCATTCGTTTCCTATATTGGTCTTTTAGGGCTTTAATGATACCCATATCACAGGGTTGTAATGCACTTGTAGTTAGGGCGGGCAAAAATCTTATTTCAATGTTCTGTAACCCTTCAGGTATTTGGTGGGCTGGGCAATTATCTAAAATTAATTTAAAAATTCTTTCTCTTCTTTTGAATATTTGGTACAATTTTTTCAGCCAATCCGTAAAAACTGCCCCAGTCATCTAGGCTTTTTTATAAAAATGATAATTTGAGGGAATATTCATGCCATGGAAGCATCGTGGTCTTCTATATTTCCCAATATAAAGTAAAGGCAGTTTTTCACTTCCATCCATATTACAGCATACCAACACTGTAATTCTCTCTTTAGACTTCTTACCCCCTTCACATTTCTCACCTTGATAGTCATTGTTTGATTAGGCAAAAGTTTATAAAATAACCCTGTTTCATCAGCATTGAAAATGTCCTGTGGGCTGTATTTAGCTAAAAGTGAAGGAATAATCCCACCTTTCCAAGTGGCTACACTATTGGCATCCACACTTCCAGCTTCTCCATGAAGTCGTTTAAAAGCAATATTCCTTCTGGCCTTAAACTTTTCTAGCCAGCCATTGCTAGCTTCAAAATTATCTTGACCCATTTTCAAGGCCAAGAGTATAGCCTTTTCTTTCAAGATATTGCCATTTATGGCAAGTTTTATGGCATTTGCCTGCCTTATCCACCTGAACAGGGCTTCTTCAATCTTTGGGAATTCCCTGTCACGATCACGTTTCAAGGTAGAGCTAAAATTAGATTTTAAAAAGGCAGATTTTATGGGAATTTATTTTTAAAAATTGTGCTAATGGTGGACCGTGGAATATTTCTCTCTCTGGAAACTTGACTATGTGATTTTCCTTGTTCTATTTCTTCTATAATTTTCATTTTTTCCACATAAGTGAGCTGGTGATACTGACTACGTTTCCAATTTTTTTTGGCAGAACCTGACATTCTTGCCCCACTCATTTATTCAAATTAACACAGAATATTTAATTAAAATGTTATAATCATTGTTGGATCATTTTATAAAGATTTATTTATTTAAAAATAAATTATTTATAAATTTAAAAATAGCTAAAATATTTCAATCTTAAAAATAAAAATTATTATTAGTTAGCGCATGATGCCGAAATTCCAGCGTAAAAAAAAACAACAATAACATCCACGAAATTGCGCAACGGCACTGCAAAGTGAAACTTAAACTAACCAGAAACCAAAAGTGCGCAGGCGCGATCCTATCGGCGCCCGCCGATGCCGATCATCGCCGCCGTAATACCGTTTAGCGGTAAAGTTGCATGTAAAATAACATTCAACTGTCGAAATTCGAATTTTAAAATGGTCGAACTATCGGAACTGTCGTATTATCGATACTGTCAAATTACGGTTTGTTATTTGATAGGCCGGAGGTCGGGACATCAGAACATGGTTGAATTATCGCCGAGTGTCGAATTGGGGTGTGTCGAATTAACGAGGTTATACTGTATATTTTAATAATATAAATGAGTTTTAAAAATTGTAAAAAAAAAAAAAAAAATGCATAGGCCGGTAATCGAACCCGGGGCGCCCGCGTGGCAGGTGAGCATTCTACCACTGAACCAAAAGCAAATGGTGACAGAATTGTTGATGACTCTGATACTTGTATATTTTAATAATCCCAATTGTGCCTTATCATTATGACATGAGTGTTTCTTTCGAAAATAAATCTATTGCAGTATCAATTGTGATCGCAGTAAGTACAGTAGAAGTTTGATTTATTTGTAAAAGAAACACTCTTGTCTCAATGTTTTCATTTAGCAAAATAAAACGGAGATTGAAGAGGAGTGTCTTATACAAACTTTATTAGCAAGCTTTCGGACGTCCTTCTACAGGCTTTACAATGACTAAACAGAAAGAAGTACGAGTAGCCTGTAGAAGGACATCCAAAAGCTTGATAATAAAGTTTGTATAAGACACTCCTCTTCAATCTGTTTTATTTGGTTAACTCGAAGAGTTTAATTTAGTCATTGTTTTCATTTGTCATATAAACTAATATTTTACATCACATATGTAATTGATATGACACAATTTGGATTATAGATTATAAACACAAGGTAATATGACCAAATACAAATAAATGGTGTGTGACGTTTCGGTAACAGCATTGTTACCATCTTCATACAAAAGTACTGAATGGATTTAGTATAGATTCAGTACTTTTGTCTGAAGATGGTAACAACGCTGTTACCAAAACGTCGCACACTATTTATTTATTTGGATTTGGTCTTATTACCTTGTGTTTATCACATATGTAAGTTATATTTGCTAAGTACGCAAACATATAGGGAGAGACTTTTAGCCTTCAAAATTGTGAAATATAAAGAAACAATCTTAGGAAAAAGAAGAGCTATCTGTCAAAAAAATAATAGAAAACATTAGAAAACAAAATTTTCAAAAATATTCTTTACTTTGACTAATTGCTTTAAGGTATGTTTAATAGGCAAGCAAAATTTCAAATTATTTTATGCTATTCATTTTTAATGAAATAGAAATGTGCAAAAACAAGTTTTTTTTTTAATAATGAGATTAAATGGTCTGGGGTATATTGTTATTTAAATAAATTAAATTTTAAAAATTTGAGTTTGTATATGTTTTATTAAAATAGTAAATATAATATTTATTTCAAACAGAGAGTAATTTAAAAATTAGAAATTTTTATCCTTATACCAAGTCATTTTGTGAGATTGGGTATAACAGGGTTAATTAAACTACTGAGATAAATTTTAACATCAATGTAAAAAGAAAAATGTTTAATATATATATATATATATATTCAAATATTAAATATATTATAATATTTAAATTTTAAAATATAGTGTGTGTGTGTGTGGCATAAGTACTCGAAATTTTAAAATGTACTCATGATAACGTATGGAAAGTTTAAATGTTTTTTTAAAACAAAAAGATTATGGGTATATTAGAATATATAGAACAAAGGAATATATAACTTACCTGATAAATATTAAATTAAATATAAACTTAACTAAAACAAAACATGACAAAAATTAACGTAGAATGAAAATAAAACGGCCTACAAAAAGAAAGTCAAAAATTTGGAAATCCCATCGAGAACGGGAAAATCCAATATAAATAAACAGCGCGACAAGTTGGCTATTTTGTGTTTTATATTTTATTTATTTTTTTATTTCATTTTTAAAAAGATCTTCAAAATGATTTCCATTATATAAATTAATCTGACATATTAAAATGTAAACTTTGTTATTAAATAATTTTCTTCAAATATATATAGTTAGAAAGAGAGAGTTCAGCAAATTTTATAACGTTTGTAGATTTTTTTAAAGAGAAAAGATGCGTCTTTGTAGGGAAAAAATAAGAGAAATATATAATTACTGAAAAATATGTATATGTTTATATATTTTGTGAATTTTATTACTAAATATGAGAATGATAAGGCAAGTAGAGAGCGAGAATGCTTAATTTTTTTTTTTAGAAAAATATGGTGGGGGTGTCTTGTCCAAAGAAAAATATGATAACATAGAAAATTAAGGAAGACTTACAACCCTGAACACTCGGATTTTCCTGGAAATTCTCTTAAAGATTTCTTGAAAAAGTCATGGCCCACCTGTGCTGTGTGAGCAGAAGAGCTTAAATTGACTTGTTCCATATGTAAATACCTGTTTTCTTTCCTCTTTTCGCTCTCCACTTCTCCCATCCATATTTCCAATTTTTTTTTTCTTTCTTATATATTTATTTTTTATTTTTTCTTATAATCTGTATATATTTACCATATGTATATAATCTTTCTCCATTTTTATTTCCCACTTTCATAGGTTTCTCCTTGTAACCCCAAGGAGAATCCTCTGTAAGACCTGTGTGTCTTAATAAAGGCTTTTGTGTGTGTGTGTGAATTAAGGAAGACAAACCTCAAGATGGCAAAGCAATTTATTTCGATCAAAACAAAATTGACATTTTTTGCACAAAATAACAAAGAAGCAACGATGAAAATTTTGTTAACAACAAAATATCGAAAATATTAATCTGTTACTTAACTAATAAGCATTCTGTTAGAAAGAGAGAAAAATAATCTCATTTCCTATGGGAGCTGTGACCTACAGCCCGCAAATTCTGTTTCTACTCACATGGATCTTGCGTATATAAGACAAGGTTTCCCTCAGCGCCTTTGAAGTGGTCCCTTGTGGCTTCAAGTCCTTTTACTTGCGGTGTGAAGATCTGATTTGTCCTTATAGCGTCTATAGGGACATCGCCTTCATGGAGGGAAGTATTTTCTTTGACACAGCGATAGAAACCTGGTGCCAATCGCGAAAAAAATATAAATATTGCACAACGGGATTCTCCGCCAGGTGGCCAAACGGAAAGGTTGCGTGAAACGACAGCTCCTGCTAGGTAATTTATTTTTTATGCTTTATCGCCATACTTTATAAAATAGAGTTATTTTTGTTTTGATTGAAGTGATATTGGTAAATTTATTTTCTCATAATATGAGGCCAATTGTCATTCTTATCATGATGTATTTCAATTTACAGCGAAACAAGCTTCACTCAACTTTTAGCTATGCAAATTTTGATTCGTGTGAAAATTGTGCAAATTATAGTTTGGCAATGGATCTGGGTTATGCTAAGAATTTGAAATTCAAGATTCACAGATTCAGTACAGAAGGCCAAATCTTAGATGTATAATTTTGATTTTATTACTGATATCTGGCATAGAGCAAAACCCTGGACCTAGGCAAACTACGCTCGAGTCATGTATGGAAGGTGATATTCGACAATTGATTGGTGCACTCTCGAATAAAATGGATGACTGGGGGGAGAAATTAGAGACAAGGTTACTTTCTATAGAGCAAGGAGTTGAGAAATTAAATCGACGCATACAACAACTGGAGAATACTATGGAAAACACGATAAAATCTGTCTCGAAGAATTCTGAAAAATCCAAGAAATTGAGAAAAGAATAGAATTCACGTGGAGATGAAAATGAGAGAAAGTAATTTAATTTTTTACGGAGTCGAAAAGAAAGAAAATGAAACAAGCGATGAATCTCTTGCAAAAATAAAACATATAATTACGATAATATGTAAATCTCCGAGAATATTAACATCCTCAAATTTCATCGATTGTCTAAAAGGCCGAACGCACCCCTACTGGTGGAAATACCCAAATATGAAGACAGAATAAAATTATTCAGGAATGCATTTAAGCTTAAGGAATCAAATATTTACATAAATAAGGATTACACCTTAAAAGTTAGAGAACAGCGTCGATTGTTGATTAATAAAAGAAAAGAACTCTTGGCTAAAGGAATCTCATCTAAAATTCGAGATAGCAAGTTGATTGTTGGAAGTATTGTTTACCAAGTGATAAATGATAAGATCATGAGTTCAGAAGGAACTGAGATATAGCAAACACACAGAAATGAACTGGAAGGATCACATGATATCTCTTTTTCAGTCAAGAAAATATCATCATCAACCACATATAGCTAATAGGAATGGAAAACTAAACTACTTGTTCGAACAGCTATTAAAACTTGGTCACAATTATGTACAAATTATGTATTGGTATATCAAAGGTTTCTTTAGAATAAATTCGGTTTTCCCTTTCATTGATTATTTAAGTCAGTTTGAAATATTTGATATAACGGAAACTTAGTGCCAATTTGTTCTAAAACTCGAGATTGAGGATTTTCAGGTTTACCAATCACTTGCTAGAAAAACCTTGGGTCAGGGAAGAAGCTCTGAAGGCATCATTGTAGGAATTTATAACAAAAATAACCAAACTTAGATTCATTGCTGACTTGTATAACTTTTACGTATCTACCTCCTAACGAATTCCAACTAGAGAATATATATATTACGATCAAGATACACAATGGACTGGAGATAATTTTATATGGTGAACTAAACATTCGCACCAACCACCTTGGAGACTTTCTTAACCTGCTGGATACCCCGACTTTATTGTCGCGTAATATTTCCTCAAGATATATAATAACATCTACCCATGTTAATACTCTAGTTCCCCAGCAACCCCTTTCTTGATTCTCTCCTTCTTGACACATTGTAAATAGCATTGCTAATTATTGTAACTATTGTTGTTATTCCTGTATATACCCTCTTCTACGTGGAGAAGTTGTATAAGACCAAAAGGTCATAACAGTGACTTTTGTTGTTGTTACTACTGTTATTCTTGTATGTACCCTTCATTTCTGTGCTTGGAGAATCGGTATAAGACTAAATTGTCTTAATAAAGCTTTTTGTTGTTGATATATTGCACAACATCTATGACTTCAAGAACTTCTCGTCCATTTTCAGTTTTCCTTCCTTTATCTACTCAGCTTCTCCATCAAAATTTAATTTGTAAAATTAAGAAAGACAAACTTCAGGATGACAAAACAATTTATTTTGATCAAGCCAAATTTCGCCTTGAAGAGGCAAAGAGACAATGAGGAATATTTGCAGAGTATTAAAAATTGAAAACAATAATAGTTTGATAAAACAATAAACATTCTGTCATAAAATATATACTTGTTTATGAGGAAGAAAATACATGTAAAGAACACTATTATAAAATCATATATTGTTTTAAAATATTTTAAAATGAGGCAATAATTACAAAAACCTTTATTTTACATCAGCTCTAAAAAAGGTACTTTATAAAAATTTTGGTCAAAAATGCATGCTAACCAAACGATATTGAGGAGGTGAATCCTATATAACTAAACCAATAAACTTTAAAACCTAATATTGATTATTGAGGAATTTAATTTTATATAAATATATGTTACTAGAGAGCGGATGTACCGATGTACCCGGCTTCGCCCGGAGTAAAGGTTTGTCTAACGAACATTTGTTAAAACAATTCTCTATAAAAACTTATTAAAAAAAGATATATTTTCTGATAATTTGAAACTCGTAAATTTGAATCTCTCGATAAAGTGAACATTTTTTCCCAGTCCCTTGAAAAATACTCGATAAGTTGAATAAAATCAATATTAATTGGTTCCCTCGGTAATTGGAAGTTAAAGGAATAGTATCTTGCCTTGGAATTGTATCATTAATCTTGTCTCAAATAAATTGCCGTGTCATCCTGAATTTTGTCTTTCCTAATTTTCTACATTACAAAATCATCGTTTTATCTAGTGAACATTTTTTCCCGGTCCCTTGAAAAATACTCGATAACTAACTTTGACTTGTGCGCAATTAATAGGTAGAAAATCTTACTTTTGATAAATAATCTTCAAGATAATAAACTTAGTGATAATAAAACTTATAGATAAAAACTTGTTATCATCGTCGCAATGGGGGCGCTGCTTTCGAGTTAAATCTACAAATCTGCAAATAACTCTAAGGATATTCAAGATATTCAAGAAATTATTTTTCAAAAACCTTCCCAGTTCTATACTAAATAACTTCCCAAAGTTTCATGGCGTTCCAACGAGTGGTTTGGTCAGGCATAAAGGACAGACACACACACACACATTCATTTTTTTATATATAGATTTTTCTATTCTATTAATTGAACAATTCTTCAACTATATTTAAACTCTATCAGACTTGTAGAAAACTTCCATGGATTGAAAGATATGGGTTTGGAGTTTTTAGACTACACATTTTACACTTTAATAACCTAATTTCATACTTAAAAAACAAGCTTTGACACTTTAATAACTGTTGTATAGTTATTGTTGTATAGTTATTATTTAAACATTACTCACCAGATGAAATTATTATTACTAATTGTTTATTACACTTTATATTTATATTTTTACATTAACACGTTGTTTACATTATACATCGTATTATTATTGTTTATGATGATGATCTTATATTACATTATAAACACAGAATACTACATTCCCTCCTTCCTTTAGATGAAAGGAATCATGTCTTTATATCTTGATGATGGCTTGACGACTCTTCCACTTCTGGTGATCACGGGTTCCTTGGTAGTCGGCAAGGGTGGAGAAACCTCTGGTGGCAACTGGTGAAGAGCCTCGGCATCAAGTCTATCTGAAACAACTGGGTTAAATGTAGACACTGTTCTACTTGAACTTGGTCGGTTTAAAGAAGTGTCCTTGTCTTGGTTTGAGGAATTATCATCTGTTATTTGTACATCAGAAGAGTTGAGGTGTTCAATTCTTGTTGAATCTGAACTAAGATTTTCCTGGCTCTCTTCTGGAATCAAGTCAGAAATGTCTTGATTGGTCTCTTGAGTAGGAACATGTTTCAAATGTTTAGCATTTCTATGAATTATTTTCCCATTTTTAGTGTTGACTAATTTAAAAGAATTTATTGAAGTGTTTTCAAGAATGACATGATGTTCTGATCTGAAATTTGAATCAAGTTTTCCATTATTTGGATTTGCCACATAAACTAAATTTCCAATTTCAAAATTATGAGGACTAGCTTTCCGAATTATATCATTATATGTTTTCATTTTTTCTTTGTAGACCATATTGAATTCTTTGATGTTGGATTCATCTTCTTCTGCATCATTAACAAGTGAGCTTAATTTAGTTTTGATTTCTCTTGAAAATAATAGGAATGCTGGAGTCTTTCCTGTAGATCTGTTTGGAGTAGTTCGGTAAGACATTAAAATTCTGGATAAATCTTCTTTCCAATCTTTCCCTTCTTCAGAACTTGAATTGAATTGTTTCTTTAGAAATCTATGGAATCTTTCTATCTTCCCATTACTTTTTGGGTAATAGGGTGAGGCTTTGATGTGCCTGATTCCACATTCTTTTAAAAATCTTTCCATTGATGTACTTACAAACTGTAAGCCATTATCTGTTACAACTTCATGTGGATAACCATGTCTTGCAAAAATCTCCATCAATTTTTTAATAATTGTCTTGCTGGAAATGTCTTCTATTATCATTGCTTCAGGATATGAAGAATAGTAGTCGATCACTGTTAAAACATAATGATGGCCAATTGGACCAACTATGTCAATTCCAAGTTTCATCCAAGGTTTTGATGGTAACGGAACTATTTGCAATGGTTGATCATTTATCAATGGTTGATTCCTTACACAAGTTGGACAGTTTCTTATCAAATTTTCAATGTCAAAGTCCATGTTTATCCAAAAATATTTTTCTCTTAACAGTTGTTTGGTTCTTGTCATTCCTTGATGTGTTTCATGTGCAATTCTCAAGACTCTCTTTATTAGTTTTGAAGGTAGCAAAATTCTACTTCCTTTTAAGATAAGATTATCAAAAATTGAGAGTTCATCTTTAAACTTATAAAAACATTTGAATTCTTCATTCAAAGGATATGGCCAAACTCCCTTTTGAACCATATCTTTCAGTTTTTGAAACAAAGGATCTTGCTCTGTACAAACTTTTATCTCTTTCAAAGACAGTGCTTGAAGCTCTTCAGAAGTGATGGATAAGACTTTATGAACATAGTCCTCCAGCCATTTTTCATCACTTGTGTTAGAAAGAGGTTGTCTTGAAAATATATCTGCAATATTTTGCTTTCCTTGAATGAATTCAATTTCAAAGTCATATGGTTGTAATCTCCAACTCAATCTTTGAATTCTTGGAGGCAAAACAGCTCCATTTTTAGGATTCAGCATATAGATTAGAGGTTTGTGATCTGTTTTTAACACAAATTTCCTTCCCCAAATATAGGTGTTATAATGTTCAATTGCCCATACACATCCCAATGTCTCTTTTTCTATTTGTGAATATCTTTTTTCAGTATCAGTTAAGGATCTGCTGGCATATGCAATGGGTCTTTTAATGCCATTTTGTTGTGTTTGTATTAATACTGCTCCAAGACCAATAGGGCTTGCATCTGTGATTAATTCAGTTGGGGAGTTCAAGTTGTAATATGCCAAGCATGGCTCTTTTGTTAGTGACTCTTTAAGATCCTGAAATGCTTTATTTGTTTTCAAATCCCAATTCCACCTAACATTTTTTCTAGTCAAATTATTTAAAGGTTCTGCCAATTTAGAAAAATTAGGTATGAATTTTCTTAAAAACCCACAAGTTCCTAAGAATGACCGTAATATCTCAATATTTTTTGGTATTGGAAAATTTAAGACTGCTTCTATTTTCCTATTATCAGGTTTAATACCTTCACTACTAACAATGTGACCTAAAATATCCAATTCTTCCATTGCAAATTTGCACTTATTCCTGTTGAGCCTAATGCCTACTTTATCAAATCTTTGTAAGACTTTTCTAAGCCTTTCTTCTAGTTCTTGTCTATCTTTGGCGTAAACTACGACATCGTCCAAATAACAAATTACACCTTTCAAATCAAGCAAAATTGAATCCATTCCTTTCTGATATGCCTCTGGAGCACTTGATAGACCAAAAGGAACTTTACAAAATCTGTAACAACCACGGTGTGTGATGAAAGTTGTAAGGGGTCATGATTGAGGGTCTAAGTCAATCTGCCAAAACCCTTTTTTTGCATCCAGCTTTGCAAATACTTTAGCACCTTTAAGGGCATGTAACATATTGTCAATTGTAGGAATTGGATGTCTTTCTCTCAATATTGCTTTATTCACTTCCCGAAGGTCTATGCATAGTCTAATTTCCTCACTATCCCTTTTTGGAACAACTATTATGTTAGAAACCCATTCAGAACCTTGATGCACTTCTTCAATGATTCCATTCTCTAGCATCTTATCAAGCTCTTGATTTACTGCTTCTACCATTGCATAAGGTATACGACGGCATCTCTGAGCAATGGGCCTATAGTTGTCTTTCAATGTCACTTTATGACTATAACCTTTTATAGTTCCAAGTCCATGGAAAAGATGTTCATGTTCTTGAACAAGAGTCTCTATATTAGTAGACATTGATTCATTTACATGATTTACCCTTTTAATTATACCTAGTTCAAAACTAGCCTTGCCTCCCAACAAAGATTCAACTTTTTTATCAATCACATAAATTTCTTCTGAAATTGAATTTTCTTTCCAAGAAATCACAGCATTGAAATAACCATAACATGGAAGAGGTCTATCTTGACCATAGGCAAAAAAGGTTCGGGTGGTGTCATGTAATTTTGGCATAATTTTATGGCCATATAATTCAAGCATCTTATTATAGCTTATGAAAGTTCTATCACTCCCTGTATCAATTATCATATTTATTTCACTACCATCTATTTGCACTTTTTCTTTATTTTCAGCACCTGTATAGTAGGTATATTCATCTGAACTTTCACCTACTTCAGTCTTATTTTCTTCTTGTATGGTCTTAACTTTAGTTTGATTGAAACTTTTGTGGTTTCTATTATTATTTTGATTTGGGCGGTTCCTGCAAGCTCTAAAAAGATGTCCTAATTTATTGCAATATGAACAAGTCATTTTTTTAGCACCACATTCTTGTGCTGAATGTGTATCTAATCCACAGCGATAACATTTAGGCTTTGAGGCACCTGAAAATGATGGGGTACCTTGATTAGTGAATCTACCTTTGTTGAAATTATTAGCATTATAGTGCTTTTTAGGTTTATTTTGAACTCTATTTAGTGTTTGATCATTTTGAGGTTCAAGAAGTCTAATTTCTTTTCTAGAAATTTCTAACATTCTAGCAATATCAATGGTTTTTGACAGTGTCAAATTTTCTTGTAGCAACAATTTTTCTTTAAGTTTTTTGTTGTTACATTTTTCAATTATTTGGTCTCTTATCATATCAGCTTCTAAATTCCCAAATTCACAAGATTTAGAAAGCTCTCTTAAAGAAATTAGGTAGTTGTCGATTGATTCATCATCTTTCTGGACTCTTTGTCTAAATTTAAATCTCTCAGTGACCACATTTTTATGAGGTGTGAAATATTTATCTAAAGCCATTTTAGTTTGTTCATAATTTTCCTTTTCATCTGGCAAGTTGAAAAATATACGCTGTACATTAGGCCCTAAACAATGCAATAGAGTTGCTATCTTAATTTCATCCGATTTTTTTGAAATTCCAGATGCTATTTCAAAAATGGCATAGGATTCCATCCATTGCTTATATTCCGCAAATAAATTGCTTGCATTCATATTCATGGGTAAAGGTGGCGTCAGGTTGGCTGCCATACTTGTTTTTTTAGGGCTACAGTTATATTTTCAAATTCTCGTCGCCAATTTATGTTGTATAGTTATTGTTGTATAGTTATTATTTAAACATTACTCACCAGATGAAATTATTATTACTAATTGTTTATTACACTTTATATTTATATTTTTACATTAACAGGTTGTTTACATTATACATCATATTATTATTGTTTATGATGATGATCTTATTATATATTTTAAACACAGAATACTACAATAACATTTCCATTTTAGCTGGTGTTGTGGCTTTGTCACCGACCCGAGGCCGCAAGTTTGCGGCGACGGTCAATAGATGGCGTCAGTTTTTGACGTTTATTTTGACGGGATAAGCGCCCTATGCTTCTATGGTTCAATTTCCTCCCGGCAATTTTTCCATCCATATTCTAGCCATAGATTTGGCCCAGCCATTTTGCCAGCAGAACACCTCTTTGGTAGATTGTGAAGATTCCATTAGATCCCGTGTGGATCTCATGGAATAAAGTCCGCCCTAGACTGACGAGGGCCATTAGCCCGAAACCATGGTCTCTAGGTGGACGCTTCTCAATTTGCGAAAGCTGGTGTGGTGGCTTTGTCACCGACCCGAGGCCGCTAGTTTGCGGCGACGGTCAAAAGATGGCGTCAGTTTTTGACGTTTATTTTGACGGGAGAAGCGCCTTATGCTTCTATGGATCAATTTCCTCCCGGCAAATTTTCCATCTATATTTCCATTTTAATCGCTATTTTCAGATTTTATTCAAAATATCAACATTTATACTATCGATATTTTCTATTTTTAATGAAATAAAAATTTTGAAGAAATTAATTTTGAAAATAGTTTTCACAGAATAATCTGTGAACGCTATATTCAAAGCGAAATAACTAGGGTATGTATAATATATTGCATGGATAATCAGTCAATGAAGTAAAATTTGTGTGTAGACGCGTTAATGTCTTATTTTTGTTTCTAATTATTTAATTTAATTGTTAAAGTGAGCACTTATTTATATAAAGATTTATACAAACCTGGACGCCTAACATGAAGACAAGGAGAGAGAGCCAGAAGCGGCTTGCGTAGGTGAACACATTCTATCACCCTCCGAGCTGGCACTATTGTGTTTACCCAGGTGCGCGGTCGCTTATAAAAATCCCCGGAAGGGAGTTGGACTTTCGATTTAACCATAATTCATAAGGTGTTCTGTTTATTACCTTGTTTGAAAGATAGTTTTGAAGATATATGGCTGTGTGTGTAATAATAGCATTACCCTATAAAGATCATTTGGAAGCTTGCAATCCAGTAACATGAACATTGGCGCATGGCAAATTTTTACCATTGATTCATTTTTTCATTCTGCGATATCATTTTGAGCTGGAGAATATGGAACTGTCAGTTGGTGTTCTATTCCCTCATCTCTAAGGAAATTTTCAATTCCAAAATTTGTGTATTCTGTTCCGATGTCAGTTCGGATGGCTTTTATCGTTCTTCCAAAATTACTTATTGTTTGAGAAACATATTCTTTCCGTTTCGAAAAAAAAAACTGGGTATTTCGAAGCCAACATATGCACTTTTGTGAACAGACTGTAATCATCAAGAAAGGTTAGAAAATAATTATTTATACCTTTTAAAATGACAGGACACAACTATCACTATGAATTAAACCAAGTGATTTATTGGCTTGGTAGTTACTATCTTTAGGCTAAGATGTTTAAATGAGCTTACCTCCAATACAGCTGGTGCAATGAATGTCATGGGTGCAGTTATTGATATGGCTAATTATTCTCTTTTCATATATTTGATTACATAAAATTTTCTATGTCCTAGTCTTAAATTCTAATTCATTAAGCAAATTTTATTCTTGTGGAGATTTTGCAAATTGGATCAGTGCTGCTTTATTGAGTGGTGCCCGGACCTCCATCCCGTGTGCTACATGAAGGCCTTAGAGGAGAAGCTAGGGAGGAAATTCGTCTTTCAGCTCATGAAAATGTCTGGCCAGGTTCACCATCGGAGTACCATCTTCAGAGAATTCTCGTACAGGAAAAGGGAAGAAAAAACATAACCGGGAACCTGCCTATCACTGTTGCGACCCTACGACCAGACTGCCGGGTTGTCCTTTAGCCTTCAAAGTAATGAACTGCAACGGCTACTTTTGGACCACAAGCAACAAGGAGGCCTTCATCTTCATAAATGAAGGTATGAAGCTTCACCAACTCCTTGGGAGAGTGAACATTAAGTTCAAAGGTAAAATAACGCCAGCCTACATCACACATGGCGTGAAATGCAGTAAATGCCATCGCCAAGGACATCGTGTTGGATCGTTTTTGAAGACAACTCTCAGATTTATAAAATTAATTTATTAAACATTAAACATTTTTAGATATATATAGAAACGAGTTAATTACCTCGTATTTAAGGTAAAAAAAGAACCATCTAATTTTCATACATTTTCTAACCAGATTCAACTTGTGAAAAACAGACGACAAAGCAAAAAATAAACAAATTAATTATAGAGGGTAAGTTCCTATTTTTTACAAGCTTTCACACTCAAAGAATATTCAACTTCTTGCTTCAATCCTCCCCTGTGTGGAAGCTTCTTTTATGAAAGTCCTATTGAGCCTATGCACTTTCTTAGTTTATCTTTTGGAAGATTCTTTGTTAAAAAATCAGCTTCCATTTCCTCACTCCGGACGAATTCCAAGTTTATTGCTCCACTTTGAACTTCCTCTTTTACAAAAAAAAATATTTTCGATTTATGTGTTTTGTCCTTGAAGTTATTTGTTCGGACTGGATCCATTTTATGGCAGATTGGCTATCAGTTTTCAAAATTATCGGAAAATGAATATCTCTGGACAATTCCTCTATTAGTCCTTTAGCCCATTTTACTTCACAGATACCTTCGCATATGGAAATCAGCTCTGCCTCGCATGTTGATAAATCCACTAAATTTAGCTTTTTACTTCGCCAGTTGATAAGGCTATTTCCAAGTTTAATTGTGTATCCTGAATAAGACTTTGCGTCCTTTGTTGAGCACCAGCTCGCGTCTGTACTAACGCCAATATTATTTTCTGTTGGCCTATATCTTAAAATTTTATCTCTGGATCTCTTCAGATACCTATATATTCTTTTGACTGCCGTCAAATGCACTTCTCTTACATCGTTATTATATTGCGATAAATTGCTCACATTGTATGATATATCTGGACGAGTTCCCGTTTCCAGATACATGAGTGACCCGTCTTGTCTACTGGCTTGGAGTCTTTATACTCATCAAAGTTCTGATCTCGATCTCCTGGAGTTTGTACGATGTTGCATTCCTCGAGCCCAAATCTTCTTAAAATCTTATTAATGTAATGGGATTGTGATAAATCGTAACCATGTTCTGTTCTCCTTATTTCTATACCTATGAATGGTTCGTTTTCTTCTTTTTCCTTTAAATCAACAAATTTTCATATTTCTAATGCTAAATTATCATTGAATGCCTGGTCTGTTCCGGCTATTAGGAGATCATCAACATATAAACCCAAAATTGCAAATTCTCATCCCCTCTGTAAAGTATACACACATGGGTCGTATCTAGATCTCATCATCCCTACAGCGTCCAGATTGTGGAAGACCATATATGCTTTTTAACAGCTTGCAAACTTTGTCTTCTTCATCCTTTTTAACAAATTCTTCTGGTTGCTTCATAAAAATAGTTTCCTTCAACTCCCCGTTAAGGTATGCCGTTTTTACATCATACGATTTTATGGTCAAATTTAACTGTGCCGCTAAGGCAACAATTATGCGAAGACTTTCCTTTCTGATCACTGGTGAAAAGGATTCTTCATAGTCGATGCCGTATTTTTGGTTACCGCCAATGGCGACTAATCTCGCTTTTCTTTTAGGATCGCCCATACCTGATTTTCCCTTCATGCTGTAAACCCATTTGCTATTTATTATCTTCATATTCTCTTCTCTAGGAACTAAAGTCCATACTTCATGTTCGTTAATAGATTCCAATTCTTTCTTCATCGCAACAATCCATTCATTCCTATTTTGGCATTTCATGGCCTCCTCATAATTTTCTGGAACATATTATTCTTCTTCTAATACTATGTTCGCCTTATTCATTTCTTTTATACTTTGTGAACGCCTAACTCCTTGTTCTTGCAACTTAATTTCATTTTCCCTGATTTTTGCTTTATATTTTTCCTCCAAAACCTTTTGGGTATCTCCTTTCTTGCGACCTGGTTTTACATTTCCTTCTTCGATAGGTTCTTCTTGTCTAGAATCCGTAGAATTGTCTACATTTGATGTCCCTGGTCTAATATCTAGACCATCGCTTTCTTTATTAATTAGCTTTTCATATTCTTTTAAGATTATAATTTCGCCCATATTTTCTTTATTTTCATTTCTGTTCGATAACTCGCATAATTCGTGTCTTTTCGGAGATTATTTGAATAATGAATTCCTTTCTTATTTTCTATAAATTTCACTGATCTTACTTCTTCTATTTTCCCAGTAAAGATGTTATAGACTCGGTAAGCCTTTCTACTTAGGGAATAACCTATAAAGATACCCTTTTGACCTTTAGGCGAAAATTTGTTTCTACGTCGTTTATTAGTGGGCCAATACACTAAACAGCCGAATATTCTTAAATGCCTAATAGAAGGCTTCCTCCCTTTCCATTTTTCCATTGGCGTAGCATGTCTGAGCGACTTATGCGGAGTACAATTCTTGACATAAGCTGCCGTAGCTACAGCCTCTGCCCAGAAAGGCATAGGTAACATTGAGTCGATCAATAGTGTTCGCGCTGTTTCCACTAGAGTTCGGTTTATTCTCTCCTCAACTCCGTTGCTTTGAGGCGAGTAGGTGATGGTGAGTTGGTGGTGAATTCCGTTCTTTATTAGGAAACCTTTAAATCTATCATTGATGAACTCCGTGCCATTATCAGTTCGCACATCCTTTATTTTTAAATTTAGTTCATTTTCGACTCTCGCCTTGAAATCTCTAAATCTATGAAAGGTTTCATCTTTGGTTTTTAGAAAATAGACAAAAGTCCTTCTGCTGAAGTCATCCACTAGAACAAAGAAAAACCTTGTTCCTCCTAAAGATTGAATAGCCATTGGACCGCACAGATCCATGTGAATTAATTCAAGTGGCTCAGTGGTATTATTCCCTGTAACAGGATTGTAAGGTTCTCTACTCAGTTTTCCCATTATACACGATTCACATTCCGGTAGATTCCTATATTTAATATCAAGTCCATACACCAGACTTCCTTGGATCAACTCTTTCATGTAAGCTTTGTTCAGATGATTCAATCTTCTGTGCCAGATACTAATCTTGTCATTGATGATATCGCTTGTGGCCATAGCATTCTCAGGCTTTCTTGAATTATCAATTCTTAACCCTGCCTCCATTATAAACATTCGGTCTTTAATCTGGGCTTTGGTGATTAAGTTGTTTTCTTTATTGTAAATTTTGGCTCCTTCATTATTAAAAATTATTGTATTTCCCCTTTTTGTGAGTTCGTACACAGAAAGAAGGTTCGACCTCAGGTTAGGTACATGTAAAACATCCCTAATCTGTACATTCGAAAATTCTTGGCCTGTACTATTAGTCACTCTGATATTACCTTTAGCAGTAGAGTGAGTAATTTTAACCTTTTCTGCCAAGTCTATTTCACTTTCATATGGCACTACATCTTCCATCCAATCAAGGTGTGGTGATAAGTGTGTTGTGAATCCAGAATCAATACACCATGATCGTTTCTCACCATTACTATCTGTGGATACATCGCTTCCTTCATCTATATAGTTATTGAATGCTTGTTCCTTAGGTGTGCTTGATATTTGGTTTGTACGATTTCTAAAATTGCTTTTATGATAATTCGTACTTGATTTTGCATTTCTATTTCTTTGTTGTTCTTGAGATCGCTTATTTCTAAACCAACAATCTTTGGCCACATGTCCTTTTTTGCCACAAATAAAGCATTCTTTCTGTCTGTCTGGATGATAATCCCTTCTATCTCTACTTCTGTAGGCCTGTTCTTGTTCCTTAGTGTGGATTTCATTCATTTTATAATTTAATCTGTTTTCTTCCTCCTTGAGAGACTGTTGTATTTCGTCGAGGGTTATATCTCGTCGGGATCTAAGTACAATTGCTATTTTCTCTAATTTTGGATGGATGCCTCGAACAATATGGTAGGTTAGCTCTCTTTGGGATATTTGGTGTCCGAGTGATGAGCTCTTTGCTCCAATATTTTTGGCTCTAGTTAAATATTGATCTACCGATTCACTATGATTCATTTTAATATTTTTGAGTTCGAGTCCTACATCTATAATTTTATCTTCGAGATTTCCCGTATAGATACTTTTTAGGTCACCCATACCTTTTTTGCCTTAGTTACATCTAAAAACATTCCAGCTTGTTCTCTGAGAGTGTCGTTATAATTATGCCAAAGGCTTCATCATTCTTTTCGTTATATGTATCCCATAAATCTTTATCTTTAATATCATGCTCGGGATCAGAGATCACACATTTAAATAACTTCTTTGCACGTAGAAGTGCCCCGACCTTTAATGCCCATATTGGATAATTTGTACCATTTAATGGTTCTATTCTCGCCACCGGCAATGAGGAAGAATCTGCCATTTTTTCTATAAGCTGGTAAAATTTTTTTTTTGCAAGCTAGTACTAAGTATTAATTAGAATTATATTTTCTTACTTACAATTTGAAGATTAGATTTTCTTTTATTTACTTTTTTTTTCTAATAACCACGCTCTGCAGCCATTTGTTGGGTCGTTTTTGAAGACAAATCTCAGATTTATAAAATCAATTTATTAAACATTAACATTTTTAGATATAGAGAGAAACGAGTTAATTACCTCGTATTTAAGGCAACAAAAGAATCATCTAATTTTCATACATCGTTCTAACCAGATTCAACTTGTGCAAAACAGACGAAAGAGCAAAAAATAAACAAATTAATAATAGAGGGTAAGTTCCTATTGTTTTACAAGCTAGCACACTCAAAGAATATTTAACTTCTTGCTTCACATCGGCGAGCTAGCTACAGCAGGAGAGATTTGAGAGAGCATCCAGCGCCGCAGTTCACCTTCCACCAAGGTCCGGCGCACCTTCCTTCTCCCAAACCTGCCACAAATACATCAGCGGCTGTGCGACCTCCTAAACCTCTGGGGATCCCTGCCCGTGAAATTCCTGCTCCCGCACAGGCTCTTTCAGTTCAACCAGCACTCGGGTGCCCTTTCCGCCTAAACAACACAGGCTGCCGATCCCCCATTATCTATAAAAGAGAATAAGCCCAAAAATAATGCTCCCATCCTGGAAAAGAGTCGGTGGACGAGTGGGTAACATCCTCGATTCCCGACAGCCATGAACCGGGATTGAATCCCGCGTTAACATTTCGTTTAATATGTGAATAACCATTACATATTATTCATTGTTGCAATTATCATAAACTAGGTTGCACATTTTGAGCGGTACCTAATAAAGTGATTTTGGAACAATCCCATCCTGGTTACACCGTCTCATAAAGAGCAACCTCCTCAGGACACTCAAGAGGGGGAACCATTCCCATAACCTGTGAAAAAGTACGTTTTCTTCGTAGATCGGGAAATGCGTGGTTCGCTGGAGACCCACTGACGATCTTCCATCATACTCTGCAGCGGTGTCAGAGGCGTCATGTATATATTCATTGTACATAGATATATCTAATTTTTGTCGTGCGTTCTTTGGTCAGGCAAGATCGTAATCTTCAGCATAAAAATCCGGGTTCTCGAGACTCGCGTCATCAACTTTCACCTGTCACTCACTCCTGCAGGTCATCGCAGAGGAAGCTATCATATTCGTAGGTCCTCGGCGACTTCAATATCTCCAAGGAGTTCAAGTGACATTGGGTCTGGAGCTGTGAAGGCCTTCGCGGAGCTCCTGGACTAGATCGACATCGCCACCATCTTTGATGCCACGTACTTGCCTACGAGGATTGGCAGTTACGAAGCCGAGTAGACGCCGCCCGTTTGGTTTGAGTTCTAATACCATAAAGACTTTCCGGACGCGTTACCCGTTACTGGACCCTCAAATACCATTGTTCGGACCACCTAGAGTTACGGAGAGAATCACTCGGGAGGGCAGTGACCCGCTTCATTGAGCAGATATCTCTTTGAGTGAGGTGGTATCTACCGTCCGCCGCCAGCCACAAAGGAAAGCGGCTGGTTAGGATAGTGTCCTGCAAGCTGGTCAAGGGCTTCGATGACATTTTCAGAGAGGCCATACATCAACTCATCGTCGAGTCCAATCTTTGAGGGGCTCAGCCTGAATTCTCGAGGAAAAACATCATCTGCCTTGTCCACAAAGTACACGATGGTCCTAAGTAGTTACTGGCACCTTATGACGAACTAGAGAATCGTCAGCGGCGTTATTATGGGTCGTCTGCGTTGCCTCCTGCCATCCATTGTTCCGGAATCCCAGATGTACGCGTTCCGGGGAAATGCCTTTTTTTGGAACATCGCGTGCGTGTCTGACTATGTAGCCCTGCTCTTCAAGAAAAGTCGTCACTGACAATGTGGACTGCGTGTTCCTGGCCTTCCAGCTGCACTCTATTGGCCTGCCCCCAGCCCATTTGTAAATTGGTTTCATCTGCTTTACGCTCATTGTCTATGGAAATTTCTCCGGTCGGGTCCATTCAAACTAGGCAAAGGATTCAGGAAAGGTTGTACCTCGACTGCATACTTCTTCTCCGTCTTCATTGGTCCCCTCCTGCTCCACCTAGAGAAAATTCTGTGAAGAAGGAACGTACTGGCGTACGCCGATGACATTAACATGCTGATCCGCGAGGATTGTCAGCTCAAGAAAGTCATGACTATCTTTGAAGAATTCCGACGAGCGTCAGGAGTAAGCTTGCTGGACGTCAAGATTACATCAGGCAATGGGATCTCTGTCCAGGAAAAATACCTATTGGGCATTCTGGAGAGAACGATATCCAGGTGGTTCGCTTACGTCCGTGGCTTGTTTCTTGTTGAATGTGCGAGAGCTTGTGCTGGCGGTGGTGATCTATCATCTGAACGGCTACCCGCTCGGCGACGCTACCTGTGCCAAATTTCAAGCCAGGCTGACGCGGTTCGTCTGGAAATCCCGTCATCGTGTCGCCTAGCTCCCGGGAGGTCTACATACACGTCCTATGGTGTGGGGTTAATGAACATCAGGGCCCAACTCAAGCCTGCCTGTTTAAAGGAAGTTCAGGCTGCACGCAGAACTTGAGGAAAGAACGCCTACTCACGGCTGGTGGATTCCGGAGCCTCGACTGCCACCTTGTTCTTTTGTTCGGGAAACTACCTGGAACTATGGAAGCAGGTCTCCTCTAACCTGAGGCTTAACCACAGGGTCTACTCGCGTCCTATTGAACCTAGCCCTCGTCGACGCCTGGTGGTTCCTGACGATGCCATCATCGCTTCGAGCTCCCTCAAAGTGGGTCGAAGTGCGCGTTGCCTACCTGGCGGGCCCTGCTCCACTCTCATTACCAAGACGACGAGGAGCGCTCACAAGGACGCAGCTACCCTTGGCGTGTTCAGCCAGCGTCTTCTGGCCTAGAATACGTGGAGCTATTATCAGGGGAGGGATCTGGAGAAATCCGCAGCTGAATGGGGCGGCTACGCCGTTCTTGCGCGTTAGCACACACGCTGCGAGTCGCATGATGGAGCGTCCCCGTATGGGAGCCGTTCTCTTCTTACGGTATTCCCGGCGCTGGGCGTCAGTGGTCGACGTGCTTCCCACCAGGATTGCATTCTCATCTTTCCGTAGCTGCTCCTTCGGGGGCAATGCAGTGTAAATCACTCTACGGTTGACCCTGCATGCTCTGCTTCATTCGGGGCAGCGCATCGAGTCAGTCTGTCTGCATTGTCTCGGCTCCAGCGATCTGTCGCTCGCCCAACGCTACTAGTCTTGCAGTGCCGTCCGTTAGTCATCCGAGAGGCTTTCCCCATCATCGGGCGCTGGCCAGACCTACAGCCCTGGATCTTCGCAGTGGGCCTCGAAGACCATTTAATCACCATCTTCTCAGCGGCAAAGCATGCGGTTTACATTTAATTTGTAGACCACGGAATGAGTGGTGTCGCTGGAGACCTTCAAGCAAATATCCAATTAACAATCAAAATGATTTGTTGGCCTTCTGTTAATTACATAGGTGCACAGTATGCAGATTTATCATTTTAATGCCAATATGATGTCAAAATTAACATTGAACTTCGATATACAATGATTATGTTCAAGGTGACTCTAGCACCGATGCAGAGTACGATGGAATATCGTGAACGGGTCTTCAGCGACACCGCGCATTTCTTTGCCTAAGAAATAACGTAAACAGCAAACTTCGCCGACGAGGTGATGGTGTTGGCGTCATCCACGAGACCCACCGGAAAAATCCAGGACTGCAGCTCGGGGCTTTCATCGGCGGCTGCCCGATGATGGAGAACGCCTCTTGGAAGAAAGAGAGGGCGGACGGCGCTTCAGAACTAGTAGCGACGGGTCGATGAAGCCACAGGCGAGGCAGACTCGACCCCAGGTGCCCCAGACGAGGGAGGGTGTACAGATCCACCGCTACTTGTTCTGCAGCGCCGTACGCCCTTTCATCCGAGAGGTTTTTCTCCAACTTCAGGCGGCTACCAGATCTTCGCGGTGGGTCTCGAGGACATGCCAACAGATTGCCAAATATGCTAAAGATTATGATGTGGTTATGTCAATGATCCAAATATTCTAGACTTCAGAAACTGTCAACATAGATGGTGTATTGTTTCTTCAGTTATTTAGATGGATACGTACCTTTTATTTTGCAATATAATAACTTCTCGGCAAAATTTTGAACCAATTTGCCTCGTTAAATTCGATACTAATTCTATCTCGAAATAACGGGTTAACAGAGATATAGTTCCAAAATTATTTTTAAAATGAAAAAAGAGGTAATACACATATAAATATAATAGTTAATCGCTCTGAACTAGCCGAAATAAGAATTGTTTCTGTTCGAGTTAACAAACCAAAATAGACAATTTCCTAACAAAATGAATGATTGAAGCTATAGAAAATGGGAAACTAAGAGCACAAATTTTGATATAATTGGAAAATTGGTTGATATAAGCTTTAAGAGAAGTGTAAAGGATAGAGTAAACTAGAGTAAATTTAAAAATCGAATCGTTTCGCTGAACGAAAATGCACAAAAATAAAATTATTGCAACATGGCCTGGCTGACCAGCATTTCTCCAATTACGATGAAGTAAAAAAAATGGATCGATGAAAATGGGTAGCGGCTAAAGAGTCGCCCTTTTTTCGCGATGGGATCCGTAATTGCCAGAAAGATGGGAAAACTATAACAAGACTTAGAACAAAACACTATAAAGGAATGACAATACATCCAGATGGCACAAAAACCTATAGGACATGCAACAACTGTCCTGGTGTGGAACTAACACCTACCCACATATTCTCATGCCCAGAAATGGCCGCAGCCTTGCAGAAAATTGACATAGACCCAGAGCAGCAGCTTTACACACCCAAGATAGTGGACATTGCTGCTGCTGTGATGGAGATTCATGGGGACATCTGAGGCTCTTATTTGGACACGACAACAACAACATGGGAAAAAGTAGTGGCTAGCGACGGAAAATACTTTGAACATTGAATGTCTAACCAAATTTTCACAAAAAATCTTCAATTAAAAAAAAAAATGCACGAACTTATTTATACTCCTAATAAAAGCATATTAATCTAAAATAAAAATAATGATATATTGCTAGCAGATAAAATAAATGAAAATATGCAAGAAAAAAGAAATTGTGGTGCATGTGAAACATTGAAGGTAAGTGACTTTTTTTGTGTCTTCAAGATTTATATAGAGTTGACTCTTGTAGCGTTGAAGAAGACGGTCTGTTGAAAGGTACATCAATGTCTTCATTAGAGTAGCGGAGGAGATAGCCACTGGGGGGATAGGGAACTTGAGGGAAATTCTTGGAAACGGGGGGTCAAGTGTCCAGTAGGGGAGAGGGAAGTGAAGGCTGCTTCATCGCGAGAAGGCATTTTTGTGCTGATGTAATTTTGTGGAGTCACGTTGATCATGTGGAGAAAAAATGACGATTTCTGCAACGTGAGTCAGCAATCTTGTGTTCACATCACCATGTATTTTTAAGACTAAGGTACATTTTTCTAAGTCTAGTCACGAAATTTATGGGGAATAACGATTGGAAAAAGAAATTGGACTCCTTGTTTATCTTCGAATCTTGCTTCTGGTTCATCATTTCTTCAAATATTACGTCATCATCTACATATAGATCTACATATAGTAATACATAGCAATACGCGCCATCTATATAATACAATACACAATAACATATAGAACCTCCCCGTAAATGACACCTAATTTCAGAGCCAAACTGTCCTTTAGGGAGAGGTATCCTCTTACCGGAGAGTTACTAAATAGTAAAAATGGTAATTTTACAAATGAAAACTGTCCTTTAGGGAAAGGTGTCCTCTTACCAGAGAGATACAAAATTGTAAAAATGGTAATTTTGCAAATGAAAACTGTCCTTTAGGGAGAGGTGTCCTCTTACCAGAGAGATACTAAATTGTAAAAATGGTAATTTTTCAAATGAAAACTGTCCTTTAGGGAGAGGTGTCCACTTACCAGAGAGCTACTAAATTGCAAAAATGGTAATTTTGCAAATGAAAACTGTCCTTTAGGGAGAGGTGTCCTCTAACCAGAGAGATACTAAATTGTAAAAATGGTAATTTTGCAAATGAAAACTGTCCTTTAGAGAGAGGTGTCCTCTTACCAGAGAGATACTAAATTGTAAAAATGGTAATTTTTCAAATGAAAACTGTCCTTTGTGGAGAGGTTCTAAAGGGAGGTTCTACTGTATCCCTAGAATAATTAAATCTTTTGTAACAAAACCATTTATTTTGGTGATCAGAGATTAAGTTATATATCATATATTCATATAGATCAGCACACAATTACACAATATCCATTTTACGATTTTCCCCCTAAACTTGGAAAATAATTGAAATAAAGGAAGATCTGCAGGTGTGTGAAGGTTACTATAATGAAAATAAGGATAAGATTAATGGCAAAATATAATTTTGAAATTTGAAGTAATATATATAAATATAATAAATATTAAGCTATTTGAGCTATAAATACATCGAAAAATATCTTTCAAGGTTTTCAAATACATTGAAAGCCCGACGAATAAATGTGTCAATGTATATTTGACCGAATATATACATTCATAACTTTGAGTTTCCCTAAAATAGGTTTCCTTATAAAAGTAGTACAGCCCTTGATGCAGAGAGGAAGGCCCTATATCAAAAAATTAAATGTACCAGCATTTCACCCTACGTATTGCTTTCAAAAATATCAGCAAACAAATCTAAGGCAATAGCTTACTATAAATTTTTAGATCATCATTATGTAAAGACCAGTCAACAAATGAATGACTTTGAGACGAAGAGTAAAGCCAGTTCAATTTCTATGTAAATAACACAAGATGATTATTACCTTACCCAATTGGGAGAATCTTTATGGGGCAAGTCCCTAATAAAGGCTTTTGTGTGTGTGTGTGTGTGTGTGTATGGTTTCCTTATAAAAGGCAACAGCCGGTAGTTGTAAAGTCGGAATAAAGTTTAGAAATGTTGAGATAAATCATTTTTATATAACTCACATATTTACCTACCATCATCTCTCTGGATGTAGAAAGAAAATTACTTTTTAATAATACGAGTGCTAATCATTTATCACTCTATGCCCTGCTGTCAGAAACGGTAAAAAGTAGACACAATAGATTTATACAAATTTTGTGAGAAGGCGAGAAGGATGAGAAACATGTGTAAATATTATATTTTTTGGGCTCATGTTAATACTGAATTGTGTATAGTACTTGATTTATGTTCAATTAAAACCATTGCTATACTGGGCGAATCCTGTATGGGGCTTGATCCCTAATAAAGGTTTTTGTATTTTGTGTGTATATAACGCACATACCAGAATTATGTTTCACTCATAGCTTTTACCTTTGATCTCTTCTCAAATTAGCCCAAAAATAATACGACTCGGATAGGGGACAACCCCTGTACGATCCGGGAGTACGAGTTATACGAACAACTGCTTTCTAAGAGCCCTGCAACAATCGTTAAAATAGTTTTATTCTCTCTTTAGTAAATTTTCTATTTATTTTTCTAAATTATAGCAACTTTTACAGAGGTATCAAAGTATACCTATTCCATTTTCTCAATTATTATTTATATCTTTGTATCCTTTCCTCTTTCTTCAATGTCTTCCTCTACTGAGGGTGGGCCACATGGTCTCTCCATACTTCCTCCGCCATCCTCTCCTCGTAGGTGTGTCGTCCAGTCCATTGTTTTAGATACTTATATATCCTTCCTTCCTTCAATGTCTTCCTCTACTGAGGGTGGGCCACATGGTCTCTCCATACTTCCTCCGCCATCCTCTCCTCGTAGGTGTGTCGTCCAGTCCATTGTTTTAGATACTTATATATCCTTCCTTCCTTCAATGTCTTCCTCTACTGAGGGTGGGCCACATGGTCTCTCCATACTTCCTCCGCCATCCTCTCCTCGTAGGTGTGTCGTCCAGTCCATTGTTTTAGATACTTAAATATCCTTCCTTCCTTCCTTCAATGTCTTCCTTTACTGAGGGTGGGCCACATGGTCTCTCCATATCTCCCTCCTTCAATGCCTTCATCTACTGTGGGTGGGCCACATGGTCTCTCCATATCTCCCTCCTTCAATGCCTTCATCTACTGAGGGTGGGCCACATGGTCTCTCCATATCTCCCTCCTTCAATGTCTTCCTCTACTGAGGGTGGGCCACATGGTCTCTCCATATCTCCCTCCTTCAATGCCTTCATCTACTGAGGGTGGGCCATATGGTCTCTCCATATCTCCCTCCTTCAATGCCTTCATCTACTGAGGGTGGGCCACATGGTCTCTCCATATCTCCCTCCTTCAATGTCTTCCTCTACTGAGGGTGGGCCACATGGCCTCTCCATATCTCCTTCCTTCAATGCCTTCCTTTACTGAGGGTGGGCCACATGGTCTCTCCATATCTCCCTCCTTCAATGCCTTCATCTACTGAGGGTGGGCCACATGGTCTCTCCATATCTCCCTCCTTCAATGTCTTCCTCTACTGAGGATGGGCCACATGGTCTCTCCATACTTCCTCCGCCATCCTCTCCTCGTAGGTGTGTCGTCCAGTCCATTGTTTTAGATACTTATATATCCTTCCTTCCTTCAATGTCTTCCTCTACTGGCCATATGGTCTCTCCATACTTCCTCCGCCATCCTCTCCTCGTAGGTGTGACGTCCAGTCCACTGTTTTAGATCGTCTGTGTATCTCTGTCGTCTCCTTTCCCTCGATATCTTCCCCTGGAGCTTTCCCTCCAACACTGTCAGCAATGTCTCTCCTGCTGATCCGCGCATCACATGTTCAGCAAACGTCAGTTTTCGTTGTTTTATGAACGTTATCAGCGGGCGTATCCTTTACTATCCTTTTTAAAACCACACGCAAAAATAAGAAGCAACTAAAGAAACAGATTCTGGTATCGTGTTTTTAAAGGCGTGAATATTTATTATTTATCAATACGTGACAAAAATATATATAATTCCAATTAACAAATGAGCACTTCCAATGATATTTGAGAAGTCTGAAAAAGAAAGTATTTTACCAAGAAAATAACTAAAAATCGATTGCCTTTACACGACCGCTCCTTTGCAGGATGCGGGGGCATTGTGGCTTCATGCTTCTTCAGATGGTTATACGATTCTTTCTCACTTTCGACTGTTTGGTTGGAACGCTTTGTTCGAGGTCTATCGTTGATCACATAATATGCTCATCGAATGCCTCCAGGATTATCGCATGCAGTACCTTGGTACTTTGCTATAGTGCATTGCGGCTTGTCTGCTTGCTACATTCATTTTTGGGCTCGAAAATCATACACTTTGGTTAGTAGCCCGTAAAACCATATTCTCTCTTATCGCAAACATTCCCGCGCGATAGAAAAATTCGGAAAAGGCTGATTAATAAATTTCCGATAAAATAAAAACATAAACAGTAGCAATGCGTTTCTTTATTCGTGCAAAGTGCAAGCGTTCGGATCTTTATAATCCTTCTACAGAAATAGCCTATTTCCTCTTCTAATGCAATCTTAGTTTTACAACGTTAAGAGATATAAGATGATTATCTTCAAGAAATCTTTGCAATTAGCCCGATGGAGAAAGAATTTAGAATTTAATTTGGGCTATGCCTCTGTAGAAGGATTATAAAGATCCGAAAGCTTGAACTTTGCACGAATAAAGAAACGCATTGCTACGTTTTATATTCTTATTTTACACTTTATAGCAATTTTCTCTTCTAATAAAAGCTCCGATAATCAAATCTAGCGATGTCTTCAGGTTGTTAATGATCCCGCACCCTGGATTGCTGCAAATAAAAGAGAAAAAGAGGTCTAATTGATTACCATCCAATTCTTAAAGTTGTGATACTCTTTGTGTCAAAAGGAGAAAGAATGAACGCTCATTACCTCTGATTAAATGTTGCTTTTCTATTGAAATAGAGAGAGAGCCTGTATATTGTCACAGAATAAATAATCTGTGGTGGCCTACTCTACAAATTAAATGCCACGTCATCATCCTGATGTCAGAATTTTATTTGTAAATAGTTTATAGATATATCTTGGTTGTATGGATCGATATAAAAAACTTGTAAATACCTTTCTGGTAGAAATAAATTATTCCGGAGGCTACTTAAAATAAGTTATCTAATTTTTCCCTTATATAAATTGGTAAGATGGTTGAAACACGTTCTGGAAAGATGCACGACATGTCTGAGGAAAGAATCAAGACTGAAGGGTCTGCCAAGTCGCAACCTGGTGCAACAATATATATACACGGATTGAGTTCTAAAGTATAAAGAGTAACTACTGCCCGCAGGATTAAAGGTTCTTTTCTAACCACAAGATAGCTTGTTGTTGGACTCGTCTGCTTATTTTCGGTTTGCTACTACTTGCTCACTTCACTCTTGATTGATGAATCAATGTTGGATGAATCGACAGGCTTCAACCTGTATTTCCAGGCTCAAAACTGGCTATGGCGTATTTCGCGATTTACGAAGAATACGAACGTATCACGTACTTCGCCGCTGAGGAAAATCTAGATGGATTGGTTGACTGACGAAGGAGTTGTCCTCCATCTTTACTCAAAGAGCCAACCCTACTGTATGATGTTGACAGATGAAAATAAGCAAGGATAGATACTTTGAAAGTGCTGAGATGATTTGACGAATTAAGAGAAGTTTTCGGCCTGAGAAATCCATCTATCTGAGATGGTCAGTGCTAGTTTACCTTTGTTCCAGCTCTCTCTTTCCATCATCGGAAAGGCGAGTGTTCGAATCCTTGGTGCATGCCATCCTACTAGATCAGCTTCTTGGCAATTTACACTTTTCTCTAACTGCTGATACGTAATTCTTCGATCGTCTCTAAGTAAAAATCTTACCAGCTCGATTTTTTCTTGGGTCACTGCTGCTGGTGGTCGACCTGAACGAAGTTCATCTTCAAGGTTGGTTTTTACAAATTAAAAAAAAATCATTAAACCAAATAAAAACTTTGAGTCAAAAGGCGATCCATTAATTAAGATTATATAAAAGGGCGTACCTGGATCTGTAAAGAAAAAAAAAACATTTTTTTCTCAAAATATTTCGAGAGATTGCTCCTTTTGAGATAAAGAGGGAGCAATCTCTCGAAATATTTTGAGAAAAAAATTGATTTTTTTTCTTTACAGATCCAGGTACGCCCTTTTATATAATCTCAATTAAAAACTGTTCTAATAGATGTAGCTTTATCTCATAAAGCTTTCATCAATCTTTCATGGGATTCTTTAGAAGTTAAATTACTTTTATAATCATAAAAGATCATAGCACGTAAACTTTCTCTAGTCAACTCCATTTTGTCTGATGCAATGTTTAGAAATTACCACTGCCGCTGTAAACAAAGTGGGCCCTCTATGAGTCATTGTTATTACTATTTTATGAAAATGATTATGTTAGGTAAATAATGCATGGATTTTAATGTTATAATTTATTTTTTAATATTTTAATTATTTAATATTGATTGCAAAAACTTTTGGAGTGACCCTTGTACCAGACGACTCTATCATCTCCATAAGGCAGTCATCTGATCGTATTTACCTTCGAGTTTAAGCTCGACCCGTTTGCTGAGTTACGTCCTGAAGGTCTCCGTGAGAGGCTTTGCCTTATACTTCTGCAAGAAACTTCGGCCGGTAAACGAAAGAAAAGCAAAAGTTATGCTTTATAAAAAATTCAAAGCATTTGTTTTTGCTCACCTACCGTAGACAAGGACTGACTTTTCTTTAAAAGATCGGCTTTTATGCCACCTTGCAGATTATTAAACATTTTGGAGCCTTTGTCGAATTATTGTGACACAAACATAAGCAGTTTTAAGCTTCTCAGTTGTGAAGAGGGAAACATGTTTGTTTGTTTGTTAAGTGAACCGATCTCCTGCGTCTTCTCATTGGACAAATGTGGCCATGTTTGTATATAAGGGGGGGGGGGGGGGGGGCATAGGTATGCGACGAGTAGGAGTTCCAGCAGCCCCGTAAATAAAGATATTTCCGTATGCGACGAGTCTTTCCCAGGAGTAAGTTGTGTGGAGACGTCGTTCTCTATGTCCGTGTTTGATGGTCTCCAGGCATACCTGTGTAACCCCGGTCCACTCCCTATCAACGCTACAATAAAAGATAAGTACTGTTTTATATATATGTTAAATAAAAAAAGAGAGATTTCTGTTGATTTTTGATCATCTTGAGGATTATGTTATGTTAATGCAATGTGGTTAAAATCTTGAAAATAAAAATAGTTAAAATAATGAAGATTAGAAATAGCTTTAATTGAGCTAAAGGAATATATATATAAAAACATAATTTGACAAAAGTACTGCCTGGATTAAGGCGTAAGAATCTAAAAAATAAAAACTTATTTACATAATGTACAAAAGATTTGAGACGGCCATCGAGAAACAACAACAATGAGTTTTTATAGGGGAAGCGTGACCTCTGGCGGTCGATTTAGCAGAGAATTTGAATCTAATAAATATAATTTTAAATAAAATAATATTTTAATATAACATATATATAACAAATCCTGAGTTTTTATTTACTTCCTTTTTGTTGTTGTTGTTGTAGTACTCTTGAGTGTACGCTTTTCTGTGTGTTAAGTTACTTTAGGCCTTTGTAAATTGCACTTTGTGTGTTAACCCGTATAAAGTAAACTTTGTCACCTTCATATTGGGAATTGCTGCCTCAACATTAAGTATAGTTTGCCTTTATTCTTCAGAGACTTATAAGTATTGGATCGATTAATCTAATATTCTAGGTAACTTCGGAAGTCTGACCTTCCATATACCTGCGGTGAGTGAAAGAGTGAGTAGGGGCCTCAAATGGCCTTGACCTTACAATCCCTCACCCATCGCGCGGTGCTTTTGCTGATGGCTTCAGGAAATTTCTGCGGTCGTATAATTTCTTCCTTAGCCGGAAAAAAAACGATTATAAGCTTTTCACATGAATAACATCGCTGTCGATATGATGCTGTCTTGTATGAATGTGACTTTCCTGTGTTTGGCCATTGCGCTTGTAGCCACATGCTGGAGAGTCAACGCCCGGTTTCCTGTCCATCAATCAGCTGATAAGAGGTTCGAGGGGGATCACGTAGATCTCTCGACTGACCGCCGGTCCCACGCTTCTCTTACCTCGATGTCGCCATTCGTCTTGCACCTCGCACATTCTGCTAGGCCCCATGCTGTGGCGAAGAGATTTGTCATTGACTCAACGATACTCATCCTGTCGCTACCTTTTACAGAGCCCTTTCGACTTGAAAACTCTCTAGCGAAGCTCGAATATTGTTTGCGTTACAATTTCTTGCTACAAAACATAGGGTAATTTGTTAAATATACAGTAGAACCTCACTGTAAAGTACAACACCTAATTGCAGAGCCAAATGTCCTTTAGAGAGAGGTGTCCTCTTACCGGAGAGTTGCTAAATAGTAGTGATGTTCATTTTGTAAATGAAAACTGTCCTTTGTAGAGAGGTGCCCTCTAGCGCGAGTGTCCTCTCATGGAGGTTATACTGTATTTAAAGGAGAAAGTATTTTGTATATGAGGAAGGACTTCATTTTGAGAGATTAAAAAATCAATAATTATTTTTTACAATAGTAAATTTTGAATCTTCCCTTTCAATAATTTCACAAATACTCAATACAAGGTGTTCTACACTCTGTTCAATGAAATAAAACTTTTAAAATTATTAGTGTTATATATAGTTATAGGAGGTGCGTTATTATCTTATGTTTCATATGGTACATGATGGTACGTGGCATGATAATAACGGCGGTCTACTACTGCTTATAACCCATGTCCGTCCACAAATGTAGACGCCATTCGATCTGGCACCTGCAAAGCCCCGTTTGGTTATTTGTTTCAATTTTTAACTCCGCCTTTGCCGGTCCCAAGCCCGGGTGAAAAAGGAGGTAGGGAGCAGTAACAAGCTCACTAAAAAAATCTGGGCTCATCTGTCCCAGCTGATAGTACCCTGTAAGGGCTCCTGATTCAGGGATACAGGATGAGCAGCATTTGTACTCTATGTTAGGAGCAGCTGCACATGGCGCCTGTTCCTCATGACAGAGACGGCCATTTCTTTTGGAGCTAAGTCGGCCTGCCACTGAGTAGTGCTCTCAGTCTTAATGACAAAGGCAGACGCATTCTACTTCACCCACACCATCAAAACTCTCAAGTTCTATAAGCTTGATACACTAATATGATTGAGTGGAGATAAGAAAGAATAATTGTTGAGATTGAATTAAGAAATAATTGACGTATCTTTTGAAGAATTAATATTTAAAAAAACTTCTGAATGCCAAAACAAAAGAATATACCCCCTCAAAATATATGCGCCTTTATATAAATGAAATATTATTAACTCCTAACAATGAAATTTTATATCAAGAAGCGTTTAAAAGCAACAATTTTTAAAATAATTATTCTTAAAACAATGAGAAATTCTTCAAAAATCGTAGTCCATTGAATAGGGTTGTAAAAAACTCGCCATTTTGAAACGAGTAATTCACTACGTTGAAGGAATGACAATTTAATGAGCAATTCTTAGAAAATATTTTCTTTCGACGTCAATAAACCATACGCCATTCAGATAGATATGAGAAAACAATAGAAAAAAATAAAAAGGTCAGGTGTTGATATTAAAAATAAAGAAGGCATATCCTGACCAAAAGCACATGTGTTTTTTAGATAGCAAAGCGCCATCTAGTGGAACAGAAATCAACTAAAAATTGATTCAACCTGTTCCCTGATATTTAGCCAACCCAATTTCTTGATAAATCAAGAAAAGATATCCACAGGTTAAATCAACGTTTAGTTGATTTCTGTTCCACTATATGGCGCTCTACCATCTAAAAAGCACATGTGCTTTTGGTCAGTATATGCCTTCTTTATTTTTAGATAGATATATAAATGTCTTTTTAAAGAGAGAGAGATTGAGCAATCCATAATAATATCTATAAATAAATAAAAGGCATATATTGGATCTAAATTTATCATTCAACCAATATTTCTAGGGACAACACGCCTCTCTTTATGAGGGTTTTTCTTTGATTTAAACTAAATCACGTGGGTATGTGATCCACTCATGCTATACAAGATCAAAGTCAGAAACTATCTGATGAAAATTACACTGTATATAAAATATATGTACAAATGTACAAATATACAGTGAAATTTTCATCAGATAGTTTCTGACTTTGATCTTGTATAGCATGAGTGGATCACATACCCACGTGATTTAGTTTAAATCAAAGAAAAACCTTGATAAAGAGAGGCATTTTGCCCCTAGAAATATTGGTTGAATAATAAATTTAGATCCAATATATGCTTTATATTTATTTATAAATATAAATGTCTCCATTACAAATAAAATACGTCAAACAAATAATACATCAATGGGAATTCAATAGAGTTGAATGTACAACACAATGTACTACAACCCTTAGACTATCTTCCACATGTTCTACACAAAGTAATTTTTATGTGAGCAATTGTTACCCAGAAATTATTTGAAAGAGGAAAAATAAAAATAGGATAAAAAGTTTCTTTTAATTTTGAATTTGCAAGCTTTCTATAAAATATACTGCTTTTCAACGGGCTAATACTCTATGTACAATCTCTAAATAATCTTTATACAAAATAATTGAAATCTTTTGTTATTGGCATGTACGGGCGTGCATCAGATTGCTCACAGATAAAGTAATAGATATTATACTGGGATGGAATATATATACGCAAATAGTTATTAATATTTAGATAATTAGTCAGGGATATTGTTATATTGGGTTGGGATGTTTTACTTGATTTTTATTTTTCCTCTTTCAAACAAAGTAATTTAAGAATTAAAAATTCACTGAATTAAACAAAATTGTACCATATTTGAAGAAAATAATAGTACAAATGTAAATTTGTACTGGGATAAGGTGAATAAATTAATAAAAAAAGGCCTCTTATCATGTAACTAAATATTTAGCCAATTCAGGAATAATTAAATATCAACGAATAGTTTATATTTATTCCGATAGATGGCGCTAAGCCATTAGTAACTTTCAGTTACACGATAAGGAGATGTCTTTTTATTACTTGAGAGAAAAAAAAATTCTATCCATGGAAGAGTTTCTTACAAAAAATATAATTTTTATTTTATTTCAACATACAAAACGCGATATCCCGGCTAGGGATAATTGCGTCGATTTACATTTTTAAAAAGAAACAGTTATAAACATATTATACAAGAAAAATATTAATTAAAAATAAAAAAAGAGAAACAATAATATATATTAGGAACCTGAACCTTTCAGGTTAGAAAGATAATCATAATTATATTTACAAAAATAGTTAAATCTGTGATAATTATCTCTAGTATTTACAAATTGATTTACAAGGTGTGTCCAATAAATAATGAGACCGGTCAAAAACAAAGAAAAAATGAAATGATAATTTAAAAAAAAAAAGTCTATTAAAAAAATAGAAAGCTTCAGTTACACTGCGGTATATCACATCACGTGATTGCGCGCGCAGTCGATAAATTGTAAGCTTGTAAAAAGAACGCCTTGCACATAACAACTTCTAATTTATAATGAATAGAAAATTCGAACAACGAATTTGTATTGAATTTTGCTACAAAATTGGGAAATCGGCTTCAGAAACTTTAGATTTGTTGAAATTGGTATTTGGAAATGAAAATGTAAATAACCCACCACATTTAGATGGTTTTCATGATTTAAAAATGGAATGGAATCGGCGAAAGATGAGAAGAGTGTTGGACGCCCAATTCTGCACAGGAACCCTGAAAAGGTGAGCCAAATTTCAAATTTGATAAAAGAAAATCCACGAATAGGGTTACGGGACATTGAGGAAGAAACAGGGATATCAAAATCATTAGTTGGACCGATAATTAAATAAAACTTGCAGTTAAAGAAGACTCCTTCAAAATTTGTCCCTAAAATGCTCACAATCCATCAAAAGGAGAATCGCGTTGAAGTTGCCAAAAAAAAAAAAAAAAAATGCTTGAAATGCTGGAAGAAAACCCTAATTGGAAGGAAAAAGTAATAACTGGAGACGAGACATGGGTTTACGGGTATGACCCGGAAACAAAACGCCAATCCATGGAGTGGAAAGGAAAAGATGAACCAAGAACGAAGAAATCCCGACTTTGCAAGTCAAAAAACAGTCTTATTGGTCACGTTCTTTGACATAAAGGGAATTGTGCATTAAGAATATCTAGAGGAAGGTCAAACAATCAATAAAAGTCACAAAACAACATCTAAAGATAGATTGGAAACTGTCAGGACGGCGCCAGTTTAGAATTTCACCAGACGATCCACGCTCTTCACACATCTGGTGAAATGCAATACTCCCTTTCTCAGAAAAGGTATATAAAGCCTCCCTCCTAGCCAAAAATACAGTCACTTCACCATCTGCGTGAGCCCTCGTCGGTTGTACCCCAGGTCCACCTCATCCACCATGTAGACTAGTGAGAACTCTTCCATCTCTATCTTTCGCTCCTAGCTCAACTTTTATCTGTTCACGGAACTTTCTTAGTGCAACTGTGTCTTCGTTTTTTGTGTATGGACATTCCCAAGCTTTCCACTCTGCCTCGACCACGACTGCCTGTACTCTGTGAGAACTGTTAAAGGTCTTACAAGGTGCAGAGAGGTACTGGAAAACTCCCCATCCTGACTGTTCCTCTCGGTCGACACAGTATAGCGAGAGTTGACAGGGACTCACACCACAGTTTTAGTCGACAAGATTCTACAAGAGGCTACCAGACCTCACCACATATATATATATCAAAACATGATTTGTTTATATATATATACTAGCCGAATGACCCGGGCAAAGCCCGGGTTTTACCCGATTAAATGTTTTTATTCAAATACTATTCATTACAATTATAAATTGGTGCCATGGATGTCACTCATGTGAAACGTCCCGCTCCAAACTTTGTTTTTTCAAATATAAAAATAAAAATGTAAATTTTCACAACGATATTTGAAATTTATATTATTTTGATTTTCAAATACTATTCATTAAAATTATAAATTGGTGCCGTGGATGTCACTCTTGTGAAACGTCCCGCTCCAAACTTTGTATCTGATAAGCGATATATTTATAGAGAGATGATCTGGCTTTTTGTGTCTTCTGCTCGAATGAATGTTTTTGCTAGAATTTTATTCCTGCATAATAAAAATGAACTGGCTTCATCTGTGGTCTCTGCTTTTTGGTATTTTTCTCGATATAATTTTACATATGATAATCAAACATGATACAGCAATATTGTCATCATCATTTTCTGACTAAAAAACAACATTTCTGCCCGGAACTTGTCAATTTCAATATTTATTGGCTATAAATCCGATAAATATCTCTTCAAGATTTTTCTCTATGTCCTGTTAAAACACGTTTAACATGTACATTAGTTCAGCTGATATTACCTCCCATCTTCACCGCTAGAGGCGCTGCTTGCGAGCGAAAGGGCAAATTTGCAAATAACTCGAAAAATATTCTGGATAGAGACCTGAAATTTTCACTATAAGTTTTTCAATAGTTAACTCTATATACTGTTAAAATTTCAGTCAGATTAGTTACGTATTGTGAACGTGTATAGCCGACATAGGAACAAACACACATACATACACTGACTTTTATATATATAGGGATATATAAACAACTAATAATAACCATAAAAATAGGAGGCAAAATATTTTACCTAAATTTCGGCTAAATTAATCACGTGCAGCATGTTCCCTTCGTGAGTAGCACGTTGCTAAACACTGGTATTCGATCAATTAAGGCGAAGAATCCCGAGCTTCGCCAACTCCGATACTGAAGAGCGCAGCGCTGAGACCAGCCCTGCGCCGTTGAGAAGCGGGAAGGCCTTGGTGTATACATCTTCGACCCGGATGGAGGCGTCTGCTTCCTCGTTGAGGACAGCAATACACCCTAGGAAGGAAGATGGTAAGCCCAGCTTCTCCAGCAGGGCGAACAGGTAGCTCCTGCTCAGGGTGTCGAACGCCGACTTCAGGTCCAGAGAGCGGCGTGTCATGTCTCGCAGCCCAGACGACTTTGTCAGACACTTGCGCAACATTCCAGGAGGATGACCGTCCTGGAACGGCGTAGGTCTGGCAGGTGACGGCGCAGAGGGGCCATGAGCACGACGCTGAGGACCCTGTAGTCAGTCGTTGGTAGGCTGATTGGCCGGAATGCCTGTAGACCCGGACCACCGTGACTTTCGGCAGCAGGATGACTTTGCTGCGCCTTGAGGATGGAGGTAAGGCCCCGCGGAGTCGAGAAGCCTCGAAGACTTGCCAAAGAATTATTCAAAGGCTTTGACAAACTCGCAGGGTAAACCGTCCCATCCCGAGGCACTGCCGTTTGGCAGGGGTGTATAGCTGCCATTATCTGGTCGCGGGAGATGTCGGCGAGAAAGAGCTGGTCCCACTCGTCGAACTCCAGGGGTGTCACTTCAGCTAGGAAGTCGGCGGCAACTTCTTCCGAGCTTGGAGCCTGAGCGAAGCGACTGCTTAAGCTCTCCAGAAGGAAACGCCTAAGCTGGACCCCGGAGATGACGTTGCCGTCGTCGTCGGTGAAGGTGGAAGGAGAGCAACCTCTGGCTCGGAGGGAATGCCCGAGTTCCGTCAAGGAAGGATAGTCGGAACGGGCAGTGTCGTCCTCCAGTCTTCGCCTCAGGAATTAGCTTGCTCTCTCGATGTATCCATTCGGCGACGGCAGGCGCGAGTGATTGAATCTCCGCGACCAGATCTACCTTGATCCTGGTCCAGTGTTCCCATAACATCGGGGGTGAAGTATTCGCTAGGTCTTTCGATATTTCTTCGATGAATGTTGCCATTCGATCGAAGAACAGGTCTGACCGTAGCAGTTTGCCGAAGCAGGGAAGCCTTGTAGGAGCTGGGCCTCCTACTTGGATCAGGACGGCACGGTGGTCCGAGTAGACATAGTCTCTAGTTTGGTATTGGGTGACACGGTCGCAGAAGCCTGATGGAAGTAGTATTCTGTCCAGACGACGCGCGTCGACCCGGCTTCCAATAGCAGCAACCCTGGTGTGCTCCAGTGCAGCATCGAAGAAGGTGGCGGCGTCGACGAGGTCGGCTTGGTCCAGGAGCTCCGCGAGGGCTTCTGCTGAACCGGATGCCTGGTCCTTCTCTGCCTCTTCAGAGATGTTAAGCTCACCGAGGATGCACGCACCTTCTTCACGCGCCAAAGCTGCGATGATCTGGAGCTGGCGGCAGCGCTCTTCAGGAGCATGAGAGACGTGGGCGTTGACACACGTCATGGAGTCTCCCCGGATGGTGAGGTCGATGACAGCAATATTACCAGGCCATAGGATATGCTGCCGGTAAACAATGACGCCGGCCGAGAAGACGCAGGCGAGGCCTGATCTCACGATGGTCATTGCGGCCTCAACAACGGCGCTGTAGCCGTGGCAGAGGTCTCCTACGTCGTCCAGGGATATGACGTGCAGGAGACTGCAGGAAGCAGATGTCAATTTCATGCTCCTTGAGAAAGCAGCAGAGCTGGATTATCTGGTGAAGAGCGGCGATGCCGCGCAATTCGGAATTCAGAGTCGCAATTCGGAAGCTCAATTTGTCTGCCGGGCAGAAATTATGGCACGCGACAGCTTCTTGTACAGGGCGCTATTTATGCCACCTGTAAGAGCCATGAGCATGTTGGCCAAGGTATCAATGGGCTTTTTTTGCTCGTTGTTGGATTTGGCTAGAATCGTATTCATCTTGCCATTGTAGGTAAAAGCCTGAAGGAGTTCACCTCTCTCCAAGCCCAACGGATCGACTTTTGAAAGCGCTTCTGTCGCCCTCTCATTCTGTAAAAGTACGTCAATATGGCTCTGTGCCGTGCCGCGCTTTTACTGAGATGGAGGGGACTTATGAGACGCAGATGGAGTAGGAAGAGTCGCTTCAGAGTCTTTTATCTGCTTCGCTAAAAGGTGACGGAGCGGCAGCAGATGTGTTAGTTGAAGGTTCTGTAGCGGCCGGGGGAGGAACTTGGGTAGTGAGGGGCTTGCTCCAAGCACTCGGGCTCTCAGCAGGCTATTGTTCAGAGATGACTATCTTGTCCTCCTGAATTACAGTCCTTATTGGACAATTAGCTCGTTTATGATCCATTTTGTGGCGAAGGGAACAGCGTATTCCATATGACACATAAAAAGGAGCGACAATTCCCTTGGACTTTACCTCTAAACGAGCTGGGATATGGGACAACTTGACGCCGTCGTGCGGTTTGATGCGGTTCGTGCTGCGACGAGGTCATCGTTTGTCACAAAAAAAAAAAAAAAAACAAAACGTCACCGAGCAGAATGCCTCAGCCCGTTTCCTCAAAGGGAAGGCTTGGAGGGTGGCGTCATCGATGTACAGCCCCTCATCAATCAGCCTGTCGGCGTGCTGCCCGCTGGAGAGGCCGACCAGGATTTTCCCCTCCATCTTGGTCTGCTGGTACACCTCCGTCAGCTGGTACCTTTGCTCAGTTTTGCCTTCACCGCCAGATAGTATTGCGCCTGGCTGAAATCAAGGCAAAAATCCAGGAAGACACATTAGTCTACCTTTCCGGCCTTGGCTAGGAAGTTCACCTGCTTCTGCCTAGTGCTGGTACAATCTTGTACTCTATGCTGCGTTCGGGGTCGCTTTCCGGAGACAGCCCCTCTTGTTCTTCTAGGTCACGGCTTCAGAGTCTGAAGGTCTTTTCAGCCCTGTACCGATCTTGGTGTATCCGGCAATGTCTTCCTCCAATGGATTGTTTGTCCAGGTCGACGAGCTCGGTTCAGCTGGTTGAAGATTTGCCTGTTCCAGTCTCGGGTTGCTTGGTTTCCCCTTCAGATGCCGCAGTGGCCTGAGGGGTGCTGATCACATCAGTGGGTGCAGATGGCGCCATTGGTGAATTGAGGGGTGGGAAATCCCCCATAAAATTATTTAAAAATCCTCTTTTCTCTTCGGAGATTGTTGAAAATTTTCAATCCTCATTGTTAGAGAGAGAGAGAGACGGTTAAACATTCTTTATTGACTACTAGTCAATTATGGATGAAAAAAAAATGATATAGTACAGTGAAATTATGATTGAGGAAGGCTCCACCATCTTGCCAGAGTCCTCCTCCAGACGATGAGAGGGTCTTCTTGGACGCCCCGTATCTCCAGGCTCAGGAAGTGCCTGTAGATACGGGTCTTGGCAGACGCCAGGATGGCCAGGGCGTCGTCCTCCAGGTCAAGCCCGAAGATCCATTCCTGCAGGTCAGGGGGCCGCTGGATGATGGTGAAGGCCTCCAGGATGACAGGCCTGATCCGCCTACAGGACCAGTAGCGGAGAGAGATTAAGAGATTGAAACTACACATTACAACGTCCATATAAGATTATATAAGGTTAAATACAATTATGGAATAATCTACTTATATAATTGCCTTATTCTGTCTGTGTGAAGTTCACTGTCTGAAGTTCACGGATGGAAATTTTCATAACCATCGGTGGTTCAGTGGTAGAATGCTCGCCTGCCACGCTGGCGGCCCGGGTTCGATTCCCGGCCGATGCATTTTTTTTTTTTTTTACAATTTTTAAAACTCATTTATATATTATACAAGAATGACATCTACGGCGCCAATCTACTTATATAATTGCCTTATTCTGTCTGTGTGAAGTTCACGGATAGAATAATGATAATAATATAGAATAATAATTGAATAATAATAAATTGGATAAAATAAAAAAGGTGTCAAGGGATGGGAATCGAACCCACGACCTTCCGCTTACCGGGCAGATGCCATGACCACTAGGCTACCCTGGACATATTTTTCCGTTCATAAAGTTAATATATGATGCCAATATATATAATAATTGTATAAACGAATGCAAGACAAAATCACCGCGAATGTTTCTTTTTTTAAGGCAATTTCTTTTTAAGGCAATTATCGTTTTGCACAATTACTTAATCTTTTAAAATAAATAACAATACTTAAATGAAAATATGTTTCTTTAAATAAAATAAAATAAACTTTTAAATCGGAAACCTTTATGAGAACCTTTAAATATATATAAGTACCTTTAATCGATAATCTTTATAAGAATAAAATATGTAATTCATTAAATAGAAATTTAATTTTAGTATCTCATTTATATTTTATTACTATGCATTTTTCTATTTAGTCAATATACCTAAGTTCATGTTGCAAATGTAATTATCTCTATCGATTTAGTAGGTGAAATGCAAAAAAAAAAAATCGACATGATGAAATCTTTATGAAAATTCACATTTTTATTTTTATATTTTCGAGACACACACAGTTTGGGGCGGGACGTTTCACAAGAGAGACATCCACGGCGCCAATTTATAATTGTAACGAATATTATTTTAATTATAAAACTATTTTAGAGGCGTGATATTCTTTTTAAAATAAAACAATTTCTACTGTCCTTACTGCGATGGAAAAATTAAAGGGAGGGCCTGGCTCATCAGTGGTGAACCCTCCCAGCGGTTTCGCCAGTTTAATCTACCATACCGCTGTTATATTGCATTTTGGCGCTCTAGTACATCGTAACATTATTTTAATTAAAACATTTTAAAAACACACAGTTTGGAACGGGACGTTTCACAAGAGTGACATCCATGGCGCCAATTTATAATCGTAACGAATAGTATTTGAATTAAAACGTTTTTAAAATACAGTATATACGCACTCGGGTAAAACCCGGGCGTTGCCCGGGCCATTCGTCTAGTTATGAATATAAAAGACCTTAGTCTTTTGTTGTTGTTGAATATGCTTCGTTTGAAAAGGGTCACTCGGAAGAGAAGTTAAGCAACCATTGCTCTAGAGCAGAAGTCGTCAAACTGCGGCTCGCGAGCCACATGCGGCTCTTTGGATGTGAAGCTGTGGCTCTTTATATAGTTCCATACGTAAATATTATTTATGAGAGTACTATTTATATTGTCGAAAAAATTGTGTGGCTTTTAAAAACTTTAAAATTTTGTAAATTGTAATTTTTGACTCTACCGACTCGATAGTTTGCCGACTCCTGCTCTAAAGGAAGATAAAATAGACAAAAAAAAAACCCCAAATACGTCAATAGAGTGAAGACAAATTATCCGAAGTCCTTACAAGGCCGTAATTTCGGGTAGAAAAACCGCCGCGTAATTCCGGACTTACAGCCGCCAACAGGATCTTCCTCAGAGTTCTCTTGGTCAACTTCCTCTGTTGCCTGGTCTTTCGTAAACCATTCGGTTTGATAAGATTTTTTAATTGACAAATGAAAACATTAGGACGCTTTCTTTTCACAAATAAATAGAATTTCTACTGTCCTTACTTCAATGAAAAAAATATTAGGATGGCTTAACTCATTTGTGGTAAACCTACCTAGCGGTTTAGCCAATTTAATCGACCACTAAAAGGTAGATGATCACTTCCCTTATTCCACAAGGGTTAACACCCCCTGTGACAAAGAAGTTCTCGGACCTTACATAAACGTAAATCTTTTTTTTTAATGTACAATGGGAGTTTATTGACAAGATGAGTGTACAGCTGGGGGTTCAGACTCTTTCCATGGCCTCTAGCAGCAGGATGCTGTTCCCTCGGATCACTACCATGCCAATGTTGTGTTTCTCTCCTCCCTTCGTCTCCTCCATCACCAGGTTCATGAAGGGGTCAAAGCCACGCAGCAGGCCTGTCACCACGCGGCCTCCATTCAGCTTCAGAGTCATTTTCTTGTCCATGTACTTTTTGAGATCGGGAGGATGAGCTTTGTTCATTTTTCTTATTTAAAAATTTACTAATATTTTATTAAAACAAGAAATTAAATAAAGCTGACAGTTAAAAAAAATCTCTTTGAGAAGACTCTCAATCTTCTTCTTTCTTATCCCCACTCAATCATATTAGGGTGTCAAGCTTGTAAAGCTTGAGAAAAGAGATTTGACAACCATCATGATTGGGTGAAGTAGAATGCGTCTGCCTTTTTCATTAAGACTGGGAGCACTACTCAGTAGCAAGCCGACTTAGCTCAAAATAAATGGCCGCCTCTGACATAAGGAACAGACGCCATGCGCAGCCGCTCCTAATATGGAGTTCAAACGCTGCTCATCCTGTATCCCTGGATCAGGAGCCCTTACAGGGTACTATCAACCGGGCCAGCTGAGTCCAGGTTTTTAATGAGCTTGTTACTGCTCCCCCTCCTCCTTTTTCATCCTGGCTTGGGACCGGCAAAGGCGGAGTTAACGACTCTCAATAATTATTTTAATCTACCAGACCGCTTTCTTCAGAACTCTAATACTGTATTGGATCATTCTGCTTATATATGCTTCACTGAAGGGTGGAATCTTAGAAATGTGGTAATTTAAGTAAATTATGGACATAAGCTTTTAGGATAGTAGAAACTTTTTATTGAGGCTCTTTGTCAACACAACACCAGAACAAAACTATTAGAGAATAGGCTTTCTTAGTGATATGGAAGATTTGCTTATAAATAAATAATAAGATAATCCCTTTTGAAAATGCTTCGGGCACACCCATCGGTTTCATTAAAAAACTCACCAAGCTGCTTAACAATAATGGATCCCCTGCACTTGTTTCCTGTGATGATCCTGAAACGCTGAGGAGCGCGATTACAGGGCTCTTAAAAACAGCGGCAGACCAATCTATACAAAACGACCTTACAAGAATGGATAAATCTAAGCTATACTCTCACTACAAAGACATTCACATATCTTTCATGACGGAGGGATACCTTTTAGGGGATTTTCCTTTCCCGGTTGTAAGACTACTCGCACAAGTTAGAATACTTTCAAGTTTTTTTTAGAGAAAACCACACCAAGATGCTCTGCGGTGAGGACCCGATTTGTACCTTCTGTAATTCAAAACTAAAAAATGAAATCACTCGCTATATTTTTGATTGCTATGCTCTGAAAGAAGAAAGAAGAACCCTTATGCTTAAAACTGGGCAACTCTGTGCTTCACTTCCATCAATAATTGACAATATGACCCAGAATAAGTATATTGCTACGGCGTTTTATGGTTTCCACAAGTCCGTATCTCAGAAGAAGGCCAAGTGACACTCACTCCTCACTTTCTTACTGCTACTCTTTTTGTGTTGTTTTTCTTGCTTCCCTCTTTCTCTTTCTTGTTTTTTTTTTTCTTTTTCTTCTTTATATATCGTTATTTCCTTTGTCTCACTGCTTTGTTCTTATGCATACCTCTGGTGAATCCTGTATAGGGTCAGTGACCCTGAATAAAGGCTTTTTGTTGTTGTTGTTGTTGCAATCCCTTTTGAAATCTTATATCTCTTTTATATATTTACATCTATTTATTCGTATATTTAGTAATATATCCTTAATTAAAATATATATATTGGATCAAAATATCATTTATTTTACCTATTATTAATATATATTCTTATTTATTTTCATATACGAGTACATATTTATTTTATGTTTAAAACTTTATATAACCTTATATAAGCCACTTTCCCAGCTAAACATCTCTTGTTAGATTGTGAGGATTCCAATGGATTCCGTGTGGATCTCGTGGTATAAAGTCCGCCCTAGACTGACGAGGGCCATTAGCCCGAAACCATGGTCTCTAGGTGGACGCTTCTCAGTTTGTCAAAGCTGGTGTGGCTTTGTCACCGACCTGAGGCCGCTAGTTTGCGGCGACGGTTAATAGATGGCGTCTAGTTTTGACGTCTATTTTGACGGGAGATGCGACCTTTAGATTTATATATATATATATATTATAATCCAAAATTCAAATATTTTATTTTTTAAAAATATGTATTTCATTTTCATCATTGACTATTCTTTTATTTTTGACCATAGATTTAGAACATAACACTTTTGAATATATATATATATATTGCTATAAATATGTATAACCTACCTATTTTTTAAATGCACGAATATAGGATTCATTTTATATATTCCATATTACTGTGAAAAATATTTAATTTGTAATTCTTTTAAAGTAATTGAAAATAAAAACTACTTGATAAGTAAATAACTATCTTTCATTTTTTTATGACTGTACCTCAAATTCTTTATCATTCCAAAACATTATAATCATAACATATATATATATATATATATATATATATAGTGTAAAAACTATATAATAAAAATATAACAGTGATTCTACATTTAAAGTTTAAGGAGCAAACTGATAAGAATGATAAATCATATCAAGTAGATTTGGTTAGATTAGCAAGCTAAATCTAAATTAATTATAAAAATAAATAGTTGTATAGTTTTATAGTTAAGTATTTTATTAAAATTATCTTTATTATTTTGATTATTTAAATTAAAATTATAAAATTTGTAAAATGTTATTATTTAGTATAGATAGAGAGAAAAAAAATCCTTTACTTCTAAAACATCATCTAGTTAATTATATATTTATAATTAATAACAATAAAATTTAACAACGTAACGTCTTTTGTATCGGCTTTTACACGTCATTTAGACATACTCTAATCCTATATATAGAATAATAGAAGTGAGAATATATATGATAGTTAGAAAAAAGAGAGAAAGACAGAACCATGCACTTTTAATCAAACTAATAATAAGAGAACAAAAAGTTTTGTAAAGAAGGTAGATAAGATTGTTAGTATATATATGTATATTTTTATAATTTTATATTTTATCCTTTTTTTTTTTAAATGATTTTTTAAATTTTTTTATTTTAAAATATGAATATAAATAGTTGTATTTAGTAATATATCTATATTATTAATTAACTTTTGTTATAAGTTTGGTTATTATGTTTTGAAACCCTAATGGTAGACCAGACATATACAAAAAAATTTAAAATTGGAGTAATTATTGAAAAAAGAGATCTGCTGAACCGGGAATTCTCAAATAGAAATTCAGCAGCGTTTCATCCCTTCTCTATTACGTCATAGATATCTTTTCAACCGGATTTTATGTGTTAATATAAAGTTATTTCAGAGAGACATTTATATGAACAGATATAACAAATTCCATTAACAAGTTCCAACCGTGACCTACCTTGCCCGCGGCGTCTTCAACTGTAAACATCTATTTCTGGATGACACATGTTGTGGAGGGGGGGGGGGGGGACAAAATTAGATCGTTTGTTTTGAAGTTTTAGAACAAAAAGATATTCAAAGAAGAGAGAAAAGTTAGTTAATGGAAGAAGACCAAACTTTATAATCTTTACAGCTAGTTATATTAAAATAACTGATTCAACACTTATTCATCTTTCAATATTCCTTTAAAAAGGCAAATTATTAGAGTTTAATAAAGCTATTAAATGTGAAAATTCACTTTTATTTAATTTCCATTTTCCTCCCCAGAAATTGGAGATTAAACAAAATGAATTCTATACAATATTACTTTAAACATCTTGTGAAAAAATCTTCAAATCAGCTATTTAATTTAAGTTTAACTAACTGTTAAAGAATATAAATTTGTATTATTTATTATTGAGAGAAATTATAGAAAGTTGATTTAATAAATGGATATTTCCATTTATTTTTTTAAAAAGTATTTTATAATAGATAAACTGTTGAAATATTTTACTTGTCTGATACTAAATTTGTTTTTAATAAATTCCATGTTTAAATTTTTAACATCTTCTATGAAATTTTCTAATATATTATTTATTCTATAAAATCTTAGAAACTGTCCAAAGTATATACCTTTACAACAATTTAATGATATATTAGAATTCATATTACAGTATTTTATAATATTGAAATTATAATTACTTTTTTTATTATAAATTTTAATAGCATTGTTTGTAAGGTCTATATTTAGGTCTAAAAAGTTAACTTTTTTGTTTCTATAAATTTTTTCATTGTTCTTAAGTTTCAAGTATTTAGGATAAATTTTAGGTATTAAGTTTTTGAACTGTGGATTATTAAATATTATAATGTCATCTACATAACGGAACATTTGCCAGTTAACATTATTTTGTAGAAAGTATTCTCTTTCGTACCAGAATAATATTAAATTTGCTAATAAAGGACTAGAAGATGTTCCCATGGGAACGCCTTCTGATTGAATATATATTTTATTTTTAAATTCTATATAGTTAAAATTTAAAAATGTTTCCAGTAGAGTTTTTGCTGTTTTAAGATCTAATTTAATTGTTTTATATCTGTTATGAATAATTTTAATGCGGAAAGTTTTGTCATTGATGATTTCGTTAAATAAATATTGGTTATTTTATTATTTAGATCTCTTAAATTTATTTTAGAATATAGGTCCTCAAAGTCAAATGTGTGTACTGTTTCAATGTTTGTCCAATTGTTCATTAAATAGTTAATGATTTTTTTATTTGAGTCGATAAATTTATAATTATATTTATTAGTTAATTTATTTATAATAAATTGTAGTGTTGAAGCTAATTGTATATCAATGTTTTTTATAACTGAATTTATACCAGATGTGATTGTTTTGAAAGAAATAGGTTTTTTGTGTAGTTTAGGAATTATATAGAACTTTGGTATGTTTGGATTTTTGTAGTGATTATAAATTTTTAGTGAATTTTCAACGTTTTTGATGTCTTTTTTGATTTTTGTGGCTGTAGTTCTAGCAAAAGTGTATTTATGATTATTATCAATTTCCTTTTTTAGTATATCGTGGTATAGATTTTTACAAATTATAGATAAGTTATTGGAACATTTATCTATAGGAGTGATAATAAAGTCCTTCTGTAATTTAATTATATTTTCTTTAAAAGAAGGAATATCTGAATTAGGTTTTGTGTATTTAAGTGTATTATTATAATAATTTATAATTTCCTTTTTAATATTATGTTTCCATTCCAGAAAAGTAAATTCTGGAATACTGTATTTTATACTAGTTTTATTTATGAAAATATCTATATCTTTTAATATAGATTTAATTGTATTATTATAATTGTGTTTAATTCGAGGTATATATTTATACCCTTTATTTAAAATATCCTGATATTCTGGATTTAAAAAAGAAAAATTGCTAGTTAATATATGACCTGAGAACTTATATCTATCAATATAGTTGTTGCAATTACATTTAATTTTTTTTAAATTTGCTAAATTATCAATAAATTGGTTATAATTGCAAACTAAATTACCTATATTTTTGTTGTATCTCCAGATTGTTTTGAAATTTAAATTTTTTATAGGGAAAAGATTATTAATGTTTTGGTTATTAAAAATATCATTAAACTTTATATGATTAAATAAATTGTTATTAAATTTAATGATAATATTAATGTTATTAGTAGATTGTTTAATTTTTCTGTATTTAAAGATGTCGTGTGTGATATCTATTAATCTGTTAGTCAGATTATGAATTTTAATATATTCTATGAGTTTGATAAATTTATTATTATTTAGTTTAAATAATGTTTTAATAAATTTATCGACGAAGTTGTTAGTATACATTTGTTTTGGGTCCAGTAATTCTTCAAATTCAATGTAACCTAATTTATTGGTAGTTTTACCTCTAGTTTTATTAGGTTTAGTTTTAAATTCATTTTTTTTGGTATTTGCAGCTGATTTCATAAGTTGAAATTTCTTCTGTTTGTGGTTTGTATGTGTAGTTTAATTCGTCATTAAGTCCATAGGGGAATAATGTGTTGTGTTTATAAATGTAGTTGTTTTCTAATAATAGTCGTTGTTTTTTGTTTTGACATATGTCTAGTATTTCTATCTTAAAGTTGTTAAAAGTATGTAATTGATTGTGTTCTTTCATATATATATTACCAATTGATTTTTTAGCGTGGTTTCTATGTAGGTTTATTCGTATATTTAATGGATTACACGTTTGTCCTATATATGATAATTGACAAATTTGGCATGTTAATTTATAAATAGTATTTACTAATTTACAACTAGTTGTTTGAAATGTGTCATGGTTCTTAAGAGAGGGACAAGTTTGACAATTCTTTCTTAGGCAATTCTTAGCGAGTTTAAATTAACATAAAAGAGGTGCTAACCCTAATATGCTGGTAGTTTTTTTTAGTTTTTTAGTTTGTTATTCAATTGAGATTTTTTTTTTTAAATATATTTATCTTAATTGTTTTTGTGGTGATAAAATTTGTAATAAAATGAATAATTAATCTATAAAAATATAGATATTACTGTTTGTTATCTGTTATATTTATAAGAATAACTAATAAAAAACATCTTTAAACTATCTAAACCAGTGATTCTCAACCAATGTGCCGCGGTAATTTTGTGTGCCGCGAAATTCTAAAAATGTGCCGCCGAATTTTAGTCATATGATTATGTTCACGTTTGTATTGGTTTTTCTTTTTTTCATTTTTCATTTTTCTACTTTTTAAAATAACGAAATTAGCACAAATTGAATGTTAGAGATTTATATTACTTATATTTTGCATAGAAATATTGATACATAATTTGAATTTTCTTGCATTCAAGTTAGCAAAAGTGTGCCGCGAAATTCTAAAATTGTGCCGCCAAATTTTGCAAATCTTTAAAATAATGCCGCAACAAAAAAAAAAAGGTTGAGAATCACTGATCTAAACACTGAAAAAAACAAAAGTTTTGAAGTTATTTTTTCTAAAATTACTTTTATAATTTACTTTTTCATAATCAAACAATAAAAGATAATTATAATCTGTATGGAGTTTTATTTATATTAGAATATCTAATATATAATTAAATTTGTATATTATATTATATATAAAAATATATCATAGAGCAAGCTCATATGAATTAATATAGTGTAAAAACTATATAATAAAAATATAACAGTGATTCTACATTTAAAGTTTAATTCCTTCTTTTAAAGAAAATATAATTAAATTACAGAAGGACTTTATTATCACTCCTATAGATAAATGTTCCAATAACTTATCTATAATTTGTAAAAATCTATACCACGATATACTAAAAAAGGAAATTGATAATAATCATAAATACACTTTTGCTAGAACTACAGCCACAAAAATCAAAAAAGACATCAAAAACGTTTAAAATTCACTAAAAATTTATAATCACTACAAAAATCCAAACATACCAAAGTTCTATATAATTCCTAAACTACACAAAAAACCTATTTCTTTCAGAACAATCACATCTGGTATAAATTCAGTTATAAAAAACATTGATATACAATTAGCTTCAACACTACAATTTATTATAAATAAATTAACTAATAAATATAATTATAAATTTATCGACTCAAATAAAAAAATCATTAACTATTTAATGAACAATTGGACAAACATTGAAACAGTACACACATTTGACTTTGAGGACCTATATTCTAAAATAAATTTAAGAGATCTAAATAATAAAATAACCAATTTATTTAACGAAATCATCAATGACAAAACTTTCCACATTAAAATTATTCATAACAGATATAAAACAATTAAATTAGATCTTAAAACAGCAAAAACTCTACTGGAAACATTTTTAAATTTTAACTATATAGAATTTAAAAATAAAATATATATTCAATCAGAAGGCGTTCCCATGGGAACATCTTCTAGTCCTTTATTAGCAAATTTAATATTATTCTGGTACGAAAGAGAATACTTTCTACAAAATAATGTTAACTGGCAAATGTTCCGTTATGTAGATGACATTATAATATTTAATAATCCACAGTTCAAAAACTTAATACCTAAAATTTATCCTAAATACTTGAAACTTAAGAACAATGAAAAAAATTATAGAAACAAAAAAGTTAACTTTTTAGACCTAAATATAGACCTTACAAACAATGCTATTAAAATTTATAATAAAAAAAGTAATTATAATTTCAATATTATAAAATACTGTAATATGAATTCTAATATATCATTAAATTGTTGTAAAGGTATATACTTTGGACAGTTTCTAAGATTTTATAGAATAAATAATATATTAGAAAATTTCATAGAAGATGTTAAAAATTTAAACATGGAATTTATTAAAAACAAATTTAGTATCAGACAAGTAAAATATTTCAACAGTTTATCTATTATAAAATACTTTTAAAAAAATAAATGGAAATATCCATTTATTAAATCAACTTTCTATAATTTCTCTCAATAATAAATAATACAAATTTATATTTAAAATAAAAGGATTTAAAAGCGCGAATGTTTCCCCTATACATAAAACGAACTTCTACTGTCCTTACTGCGATGAAAAAATATATTGGGAGGGCTTGGCTCACCAGCGGTGAACCCCCCCAGCGGTTTCGCCAATTTAATCCACCAGACCGCTTCTCAGAGCTCTAATATTGTATTGGATCATTCTGCTTTTATATGCTACACTGAAGGATGGAATCTTAGAAATGGTTTTCAAGTAAACCATGGACATAAGCCCATAGGACAGTAGAATTATATTCAAATATTTGCTTCGAGCAATGCTCTTCAGCAAACTATAAAGACAAGGTCATTAGGAATAAATTAACACAAAGCAATAACGCGCCATCTATACATATAAAATAAAAGGATTTAAAAGCGCGAATGTTTCCCCTATACATAAAACGAACTTCTACTGTCCTTACTGCGATGAAAAAATATATTGGGAGGGCTTGGCTCACCAGCGGTGAACCCCCCCCAGCGGTTTCGCCAATTTAATCCACCAGACCGCTTCTCAGAGCTCTAATATTGTATTGGATCATTCTGCTTTTATATGCTACACTGAAGGATGGAATCTTAGAAATGGTTTTCAAGTAAACCATGGACATAAGCCCATAGGACAGTAGAATTATATATACATAAAACGAACTTCTACTGTCCTTACTGCGATGAAAAAATATATTGGGGAAACATTCGCGCTTTTAAATCCTTTTATTTTATATGTATAGATGGCGCGTTATTGCTTTGTGTTAATTTATTCCTAATGACCTTGTCTTTATAGTTTGCTGAAGAGCATTGCTCGAAGCAAATATTTGAATATAATTCTACTGTCCTATGGGCTTATGTCCATGGTTTACTTGAAAAGTGTAGCATATAAAAGCAGAATGATCCAATACAATATTAGAGCTCTGAGAAGCGGTCTGGTGTATTAAATTGGCGAAACCGCTGGGGGGGTTCACCGCTGGTGAGCCAAGCCCTCCCAATATATTTTTTCATCGCAGTAAGGACAGTAGAAGTTCGTTTTATGTATAGGGGAAACATCCGCGCTTTTAAATCCTTTTATTTTATATGTATAGATGGCGCGTTATTGCTTTGTGACAAATTTATATTCTTTAACAGTTAGTTAAACTTAAATTAAATAGCTGATTTGAAGATTTTTTCACAAGATGTTTAAAGTAATATTGTATAGAATTCATTTTGTTTAATCTCCAATTTCTGGGGAGGAAAATGGAAATTAAATAAAAGTGAATTTTCACATTTAATAGCTTTATTAAACTCTAATAATTTGCCTTTTTAAAGGAATATTGAAAGATGAATAAGTGTTGAATCAGTTATTTTAATATAACTAGCTGTAAAGATTATAAAGTTTGGTCTTCTTCCATTAACTAACTTTTCTCTCTTCTTTGAATATCTTTTTGTTCTAAAACTTCAAAACAAACGATCTAATTTTGTCCCCCCCCCCCCTCCACAACATGTGTCATCCAGAAATAGATGTTTACAGTTGAAGACGCCGCGGGCAAGGTAGGTCACGGTTGGAACTTGTTAATGGAATTTGTTATATCTGTTCATATAAATGTCTCTCTGAAATAACTTTATATTAACACATAAAATCCGGTTGAAAAGAGATCTATGACGTAATAGAGAAGGGATGAAACGCCGCTGAATTTCTATTTGAGAATTCCCGGTTCAGCAGATCTCTTTTTTCAATAATTACTCCAATTTTAAATTTTTTTGTATATGTCTGGTCTACCATTAGGGTTTCAAAACATAATAACCAAACTTATAACAAAAGTTAATTAATAATATAGATATATTACTAAATACAACTATTTATATTCATATTTTAAAATAAAAAAATTTAAAAAATCATTTAAAAAAAAAAGGATAAAATATAAAATTATAAAAATATACATATATATACTAACAATCTTATCTACCTTCTTTACAAAACTTTTTGTTCTCTTATTATTAGTTTGATTAAAAGTGCATGGTTCTGTCTTTCTCTCTTTTTTCTAACTATCATATATATTCTCACTTCTATTATTCTATATATAGGATTAGAGTATGTCTAAATGACGTGTAAAAGCCGATACAAAAGACGTTACGTTGTTAAATTTTATTGTTATTAATTATAAATATATAATTAACTAGATGATGTTTTAGAAGTAAAGGATTTTTTTTTCTCTCTATCTATACTAAATAATAACATTTTACAAATTTTATAATTTTAATTTAAATAATCAAAATAATGAAGATAATTTTAATAAAATACTTAACTATAAAACTATACAACTATATTTTTTTATAATATATATATATATGTAGTAAACCCGATGTGGAATGTGCTGGGCAGTCGTGGTAGTGGGTGCGTGATGTGGGATTCCCGCACTGGGACAGCAAGAGACAGAGGCAGGTCTAGATGGTAACTTCAAGAGGAAGAGGTAGACCACGGATGAAGACTGTCGCGGATGCCCTAGCCGACCGTCTCACGGCGTCGCTCTGAAAACAACTACCTGAATAACTCTCTTTGTCCCATCTCTGGGCTCTTTATATAACTCTGGACGCCCGCATATGTGGCGATTCCTGATTGGCTACTGTAATCACGTCATTTTATGGCGCCAGGTTGTTTTTCGTCTGGCCTTTGTCGTCTCTGGTCTACCTCCCTCTTTGTTTATTAGTCACTTCTATTGTTCGATACATATCTTTATATATAGATAAGGGGTTATATAATAAATATCAGAAGAAGGTTGTGAACCATATAACTCAAAATATACTACAGAATGTGCCCCCGGTGATGAAGGTTTGGTTGGGGGAATGACATGTAATGAATGATGACCTAACAAACCTATTATAAAAAATAAAAGAAATAATTTGTATACAAATTAGTTAAAATTATTATAAAGTTACAAGTTAAAAAGAGAAAGATGTTGTAATGGGGGTGTATCAATGAGAAAAAAAAATCAAGGTTACAAAAATAAAAACGCACAAAATGAATGATAAAAGATTAGGAGAAAGTGTATAATACAACATGGTAAATATGGTAAAATGAATCGTACAAGAAAATAATATCGTATTGCATTAAAGATGAGCGGAGAAAAAGTTAGTTTATTGATGGAACATATAATGTGACGCTAAGGTTGAAAAAGGGAAAGGGGGTATCTGAGCATGTTTCTGTAAAGTAGTATCCCAAGCATTCTGCAATGCAATGCGAACTTGTTTAAGTGAGGCATTGTTTTCATTAACAGAAGGCCCAAGATACTCCGCCTGCATCATTAGCTCAGATAGTGAAAAGAAGTGGGAAGAGTGATGGGGTAAAAGGGAGAGGTAGAGGTAAGAGGGGTAAGAGGGATCCCTGTTGTCCATAATGATTGTGCCCGGTTGAATTATGAGAAAAAAAAAATGAAAAGTTGAAAAAAATGGTGAATTGATATGATGAGTCGGGCGATGAGAAAAAAAATATATATATCGCGCTGGATATCCTGAACTCATTATGGGGAATGGGTATAACGAGGAAGGATTGTTCCAGTCGGATTAATCAATGAAAAAAAACAAAAATGTTCGGCAAACTGGAATCCCTTGGAAGGTAGTTGGAGGTTTGAAGGATGTGGGAAAGGAGAGGTGGATGTAAGAGATTTATTGCTGTCATTTTGATTGTGTCCGGCTTGTGTGATGAAAAGAAATGTTGAAAAATGAAAAAATGATGAGCCGGACGATGAGAGGAAAAAAAAAAAATCTAACAGGGTCTCCTGAGCTCACTGTGGGGAAATGTACAGCGAGGAAGGGTCTTCTAGTTAGTTTAATCAATAAAAAAAAAAAAAAGAAAATGGCTGACGAACAATAAACTCTTGATGGATGTAAAAGGTTGGGAGGAAAGGTTCATGGGATAGAGTTAAGAGGTTGTAAGGGAAGCGTCAAAAAATAACATTTTGAAAATCTATTAAGAAAAATAAAAATGATAAATGTTTTACCTGTTTAAGAAATATTATAAATATTGTTAGTTGTAGGTTTTTTAAAAATAGTGCCTAAAATAGTTGAAGTTGTAAAATGCTAAGTCTAAAAATAAAAATATTAAAGGTAATAATATATAAAGGGTTGGTTGGTAGTTGAAGGCATTAATATAAAATGATATTATCGATTAATAGTGAAATGTTTTATCCACATCTGTAAGTTAAAAAAAAAAAAAAAAAACAAAGTCCAACACCACAAAACTAGGTAAACTGTAAGTCTATTTACAATAAATGAGAGAAAAGTTAGCAAACCTATTAAATGGTAAATAATTTGGGGCACAAATTAGTTACTAGAATAAAAATAAAGATAAAGGGGAGTAGTGGTGACACACTGATATAATATTATAAAACTACAAAAAATATATAAGAGGAGTACATAGGAAGGATAAATTTAAAGTAAACACACAAATAAGTTTAGAAAATATGATTCGAGTAATTAAAATATAATATGATTTTTTTTATGTAATATTGAAATTAATGAATTAAAATTTAAAAGTTGTTTAAAATAAAGTAAAGATTGATAAATGAGGGTGTACAAGATTATTGACGTCTTTAGTTTGGCCTACGGGGAGGTAATGTGCCCTATGTCGCTTTGGTCCGGTCTGAGAAGTTGGTCTTTGCCAGATCTTCCCGATTATATTATGTGAGACCAGACGGGGAGCGATCTTGATCCCTAAAATGATGTCATGGAAGATGGGACTTTCTAGGTACATGTAGTATGTAGTGCATGTTTTAGGCGCTAAAAAGATTGCAGAGCGTTTTATGCAGTTAGTCTGCAAAATTTTTAGGTGAGCCTACCCAAACGCCGGCTTGTTACATTTGGGGAATATCATATAAAATATTAACTTAACAGATCTTTTCTCCATGTAACATTGCGTTACATATGGAGAAATGAGAGGTTAAAGCCTTTTTTATTCCTAACAAGAAAGCCGGTAATGTCGTGTTTGTTCGTATTAAGCGTACCTAAAAGTCCTATAATTGAATGATTGATAGGCAAGAGTGTTGAAGATTGGAATATTGTCGTGGCGATGGGAATTAAAATTGATGTGAACAATCTAGAAAAGTGCGAGATAAAAATGTATGTTTTAACAGGTGACACTCAGGTGGCGCGAGAAATTCGAGCTTGTGCAGCCTTGTGTAAGCAAACCGACCATCGCGGCGGCGGGTGTCGTGTTGTTTTGTTTTGATAGGCGGGTAATAGGATAACTAGTTATGTAGCATGGATTGTTTGCCAGCCTGTGGCATCTGTGTACCAAATGTTCTTCTAATCGAGTTAATATCGCGAATACTTTTACCAATAGATCAGGATATATGAGGGAGGGTCGGTGCTTAAGTAATTCAGAACCAAGGTGTTGGTGTAGAGGCATATAAAGAGAATAGGTTTTGTGAAATTGTTGGGGAAAAAATTATCATAATTTAAGAAAAAAGCGAACTGGAATAATAAAAAATAATTATATAATGTTTCTTTGTTTTTATCTACAGTGTGTGTATAAATTATATTCTCGGAATTGCACTATTCCAGTCCAAACAATTCCGAGGGTTAGTCTTAAGTGATCAGTTGTGTGCCTAGTAGAAAGAGAAAAATAGTCATAACATTTGAAGGAGAGAAATTATTGGTGACGGAAAAGGTAATCATGAAATGGTGTTGAATGCTATGATTATTTAATTGATTACTTTATGTCGAGGAGTTCGCCAGAGTTTCAGGACCTAGATTTCACTAATTTTATGCGAATAGTTGGGGGGACAAATGATTAAAAGGTTCGGAAAACCGATGAGCTATACTTTTTTCTATTGGACTAAACAAATTGGGGTCTAGATGTCGGAAAGGATCTATTATTCTATTTATTTTTAGAGATTCTAATTTGGGTGGTGAAATATAAAGGACCTCTTCATTATAATATTGTAATTTATTTACATGTACAGTATCGCTATCATTACCTGTAATCCTGTTGGGTCTATTTATCCGTACGACATTATCAGAAATTATTTCAGTAATTTTATATGGACCTGTAAAGTAGGGTACTAACTTACCGCTATTTGGATGATGATACGCCTTTACTAATACTAAATCTCCTGTATCAAAGTGTGGATTTTTATGTTTGTTATCATATTTAAGTTTCTCTTTGTCGTGTCTGTCATTTGTACGTTGTATTGCTAGTTTTCTACTTTCTATTATATTGGGATAGGGGTTTATGTGATTATTTAAGTCTGAGGGGATTATATTATACATTAAAAATACGGGGGGAAATCCAGTTATCGTATGGGGGGTATCGTTATATTTATTAGTTACTATCTTAATTAACTTAGTCCAGGAGGTTCCTGGATTCTCTAAGTTCAGTAACCTCAGCTTCCCGGTGAGTGTCGCGTTAAGACGCTCGCATAAACCGTTAGCTTGAGGGTTATTTGCAGTGGTTAGTAGAGGTTGTATCCCGTTCTTTATTAAGAATCTCCTGAACTTTGGGGAAGTAAAAGCAGGTGCTCGATCCGAAAGAAGGCGTTTTGGGCGGCCACACTGCAATACCTTTTTGAGACACTGAATGTATGTGATTATATTAGTTGACTTACTGGGGAAGGTCCATGTATACCGACTTAGGTGATCTACAATTACGTGTAAGTATGACTTAGAATTACCGTATTTAGAAAAACCTGAAATAGTGTCTATAGATAACATATCGTAGGGTTGTAAAGCTATAGGGGGGCGTTCTAATCTACCATATAATGGACCCTTCGGTTTCTTTATAAGTTGGCATGTGGGGCAGGACCTATTATACTTAACTATAGATTTGGTCATTCCACACCAGGTATACTGTGTGGAGATGAGCCTAATCATTTGGGATACACCAGGATGGTTATATTCTAAATGTACTTTATTAATTAGCGTATGTTGTAAAGAAGGGGGAACTATAATCTTGACAATACCTTTACGTTTGATTGTATGGAGGCCATCTATATTCGTTTTTATAAGTGTAGATGGAGGTAATTGGGGTTGCTTTTCTATTATTTGGGTGGTCGTGAGAAAACCACATAAAGGATTGCGGGACAGTAGGTCTGCCTCGTACTGCGTTTTACCTTTTATATATTTTATATCGTATTCGTATGCGGACATCTTTAAGCTCCACCTAAAAAGTCTACCTGTTGGGTTTTTTTTATGGTTTTTAACCATTGTAATGCATGGTGGTCCGTAAAAATTGTGAACCTTACACCTGCGAGATAGATGCGGAATTTTTCCACACTATCTATCACAGCAAGGCATTCCAACTCTGTGATGGTATAATTTTTCTCGTGGGGTCGGAGTGTTCTGCTGTAATATTGCACGGGGTGTAGAGTGCCGTCGGGATGTTGTTGTTTTAGGATGCCAGCTATTCCCTGAAGTGAGGCATCACAGAATAGCTGACAGGGTAATCCTTCTTTAAAGAGGTGTAGTACCGGTTTTGTGGTGAGACATTCCTTTAGAGTGTCAAATGAATGTTGACATTTTGCATCCCAGTGCCATGATGTACCTTTCTTAAGTAGATTATTGAGGGGGTTCCTAATGCGGGCGTGATCTTTTATAAATTTATTATATACATTGATGGAGCCTAAGAATGATTGGAGGGATTTAACGCTAGTGGGGACCTTAATGGCATTAATTACATCTAAATTTTTTACTAATGGAGTGTATGTGCCTGATGATATGGTATGGCCTAAAAATTCTATTGTAGTTTTAAAGAAGTCACACTTAATATAATTTAATCTAAAATTTTCCCTATTACACATCTCAAAAAATTGCTGTAAGTGATCTAAATGTTCTTCTATGGAATTTGAAAAGATAATGAAATCGTCGAAATAATGTGCTATAAAACCTAACCTATTTCTTTGCAATATCTGACTGACTGCTCGCTCATACACCTGGGGTCCTATTTTAATCCCGTATGGTAATCTTTTGAAATTATACTGACCCTCTAACGTGACAAAAGATAATAAATTCCTATCAGGGGGACTTATTTCGATGGACCAGTATGCTGATGAAAAATCGGCGCGGGAGTCAATTTTGGCGTTGGCTAATTTATCTAAGATATTCTCTATGAGCGGAAGGGGGTGAACATCGGGGAAAATTATTTCATTCAGGCGGCGGTAGTCTACGCAAAATCGTTTTGTCTTATCCCTTTTGGTAACTAAAGTAACGGGGGATGAATAGGGGGAGAAAGAAGGTTCTATAATATCATATTCTAGCATTTTCCTTACTTGTTCTTGTATTTCACGTTGATCTGAAAGAGATGTACGATACGGTCTGAGTGCAATTATTTTGTCTGAATTTGTCCTAATATTGATAGGGGGGATTTTCAATTTTGGGATGTTATATTTGTTAGTAGAAAAAATATTTGAGTAATTCTTAATAATATTCATAAAAGTTAAAGGGATATCAGTCCTAACACATAAATTACAAGAATCATTAAAAATTTTACATTGATGTTCAGAGGGATATAGTGGGGGTAATAAATATAAATGGGGAAGATGAACTAAAGTTTGGCTGGGTGCATTTTTGTCACAATTGGTAGAGGTCTTGTTCAAAGTAATGGGACATGGTATAGGATGGATATTTTCCCCTTGCAATAATGGAGAATGTGAATTAGGCATGTTTTTAAAATGACCCATATTGGGCGAATTGTGGTTACTCTCTCCATTATTACATGGGGTTACATAGGTTATATGGTACCATTTCTTAGACAAAGGAGCATCACATTGATAAATAGAATGATTATATAAATTTAAGGTCAAACAAAATTGACTAATGGAATTTATTGACAGTATACCAAAAGGTAATAAATTATCTATTATATAAAATTTAATTGATTTTGTAATTTTTCCTATGGTAGTGGTAAAAAATGTATATCCTATCGAATTTATTTGAGTAGATATGGAATTGATTAATATATGGCATGGATATAATTTTAAAGGATTAGATAAGTTTTTACTAAGATGGTTAAAAATATTTAAATTAATTATGTTAATAGAGGCTCCTGTGTCTAAGAGGAATGGGCAATAACAATTATTAAAAATTTTAGGTTTACATAGAATATTGGATAGTTTAGGGGCGAAAACTGGAGTTTTCGTTACCTTGTGGGGTGCGAGAAGACCTGGGGGCCGGCACGGGAAGGTTGTGGGCGCCATTTTGTTCAGGTGGGAAATAGTGCGCCGTAGGTTGGTTGTGATAGGCCTGCTGCCTGTAGGGTCGCCTGTTCATGGAACATTCATTGTTCCAGTGGTCACCTTGGCAGTATTTGCATGGTGAGGGTGGTTTCCTGGCACTAGAAGGGTATCTTGGGGTACTGTCTGTTGAAAAATGATTGTAGTTCCTTCCTCTAGAAGGGGTTCCGGTATTACGGTGAAAAGCACTGGTGTTGGTAACACCTTGAAATTGTTCGGATGAAGTAGGGAGTGAATTTGTACCTTTTATTCTATTCATGGTAGTGTACCATTCGGTAAGGGTTTTAGGGGCTATGGCCCTCATGAGACGCTGATCATTGGCCTGGAGGCCTTCCGTTAATGCCTCTACTATGATGGGGTTGGTTAGGCCCAGTTGTAGTCCCATTGCTATTTTTTGACGATAATATTCTCCTAATTGGATTTGATTATTTAATTTAAACGTTAAGAATTTGGTGAAGGTGACCTCGGATTTTCCGGGGTAGAGGTCTATCAGAGTTTGTTTTGCCTGACTGTATGGCAGAGAGGCCAGATTTAGTTCGTTATAGAGGGAGAGGGGCTCACCTTTGAGCAGTGTGCGGAGCCGGGCTTGCAGCGTGGCGTCATCTTGCGGTCCCTCGCTCGTCCGCTCGAGCTGTTGGATGAAGTTGTTTGCCGCGTAGGATCCGTCGAAAGGGGGAATGAGGGCTTCCTCCGCACGAGGCATGGCTAGGCCCCGAATGGCGTCTGTTAGGCGGCTTACTAGTTCGTCGCAGTGGGGCTGCATGTTGGTGAGGGCATCCGCGAAGTACTCGTCTTCGGCCTCTGTCATCCTCTGCAGGTTGCCGTCCTCAGTCATCCTGTCGACTTCAACGGGGTCTGTAGTAAACCCGATGTGGAATGTGCTGGGCAGTCGTGGTAGTGGGTGCGTGATGTGGGATTCCCGCACTGGGACAGCAAGAGACAGAGGCAGGTCTAGATGGTAACTTCAAGAGGAAGAGGTAGACCACGGATGAAGACTGTCGCGGATGCCCTAGCCGACCGTCTCACGGCGTCGCTCTGAAAACAACTACCTGAATAACTCTCTTTGTCCCATCTCTGGGCTCTTTATATAACTCTGGACGCCCGCATATGTGGCGATTCCTGATTGGCTACTGTAATCACGTCATTTTATGGCGCCAGGTTGTTTTTCGTCTGGCCTTTGTCGTCTCTGGTCTACCTCCCTCTTTGTTTATTTGTCACTTCTATTGTTCGATACATATCTTTATATATAGATAAGGGGTTATATAATAAATATCAGAAGAAGGTTGTGAACCATATAACTCAAAATATACTACATATATATATGTGTGTGGAGAAAGAGAGAAATAAAGGAAGAGGAAAATATCAAAAGATAACATCTCCTGACCATGCAAGTGAACGTTGTAGGACGACTATCGCCATCTGTCAAAATAAATATAAACTAATTTTTATATATAAAAAAAAACCGCTTTAAAAAAAATGATCCAGAACCTTTAACTTAATGATATTCAAGAGTAATGTAATTATATTAGAAAAGTAAAAATAAAGCAGAAAAAAAAAATAGAAATATTGTATTTATACCCTTCAAAATCAATATTTGTATGAAACTTATTTTGTCCATATTTATATATGTAATTCTGCTGTCCTCAAAGCTTATGTCCATAATTAATCTAAAATACCCATTCCAAGAGTCTAGCATCAGTATCACTCTAAAAGGAAGATCGAAAAATGCAATATAACAGCGGTATGGTAGATTAAACTGGCGAAACCGCTGGGGGGTTCACCACCGATGAGCCAGGCCCTCCCATTAATTTTTCCATTGCAGTATGGGGAGTATAATTTTTTTTTTCAAAAGAATCATACGTGTCTATAATAGTTTCGAATTTTCATATATTAACTCTCTATATATATTCCTTTTTTAAAAATCATAATAACTATTTTCCTATATTTTAATCATATATATATAAAATTTGAAAAAAACAATATGTATATGTCATAATTTGCATAATATTCAAGAGGTATAATTTCTTTTCGCAAAATAAGTATGTAAATATGTTAAGCTTGTGTTAAAATGTAAATATGCAAATATATCCATCTATAAAACTGTACAAAATAAACGTGGCAGGCATAGCGGGCGAATGTTACGGCACGTCGCGGGTGCGCTGATCACTTGGCTGGAACTAATTCTTGAAGATTGCATGCATAACGGTTACATCCTTCCATTCGATCACGATATATATTAAAAATAAAAAAAAAGACATATTCTGACCAGGAGCACATGTGCTTTTCAGAAGGCAGAGCGCCATCTGGTGGAACAGAAATCAACTAAAAATTGATTTAACCCTTTCCCTGATATTTGGCCAACCCAATTTCTTGATAAATCAAAAAAAGCCATCCACGAACGCGTTTCGCGCTGTTGGCGCTCGTCAGCGTGGAGTAGGCTGTACCACTGCGACCAAACATATTTTTGGTCCCAGAGGCTTCTTGAGAAACCTATAAATAGGTATTTAAGGCCAAACTTGCGTAAATACGCTTAACACATGAAAAAACAATAGAAAAATAGTATTGTAAATGTTTGAGCACACGCGTTTCTTTTAAAAATAGCTTCAATTAAAAAAAAAAAGAAGCGCTATTGACTAACACTAAACACGCTGTTCAGGACGTCTCCAGACATGTTTGCGACGGTCGTCAGGACACAGTAGGAAACGGACTTGTCACTAAAGACTATACGTTCCCAGTCAGCACAGTTCCAAGTTGATCGTTCCCGACACCACTGTAGTCGGACTTGTCGGTGTACAGGTGTGAGGGGTAGGCATCGTAAGGGTCGGCGAGTCTTAGATTCCGCTCTCTCAGTCGTTTGTTAAAGGTCACACGTTGGATGTAGATAACGTCGAATCCGGTGCTGCGACAGCCGTTCTGACAATCGCTCTGTCCTCCAGCTCTGTTTTGTCCCTTAGTTGCCGTCCCAACGTTTCATTCTTCCATTGTTGACTCACACTTGTCAACATCTAATAACCACATCACTTCGACACAGATGTCGCGCGATTAGTTGATTTGACCAACCATATCTTTCAATCCAATGAGCACGACCTCTTTCAAACTCTGACATATGTTCGTAATGAGGACGAATCTTTCTGTGAGGCATTGATACAGTAGAAATAGGCTTACTGCAAAAAAATCCAACTGAACTTTTAGAAAATCATCTAGTGCCAAGCCCAATATTGAGTCTAGAATACTTCGTGCTGGATGCCCAGTTCAGATACGCTGGAGCTCTTGCTTTGTATAAATCAGTCACCAAATTTCAATCATTTGCATGTTTGGTCGAAACATCTTTGTATACGTATTTTCATATAAATCAGACAACTCCTTCTTGGTATGATGGGCAATAGGCCTAGTAATGAACTTAGTCCTACATCCGAAAATATGCCACCACCCGATTTTGAGCATGGACATGGACATTACTTCACCAAAAATACCTTTCACAAGCCCACGTACTGTCACCACTGCACCGACATGTTATGGGGGCTTAGAGGACAAGGTTTTATATGTAAAGTATGCAACTTTGTTGTTGTCCATGACCGCTGTATAAAGACGGTGGTCTTCCCCTGCTCCACTATAGCAACTCATGTGATCAAGAATCCGATCCTTCTTGGGGCGTCGATTTTCTTGTCATAGAGTTAGTTTATATATAACTTACATCAGATTTTGAGGATAATATATTTATTAAAACAACTGATTTAGAAGACAAAGAGTCATTTAATAAAGAGGCTCAATAAAAAAAAAATAATAATTTCGCATATATAATATCAGAAATGTGTTCATATTGAATTTGAATTCTTAAAAATAATTTAAACGTCAAAATTTAAAACTAATTCTTATGATTTTATCTTCTGATATTTGTACAATATATTTTTTAGAGTATTAGATTCTCATAATGTTCGTAAAAAGAATTTTAAAACTAAATAAATAAATAAAAAATTATGTTTTCAATAAATGGTTTCACAAATCCTCAATAGATGGCGCCACGTACAAGGGTGGCTACTGGATTGAGATTGAAATTACACTGATGTCCAAAATTGAGGTAACAAACAATGTTAGTTTTCTAAAAAATATATAGAATTGTTTTCAACGAAAATTTTGTAGGTAGATAGACAAAACTATTACAAATAAAATTGACAAAATAAATTTATTGCTGAAATATATTTTTTAAAGAGTTATGCAAATTTATGTTAATTAGTTCAAAGTTCAGGTAGATGTTGACCAATATTTGTAGACAGACAGAAATGAAGCAAGTTAAATAAAATCTTTGATGTGCCGCCGTGCTTGCCCGGTTTCCCGACCGGCCCTGACGTGTGATTGTGACACTGTACCCTGGAACACTGCGGTCTGTCCACGGTCACCCTTGGGCTCAATACTATTGGACCCGTCTCTGCCTCCCCCTGATCTCCGCGGATCACCAGCCTGATCCTCCTCTACAACCCGGCTCTCCTGGCCTCACCCGGCGATGATCCCCTGGCCACCCATACCCAGGCCCCTCCAACAGTGCAATGTATATAGTGCTTTGTATATATTCCGCTTTATGCGTCCATTGGAGCTCAAAAATCATACAGTCTGGTTAGCGCCCCGTAAATAAAGATATTTCTGATAAATCTTTTTAAAAATCGTTATTACTGGGGATTAGGCTTTAAATAGACGGAAGTCTGCTCGCGGTCAATTGGTCAATTCCTTGTACGAGGCGGGAAGTGACATAAGCAAAAGCCTCTTCTTCTTCTTTCTTATCTCCACTCAATCATATTAAGGTATCAAGCTTGTAAAGCTTGTTGATGGTGTCTGCTGGGGATGAGTAGAGCTCATCAATGGATGAGTCAATACAGTCAATAATATGACCATCACCACTGGGTGAAGTAGAATGCGTCTGCCTTTGTCATTAAGACTGGGAGCACTACTCAGTGGCAGACCGATTTAGCTCCGAAAGAAATGGTCGCCTCTGACATGAGGAAGAGACACCATGTGCAGCCGCTCCTAACATGGAGTACAGACACTGCTCATCCTGTATCCCTGGATCAGGAGCCCTTACAGAGTACTATCAGCCGGGCCAGCTGAGCCCAGGTTTTTTAGTGAGCTTGTTACTGCTCCCCCTCCTCCTTTTTCATCCGGGCTTGGGACCGGCAAAGGTGGAGTTAGCAAAAGCTTAATTGATATATGTCTTTATTAGGAAATAGTTAAATTTATTAAATTGGCTGCACTTGATTTTGAATAGAATAAGCCTACATTGTTCGATTAAAGTTGTTTTAGTTCGTTTTGTTTCTTAGTCTTGGTTTAGTCTTTAGACTTGAGTTTCGTTATTGATAAAGGTGAACTGCAAAAACCCAGTATTTTGTTTTTCATTAATTTTAGGAGGCATGAGTAAGCATTTGTTGTCCAAACATGAGATAACTTGTTTTCGCAAGTGGTTAACAACGTATGATTCTTTTGAAAATACTAATGCATCATAATATAATTGTTCAAATAAAATACCAAATTTGATGTTTGCGGAAGAGCGATTGCTCGAAGCATATTATATATTTAAAATTGTATGTAATTCTACTGTCCTCAAAGCTTATGTCCATAGTTCATCTGAAATACCCATTCCAAGAGTCTAACATCAGTATCACTATAAAAGGAAGATCGAAAAATGCAAGATAACAGTGGTATTGACAAAATTAACTTTGTACGGGTCAACATAAAATGCAATAGACTAGGGCCTAAAGTAATAGTAACTAAAAACACAAAAGCGTATACTCAAAAGTACAACAACAGAAAAAAAGAGAAAAATAAACTTACAATTGGTTAAATAAAATAGTGTACCCGTCGAAGGGCGTGAAGCCCGAAAGCTTGTAGCCCATGCATATTAATAAAAAAATTTTCCTCTTCGTTTTATAACTATTTAAAAAACAGTACTTATTTTTATTGCTGCTTAGGTAGGGATCGGACCGCGGTTACACAGGGAATGCGAAGAGAATACTATAAGCGTCTCTACACAAAACTTTTCCCGTAAGGAAAACCTCCCGCTATTCGGGAGGGAAAAAGCTCACGAGACCATGTTATAAAGATACAAAAAAAAAAAAAAAACTAAAGAGAGGAGAAGGTATAGGCCTCCGGTGTCGTTCCGCAAAAAAATTGTCTTCCATCTTGGACCAAGGAACAACAGCAGGAGGAAAACTAACCCCTGCACAAACTACAGTGAATTAACTTGAGTAATAACTTAAAACCGCATATCTCTGTATAAACATGGAGGGGGGGCAATACGCTTTCATCTGGGATCAGCAGGGCGAGGATTTGGTCTCAGAAAATATGGGCTGAAATGTGCCCTGTCGAACGCCCCATCGACCACTGTAGGTTCGTCATGAGAATCTCTATTCTCCTGGTCAGGAACAGTCGTGGTCTCTAGCGGTGGTGGGGACATCTCTCGGCGGGGAGAGATACGACAGGCACTCCCACCTTCCCGAGCCAAAGGAATCACTCTTTCTCCGAGGATAGCACTCGCGTTTAGCAGCTGCGGGCTTTCTATGACGCATGCCCCTGAATGCCGTCATCCTGTAAATATGCACAACTTGTTCATCGTGCAAATTGACTCCGCGCACTCTGAAATTTACTTCAGACACTTTAGCCACCACCCGGAAAGGTCCATAGAATTTTGCGGAGAATTTAGAGGATCCCTTGCCCTTAGGAACAGCTAACAATACCAAATCCCCCGTCTCAAAGGTTCTCACAGTCTGAGTTTTATACTTCTTGACTCGTTCATCATAGTTTTCAGCCAAGAATTCCCTAACAGTTTCCCTGGCATCTTGCATTTCCTTCAACCTCTCCGCCAAGGATGGCTTTCTGAATTCGCTCACATCTTTATCGCTAACCTCATGATTGACTGCGTCGTAACCAAAGAGCATGTAGTGGGGGCTCTCACCTAACGCTGAGTGCACGGCATTATTGTACGCAGCAACCGCCGCACCGAGGTTGTCTTCCTAATTCCTGCTATTGGCATAGTGACGCAGAATGGAACAAATGGTGCCATTAACTCTTTCAACAATCGAGTTGCAGGTAGGACGATAAGAAGTTGTGTATAGCTTTTTAATACTATATAACTTACATATCTCTCTGAACAGGTCTGACTCGAATGCAGCTCCACGGTCAGATAAAATTTCTTTGCACGTTCCATATCTGTTCACTATTTTATTGACAAACTCGAGCCCAGCAGTCTCTGCGGTACAATCCCTGACGTGGATAACCTCAGCGTACCTGGTGAAAGCATCAATGAACACGAGCAGGTATCTATTCCTGTTCCTAGACAAGGTAAGAGGACCCACGAAGTCTACGCATAACCTTTCGAAAGGGTAGTTAGCGGGTTGAATGGGCATATTAGGAGCCTTCTTAAGCCTACCATTGTTATCGGCACACACTGGGCATGTCTTCACGTACCTACGTACATCAGACATGGCCCCCTTCCAATAGTAATGTCTTAAGACCGCGTACAGTGTTTTCTCTATTGAGAGGTGCCCTCCTATGGGACTGTCATGGCACCTTTCCAGAATGGTATCGCGGAGAACTGGAGGTATTACGATTTGCTTCACCACCCTTTCCTTACGAGTGGGTCTACTATCTGGACTGACCTTAACGAGATATCGGGTGGACTTGCTTATAAAATACGTGCCATCACTCTCTTCTACCTCACTGTCAGTGCTCAGAACCCTCTTGTAGATGTTTTTCCATACAGGGCAGTTCAGCATGGACTTCTCATAGTTGGGAATGGTAGTCACCCCTTCATAGACATCGACTACAGCAACCTCAGTATTATAGGTGTCGCGGGACAGCCAGTCAGCCATCGCATTCTCCTTCCCTTTTACATGGAAAAATGTTAATTCCCTGTCCTGTAGCATCAGGGCCCATTTCATGAGCCTACCGGTTTTATTCTCTAGTGACTTAAGAAATTGCAATGGTTTGTGATCACAGTATATTTCCACCTGCTGACCATAGATGTAGTAGTCAAACTGTTCAATTGCCATAATAATAGCAAAGCACTCCTTTTCTAAGGTGCTGTAGTTTAACTCGGCACCTCTGAACTTATGGCTGTAGAAACTAATAGGCTGTGGAGTGCGGTTCTTCAACTGTGATAACATCCCGCCACATCCTATGTCGCTAGCATCAGTGAATATCATGAACTTTTCCCTATAGTCAGGATGGATTAGGATGGGTGCAGAGCTAAGACAAGACTTTAGCTTGTCATACGCACGCTGCGCTGTCTCGTTCCACTCATACCTGGTGCCCTTCTTAGTCAACTCATATAAAGGGGCCGCTATTTCAGAGAAACCAGCAATGAATTTCCTATAGAAACCAACAGCTCCAAGAAAGCGTCTGACACCTGATACAGTTTTAGGAGGACTCATGTCTTTAATTTTTTCGATGTTGTTCTCCTTAGGATGAATGCCATCCTTGTCCACTCTGTGTCCCAAGAAGGTCACTTCTTCCTGAAAGAGCTGGCATTTGCTAGGCCTCACTTGAAGCCCATATTTTCTAAGCCTGTCCAACACCTCAGTTAAGTCAGCCAGATGCTGCTCCAACGACTCCGAGTATATCAGAACGTCGTCAATAAAACATTGGCAATTCTTCCCCAATAGGCCGCTTAGGATACGATGCATTTCTCTCTGAAAAACATTTGAAGATATCTTACAGCCCTGAGGAAGTCTCGACATCTCAAATTTTCCGAAAGGGGTTTGGAAAGCGAAGCATCTCGTGACGTTACTATCCAGCTTCAGCTGATAATACCCACTGGCTAGTTCTAAGGTACTAAAATATTTAGCACCTCCCAAAGCTGCCATGGCGGTGTCTATCTGGATCATGGGATAATCCTGATTCCTTAATTTATCGTTGACCTGTCTAAGGTCCAGCACGAATCTCAAGGAACCGTCAGGCTTCTTGACAAGATGTACTGGACTGTTCCAATCAGATCTGGATCTTTTTATGATACCGCTCTCTAAGAACTTGTCCAAAAGTACCTTGTACGGCTCTAACAAACTATAGGGAATAGGATACTGCCGCCTAAAAGTAACGTCATTTATGTCAACGTCGATTTTTATTGGCGGCACCTTAGCTGCTTTTATTGCTGCGACATTTTCCACGAACATATCTGATCTTTGTTTCAGTATGTCGCGGACCAGCTGCTGATGTTTGCCATTAACTTGGCCAATATCTACCAGTTGCCAGTCTTCAGTTGCCGCGGACATTACATTGCATTCCTCGCGCACAGGGGGCAAAGGAATGTTTAATCTCCTTATCTCCTTTATCCCAAGAATACCGTCGTAGCCCTTATCTTCAAGTGACATTAACCAGACACTTATGTCTCCTAGTTCGACACCCTTATCTGTATTTACCCTATAGGTTTTTACCTTCGTCAACGTCTGGGCGTGGCCTGTAACTGACACAATTTTAAGATTGTCAATAGCTTCGTCCCAGTCCTCATTCAGAGCATAACACCTTTCTGAATCCATTATGCTAACTTGGCTTCCTGTATCGTATAACAGGTGCCAAGTATTGCCGTTTATTGATACTCTAACAATAGGCAGAGTTCCAACAGGATCCCGGTTAGAACGAACATTAACAATCTTAGCAATTTGTCGAATACCAGTGGCTGACTTCTGCCAACTCGAGCAAGCACTGGCCGTTTTGCCAGAGTTTAGTAGTTTAAAGCTCCTTTCTCCTTGCAAAACCTGGCAATATGCCCCATCTTCCTACAGCGGAAACATGTTAATTTATGCTTACCGCCAATTTTAGAATAACCCAGCTTACTCTCGCTAAGCAGTTTAGTCAGCCTCCCTATTTCCTCCTTAAGGTCGTTAATGCACTTCTCTGATTCGTGCTTTGTCTTGCCTACTACAGCATTGAGCGTATCTAACCTTACCTTCAGACTGCTAACCTCCTCTATGGCCGCCGCACATGCCCGTTGCTTAAAGTGGCAGCGGTTCTCTACACCATCCTCCATGGCCATAATTCTAACCGCCTCGTCAATACAGCTGACCCCACTACGGACAACAGGTTCCTTATACTTATCAAGGATATTGTCTACGAAAATATCGAACACTAAACTGCTGTCCAGATCGAAATCAATATATCTCCTAGTGGCCATGAATCTTTCTCTAAACACAATAGGAGTTTCTCCTACACGTTGCTTAAGACCCTCTAACTATTTTAAACATTCCCTAAAACCGCGCGTTTTTTCAGGAAATAAAATGCCTAATTTCTCTATAATGCTCTCTACACTACTGTTATTTTTTATGCCCATCTCTTCTATGCTAGCCCGAACTCTAGGCGACAAAGCCTCGAACATAAGCAGTGCCTTACCTTCCTTATTCCATTTACCTATGATAGCTTTCAGCTCTACTTCCCTGATGAAAGCTTTTAGCCCCACTCCATTGAACGTAGAAAGTTTGATAGAAAAGTTACTATCCATAATAACAGTAAAAAGGACAAAAGTACACACAATAATTAATTATATAAAAAATAATGTCTGTTAATGTTTGCGGAAGAGCGATTGCTCGTAGCATATTATATATTTAAAATTGTATGTAATTCTACTGTCCTCAAAGCTTATGTCCATAGTTAATCTAAAATACCCATTCCAGGAGTCTAACATCATTATCACTATAAAAGGAAGATCGAAAAATGCAAAATAACAGTGGTATGGTAGATTAAACTGGCGAAACCGCTGGTAGAGTTCACCCCTGATGAGCCAGGCCCTCCTATTAAATTTTCCATTGCAGTAGGGGCAGTACAAATTGTTTAATTTTCAAAAGAATCATACGCGTCTATAATAGTTTCGAATTTTCATAATAGTATATTTTAAATTTTTCCTTCTTTTACGTATTTCGCTTCTATATTTTGTATTTATATTTTAAATCGTATTCTATATCAGTTCGTCTCTTTACAATAGATTTTTGTTTTCGTTCTTTTCAAGAGATATCTTCCCAGGATGAAGGTTTCGAAGTTGAATTTCATTATAGCAACGCGAGAGAGAGATTGAGATTATGGATATTGTAATACAGTTGTTTCAAAGATTATATAAGGTTAAATATAGAATAAATAAATATATGAATAAAAATATATAAATATATAAAATTGATAAATATGCATATTTATATAAAATATATACAAGTCGTCTTTGGTGGCGCCCACCGCGGGAAAAAACCACGCCACCGATGGACTGCGAGAGTTCTTTCCCACAGAGTGGGCAGGTCGATGTGGTGGCTGGCATTGCCCACTTCAAGACCAAGATGAGAGAGAGAGAGAAAAGGCTTCGTTGTTAATTTTCAACTCTATTTCTATATGTGGAAACATATCAAGATTTTCCCATCTTAATCAGCACAAATTGTTTTAAATTTCTTTTTTCCCGTCCAATATTTTTAGTCGTATCGACCACTGACAAATCTCCACATCTGTCCACACAAAAGCATTACGGAATAAAATGTCTTCAAAACATACTAGGAACTTATATTTAGGGACTAATCTTTTTATGCACGCCTGATTCGCGAAAGTAAAGCATGTTATTGATGGTCGACTTGCTTTCTTGAATCAGAAGTGACGCTTAGTTCAAACGTTATTATCCCTATACAGTAGAACTCCCTGTAAAGAACACCTAATTGCAGAGCCAAAGTGTCCTTTAGGGAGAGGTGTCTACTTACTGGAGAGTTGCTAAAGAGTAATAATGGTAATTTTGCAAATAAAAACTGCCCTTTGTGGAGAAATGTTCTCTAGCATTAGTATCCTCTTATGGAGGTTCTACTGTATTACCTTGTCTTTCTATTCTATAATTAAAATTGTACTTAAAGTACAAACCCCTACCTCCCACAATCTGAGAGGTATCCTCTAGCGAGAGTGTCCTCTCATGGAGGTTCTACTGTATATGCCTGGGTCTGTGCTAAGATCAGCGTATGTCTTTGAACTGGGGAACGTTTTAAAAGTTTATTTGTTCACAGCTATTATAATCAGTTCTAGAGACTAAAGGTTGTTTTTTTCTTGTGAGAATGGGGCGTATATCTATATATATATATAAATGAATGTATGTGTGTGTGTGTGTGTCCTTTATGCCTGACCAAACCACTCGTTGGAACGCCACGAACACGGCAATTTATTTGAGACAAGAATAATGATACAATTCCAAGGCAAATATACTATTCCTTTAACTTCCAATTACCGAGGGAACCAATTAATATTGATTTTATTCAACTTATCGAGTATTTTTCAAGGGACCGGGAAAATTGTTCACTAGATAAAACGATGATTTTGTAATGTAGAAAATTAGGAAAGACAAAATTCAGGATGACACGGCACACAGGGACCGGGAAAAAATGTTCACTTTATCGAGAGATTCAAATTTACGAGTTTCAAATTATCAAAAAAAAATATATATATTTTTAAATAAGTTTATAGAGAATTGTTTTAACAAATGTTCGTTAGACAAACTGTTGGATCGGTGGTTCAATCAAATTGAGAATACATTGAAATATATATAGGTTTTAATATATCACGAGGTTATGCAAGCAGATACAAGTGAAAACATAACAGGAAGTGATGGAGAGGGCAGAGCGCCTCTAGTGGTGGTGGCTGGACGCTCCTCGAATGCTACGTCATCCCGTGACGTAGGTGCGCTGTATTTTTTTGAAGTAGCAGTTCAGCATTCCCCCACTTGCGACTTCAAATTCATCTGGAAACATGCATCTCTGTGCATCAACTTCTTTAAAGTCTTGGTTTGGATATCGGCCAGGTTCTCCTTGGTGTTGACAAACTGGACAACGATATCACCGGAGTTTATCTTATCTCTTGTGTAGTGGAACTGAACTGAGATGTGCTTGGAACGATTGTTCTCAATGTTATTCTTTGAGAAGTCTATGGCTGATCGATTGTCACAGTAGATTGTGAGTGGTTTGGCAAAGTGCGAGATAAATCCAAGATCAGACAGGGTTTGACCGAGCCAGACGGCCTCTTTAGCACTGTGACATAATGCTATATACTCCGATTCCATGGTAGACAACGAAACACATTGCTGCTTTTTAGATCGCCAGTTGATGACATTCCCATCAATAACTGCAACCATTCCGGAGTAGGATCTTCGATCATCTGTGTCACTCCCATAATCGGCGTCTGTGAACATTGCGACTTTATTGTTGTTTCTTTTGACATAGGAGAGTTCTAAGTCAATGGTACCCGATAGATATCTCAAAACATGTTTTGCAGCTTCCCAATGCTTCTTTCCTGGGTTTGCACAAAATTGGGAAAGTTTCGAAGTAGCAAAAGAGATATCTGGTCTAGTGCAATTGGACAAATACAACAATGCACCAATAAGCTCTTTATATGGTATATTAGACATATGGTCTATTTCAGCTTGTGTATGGGGACAATCTATTTTAGATAGTATGATAGCTGGGTCTAAAGGCGTACATACTTTGCGAACTTCGAACATATTATATCTTTGAAGTAAATTTTGTATGTAGTGTCTTTGATTAAGAGACAAACTCTCTTTGCCGTAATTTATCTCGACACCTAAAAAGAATGTAATGGGCCCCAGACTTTTAATTTGAAACTCTTGTATAATCTTATCCTCGATTTCGTCAAGTGTATTCTGGTCAACAGCAAATATCGCTAAGTCGTCTACATAAATTGCTATTATTGCCCTATCATCAAGCACAAAAATGCAATTGCACGATGGAATTTTAGAAAAGCCCACATTTTCAAGAAATTGACTCAGCGTGGTATTCCAACAAAAAGCTGCTTGTTTAAGCCCATAAATAGGTTTTAAAAGTCTAAGAACTTTATATTTAGAATCCTGAAACTTTACTCCTGGTGGCAAAGCCATGTACAATTCTTCATGAAGTTCCCCATATAAATATGCATTATTTATGTCTAAATGCCTATTTACCCAGCCAGCATTTTGGGTCAAAACTAAAAGCATTCGGATTATACCGAAATTGGCAACAGGGGCATATGTTTGATTAAAGTCAATATCAGGTGTCTGGCTGTAACCCTTGGCTACGAGCCTAGCTTTAAATTTACTGACCTTTCCTTTAGAATCTCCTTTTATTTTAAAAACCCAACGATTACCGATTACTTTCTTATTTTTAGGTAAATTAGTGATAACCCATGTTTGTCTTTCTTCTAAACAATTTAACTCTTCTTGCATCGCATTTTTCCAAAGATCTGATTCGGGTGAGCAAACAGCTTCTTCAAAAGTTTGAGGTTCAGACACCTCGCATAAATTTAGTTCAACATTTGCAAGATTCAGTGTTTTTCTTTCAATTTCACGACTACGGAGGCTCAAAGTATTTTCAGAACTTCCCTCCACTATATCTCTAACTTCTGAAGTCGACGGAACTTCTACTTTACTGTCGTAACCTGGTTGAAGGTCAGGATCAGGTGGCGGGAGAACTTTGCCCTGTTGCGGCAACCAAACGAAACTGTTTTTAGCCTCGCTACCTTCCGTTACGTCATCCTTAAGCTGGTTTAAACCGACTTTATTTTCGTCGAATCTAGCATGTTTAGTTATGAACACTTGTTTAGAATCATTATCCCAGAGTCTATAACCTTTGGATTGTGTTGAATATCCGACTAAGATACATCTTTTAGCTCGACGGTCGAATTTCTTTCGCTTTTGCTTTGGAATATGAGCATAAGCTAGAGCTCCAAATATTTTAAAATGACGTACGCTCACTTTTCTTGAAAGCCAAATTTCCTCAGGAACTTTGTTATCAAGAGCGCTACAAAGGCTTCTATTTTTAATGTATGCGGCACAATTAACGCTTTCAGCCCAGAATTTTTGTGGCAAATCAGCGTTATGCATTGACGCTCTAGCCATGTCAAGTAACGAACGATTTAAACGCTCCGAGACGCCATTTTGCTGAGGGCTGTAAGAATTCGTTAATTCGTGTTTTATTCCAAGGCTCTCAAGTTTTTGTTTAAAGTTTTTATTACAATATTCTAACCCGTTATCTGTCCGCAAGCGTTTAATCTTAAGACCTGTTTCTCTTTCGGCTCTAGCCCTAAAGATGTCAAAGTATTCAATAACTTGATCTTTATGCTTTAAGAAATAAACAGCAACTCTGCGGGAGAAATCGTCTGTAAATGTTAGAAAATAGCGTGACCCAGCAAAAGATTCAACTGGAAATGGTCCACACAGATCGCTATGTACTAACTCTAACAAATTTTTAGTTTTTATTTTATATGGAGAGCTTTTATGTGGCGACATTGTTGACTTTGTCATACAGCAATCATCGCATATTGACATTTCTCCTTTGGAAATTTCAAGACCATTAACAACGCAATTTTTAGCTAACTTGTTTAAAGTGTCTGCATTGATATGCATAAAGCGTTTATGCCAAAGTTCTAGTGTAGGCGGACTTGAACTAGCTAAGTGCGCATTTTGTAAGATAGGCTTACCTCTAACGATGTACAATCCGTTTAGGTTCCTTGCCACACATATCAGTCTGTTGTCACTGAACACTCTTGCCTTGTGGTTACAAATCTTGATGTGCTTGCCTTTATCCTCTGCTTGCGACACAGAAAGCAAATTTCTTCTTGCTTGGGGCACAAAAAGCACGTCGTTCAAGGTGACATCTTGCGTTCCAGTATCTAGGTACATCTTCATGCGGATATTTCCAACTCCCTCTACTTGTAGGTTGCCGCTCGCAGTCTGGATGGGCTCACACGTAGTAGGCTGGAAACTTGTAAACCATTGTCGGTTCTTACAGACGTGATGTGTTGCGCCGCTGTCCAAGATGAATTCATCTTCCGAAGAGACTGCATTGAAGGCCATGAGCATATTCTCCGACGGAGATTTAAAAGAGTCTTTCTTCCTGCTGTAGCTTTTATCCGCCTTGTAGTCTCGGTTGATGGACGACCTGCAATCCTTGGCGATATGGCCGATTTTCGAACATCGGTAGCACTTGACTCCTTGTTTTCTGGAAGTCTTCCTAGTGTCGTCCTTGGAAAAATTGAGTGCTTCGCCGAGACCTGAACTTGCTCCTTCTAGGGCAGATCTTCTTTCATACTCTGTGAGTAGAGTATTTCTAACCTTGTTCGATGTGAAGTCAGAGTCCTCGACATTTCCGAACGACATCACCAGGGTATCGAAGCTGTCAGGTAACCCTGATAGCATGCTGTATGCTATATCTTGATCGTCGACTTCCGCACCTGCTTCTTTTAAATGGTCCGTACAAATTTTCAATCTATTCAAATAGTCTAACATTGACTCACCAGTTTGAAGCTTGATGTTCACAAACTGCTTCTTTAACTGTAGTATCCTCGAACGAGATTTTGGCTCAAAAACCTGTTCCAGATTTTTCCACGCATCCTGAGGCGATGAACAGTCGATGATGTGGATTTGGTGTTCTGTATTTATCGACAACGCGATAACAGCCAAGGCTCGATCCTTTTGAGCTTTTAGTTTAGCATCTTGGGTATCTTCATCTTTAAACATCACATCCCACAAGCCCTTCTCGATTAGTAGCATCTTGATGTTGTACTTCCATGAGCGGTAATTTTGGCCGGTCAATTTTTCAACCACCGCCGTTATTGCACTAACGGCCGCCATGATGACGCAGCAACTTCTCGACGAGGGCAAACGGAGGTAGCTTAGCTGAAGGAATTTTACTCACGAGGATACGCTGAACTTGAACCACAGAGCTAGGGAACCACGCTCTGCTACCACTTGTTGGATCGGTGGTTCAATCAAATTGAGAATACATTGAAATATATATAGGTTTTAATATATCACGAGGTTATGCAAGCAGATACAAGTGAAAACATAACAGGAAGTGATGGAGAGGGCAGAGCGCCTCTAGTGGTGGTGGCTGGACGCTCCTCGAATGCTACGTCATCCCGTGACGTAGGTGCGCTGTATTTTTTTGAAGTAGCAGTTCAGCACAAACTTTTACTCGGGTAAAACCTGGGCGAAGCCGGGTACATCCGCTAGTTGTTTATAAAAAAATTATTGATCACTACCTAGCGATATGTCTGTTACATTTGAAACATGTCGGTTTACCATCCTCGAATCTAGTTACAGTCTTCTGTTGGTTTCCTATAATTTTTTTTTGCGCGGTAATTTACCCACCCATCACAAACTATCTCCCATCGATTGTTCGAATTTATTGCCCAAGAGTAGAAATTCTTCTGCATATCTAATATTAACGAATGAAGACATTAAGAAGCGAATGTTTATTTTCACAAATAAATCAAACTTCTACTGTCCTTACTGCGATGAAAAAGTATTGGGAGGGCTAGGAGGGTTCACCACTGATGAGCCAAGCCCTCCCAATATTTTTTCATCTCGGTAAGGACAGTTGAAGTTTGATTTATTTGTGAAAGGAAACATTCGCGTCTTAATGTCTTCATTCGTTATATACATATGACGCGTTATTGCTAGTATTAATTTATATCTAATATTGCAGTTTCATTTCAATTTTACATTCAATGTAAGCCAACTCAGAGAAATTGTCTTTGTTATACCTTTAGGAAAAGTTTTGATATATTTAATTCTCCTCTGATTGAAGGAAATCACTGGTCAATACCTGAAATAAACTGGATCCATTCGAGAAGGAATATAAAAAGAGACACTAGAAAAACTGACAAAAGTTATTTTGTACGGGTTAACATACAAATTGCAATTTACTAGGGCTTAAAGTAAGAGTAACTAACACACAGAAAAACGAACACTCAAGAGTACAACAACAACAATAAAAGGGAGGTAAATAAACACTCACGATTTGTTATATATACAAAACAGTACTTATATTTTTTGTAGCGTTGGTAGGGATTGGACCGGGGTCACACAGGTACAGCCTACTCTACGCTGACAAGCTCCAAAAGCGCGAAACGCGTTCGTGGATGGCTTTTCTTGATTTATCAAGAAATTGGGTTGGCCAAATATCGGGGAACAGGCTAAATAAATGTTTAGTTGATTTCTGTTCCACCAGATGGCGCTCTGCCTTCTGTAAAGCACATGTGCTCCTGGTCAGGATATGCCTTTTTTATTTTTATATCAACACAGGTGTATGCGAAGAGATCACCAGACACGGATAAATCACGCAGAGAACACTTTAAGTGTCTTTACACAATAATCCACTATACTGGCCTCTCGCCTTACCTAAGCCCCCTCTTATATACAAACATGGCCACATTCGTCCAATGAGAAGACGTGAGAGATCGGTTCACTTAACAAACAAAAACTACATTCTTCCCGCTAAAAACTGAGATAAGATAAAACTGCAAATGTTTGTCAATATAATTTGACAGAATAACCAAAATTTTAGACCCCTAAAGAAAGTATTCTATTTTTAAAAGATCGATTTTAGCGATTCATTAAAAATGATATACATATGTTTAAACAATTATTGTTTTCTATGTGTAAGCCTTGGGGTTTAGCAACAGCCCTGCATCGATGTTTCCAGGAAATAAGGCTTCGTCTTAGAATATCTAATATTGTAGTTTCATTCCAATTTTACATTCTATGTAGGTCTACTCAGAGAAATTCTCTTTGTCATACTTTTAGGAAAGGTTTTGAAAAAGACGGTATTCAAATGATTCTGGTTTGTTTAAACTTGGATTGTACAAATCATGCCAGGTCCCCTGGCTCGGCCCACAAAGTTCATGGCAGCATATATGGCAATGATAAAGGTTTCCCCCATTTGTATGTAAATCTCATTAATTCAGACACAAGGACGCGCATGCAAACACATAAATACATTATTTATAATTAAAGAGAGAAAAACAACAAATAGGTCTCTTTGATAATTATTGCTAGTTTGAAAAAAGTGACACAATATATCTCCTTACAATTCAAAACGTGTTTGTGTTTTTTGCTTCTTACATTTCAATAATAATGGATATCTATCAAAAGTCAATATGTCCATGAATAATGTAAATTGAAAGAAAGCACTGCAATATATTTTTATAATGAAGGGCACCGCGTGCGTTTGAACAATGAATGAACGTGGGAAAGTGTGGATAACGTTATAGACGACCCGCGGCCGGAAGTCGTCTGTATCTTCCGCATTCCTCCATGGCCGTCGACCAATCCGGTTTGGTCAACCGACCTTGACACCGGCGTTACCGAGCTAAGTAGAGCAACTATATATACCTACATACTGTAGACATACTCCATGTGGGGACATTCCGGCTGGAGGACACCTCTCTACAGTAGTACCTCCATGTGGGGACATTCCGTCTAGAGGACACTTCTCTACAATAGTACCTCCATGAGAGGACACTTCTCTACAGTATAACCTCCATGTGGGGACATTCCGGCTAGAGGACACTTCTCTGCAGTAGTACCTCCATGAGAGGACACTTCTCTACAGTAGAACCTCCATGAGAGGACACCTCTCTACAGTAGAACCTCCATGTGGGGACATTCCGGCTAGAGGACACTTCTCTACAGTAGTACCTCCATGAGAGGACATTCCGGCTAGAGGACACCTCTCTACAGCAGAATCTTCATGAGAGGATACCTCTCTACAGTAGAACCTCCATGAGAGGACACCTCTCTACAGTAGAACCTCTATGTGGGGACATTCCGGCTAGAGGATACCTCTCTACAGCAGAACCTTCATGAGAGGAGACCTCTCTACAGTAGAACCTCCATGAGAGGACATTCCGGCTATAGGACACCTCTCTACAGTAGAACCTTCATGAGAGGACACCTTTCTACAGTAGAACTTCCATGTGGGGAAATTCCGGCTAGAGGACACTTCTCTACAGTAGAACCTCCATGAGAGGACATTCCGGCTAGAGGACACCTCTCTACAGTAGACCTCCATGAGAGGACACTCCGGCTAGAGGACACCTCTCTATAGTAGAACCTCCATGAGAGGACACCTCTCTACAGCAGAACCTCCATGAGAGGACATTCCGGCTATAGAACACCTCTCTACAGTAGAACCTTCATGAGAGGACACCTCTCTACAGTAGAAACCCCATGAGAGGGCACTCCGGCTAGAGGACACCTCTCTACAGTAGAACCTCCATGTGGGGACATTCCGGCTAGAGGACACCTTTCTACAGCAGAACCTCCATGAGAGGACACCTCTCTACAGTAGAACATACTTCATGAGAGGACACTCCGGCTAGAGAACACCTCACTACAGTAGAACCCCCATGTGGGAACATTCCGGTTAGAGGACATCTCTCTAGAGTAAAACGTACTCCATGAGGGGACACTCCGGCTAGAGGACACCTCTCTACAGTAGAATCTCCATGTGAGGACACTCCGGCTAGAGGACACCTCTCTACAGTAGAACCTCCATGAGAGGACTCCTCTCTACAGTAGAACCTCCATGAGTGGACACCTCTCTACAGTAGAACCTCCATAAGAGGACACTCCGGCTAGAGGACACCTCTCTACAGTAGAACCTCCATAAGAGGACACCTCTCTACAGTAGAACCTCCATGTGGGGACATTCTGGCTAGAGGACACCTCTCTACAGTAGAACCTCCATAAGAGGACACTCCGGCTAGAGGGCACTTCACTACAGTAGAACCTCCATGAGAGGACACTCCGGCTATTGGACACTCCTCTACAGTAGAACCTCCATGAGAGGACACCCCTCTATAAAGGAAAGTTTTCATTGTCAAAATAACCATTTTTTACTATTTAACAACTCTCTGGTAAGAGGACATCTTTTCATAAAGAGCCCTTTTGCTCTGCAACTCTCCGGTAATAGGACACCTTTTCATAAAGATCACCTTTGCTCTGCAACCTTTCGGTAAGAGGACACCTTTTCATAAAGGAAACTTTTGCTTTGCAACTAGGTGTCCTTTACAGAGAGATTTTCTGTATATATCTGAATTACATATTATATAGAAACATCCAAACAATTTACACACACTATGAAGGTACGTACATTCATGCAAGAAAACAAACTTAAAGCTTTGCTAAAAAGCAAGGAATCTAGTTTATATAATGCATTCAATAAAAATATTTGTAACCCAGAATTAAACCAATAGAATGCTCTGTATGTCTTGTCTAACGCCACATATATTGAAGAAATTTTTGCAAATCATTAGAAGAAAGATTTAAAATTAACATAAGCATCGTGTTAAAGCAACTAAGCATCCTCATTTCTAGTAGACCACCCTTTTTAAACTATAACCAAATTTCTATATTAAAAATTATCTATGATTAACCAGAATATAAAATGAAAGGATTTAAAAGAACGAATGTTTCTTTTATACACAATACAAACTTAACCTGTCCTTATCAGGTTCATCAGTGGTGAACCCTCCCAGCGGTTTCGTCAATTTAATTCACCAGACCGCTTCTCAGAGCTCTAATACTGTATTGGACGATTCTGCTTATATACGCAGCACTGAAGGATGGAATCTCAGAAATGGTTTTCAAGAAAATTATGGACATAAGCTTATAGGACAGTAGAATTATATTCAAATATTTGCATCGAGCAATGCTCTTCCGCAAACAAAACATATATTTTTCATCGCAGTAAGGACATTAGAAGTTTGTATTGTGTATAGGAGAAACATTCGTGCTTTTAAATCCTTTCATTTTATATATATAGATGGCGCGTTATTGCTTTGTGATAAACCAGAATATCAGAGAGAAACAAGAAATATTATTTCTACAAAACTGGGATAGTTAATCAAAGAGATTTTCAAGAATTAGAAGAAAAGTGAACTTGGAAATTGTTCCAAAACCAAAATAATATAAAGCTTTTTATTTATTTCAAGATGAGTTTACAAGTAGAAGATCGACCTCTATGGAAATTTAAGATAATATCGTGCAAAAATTGTCTCGCATATGGATTTTATCGAATACCAAACCTTGATTTTAAGAAAATATAGCTCTGGAATCAAACATAAATCCCTATGGTCACTTTTGGCTATGGCTGTCGAGTGAATGAAGCATATTTCAAATGGATGTGAAATAGGCATATCTAAATGCACCAATACATGAGACTGAATATATGGAAAAATTCACAGATTAAATATAAATGATGAAATTTTCATAGATGAAGTCTAACTTTTAGTTGTACGATCAGGAGATGTCGTCTTCCTAATTTATCCACCTGATCCCGGTACAATTTCACTTTGGTACTATTTTTTCACATCATGCCTTAGGTTTATGCGTACGATCTATTTGCTACTACTTCTACAGCTGAGTCGCATGAAAGATATCAGTATTCAAGAGGAATTTGATATTATATAATGATATTAATAAATAGAAATAAATAAATAAAATCCACGTATAAAAAAGTTACTTTTCTCGGATTTACCCAGAATAATCTATTTATTAGCTTGATTGTTTTTCCTGTACATAAATTTCATTATTTTACCATTAAATATGATTAGATTTTATTATAATCTTGTTCTCGATAGCTTGTTTATCAGTTTATGCCAAGTTCTTTCTTTCGCTTTTCCTTATTTAATATATTATAAATTGCTGATTATTGTTACTATTACTGTTATATATTCCTGTATATCTTGTTTTTCAGGCTCAAAACTGGCAATACAAGACTGCTCTTCTTCCAGGATGATGTAAAGACCTTCCCACAATGCACCATCTACAGGACCAAAGAGGCCTCACCAGACTACCTCTTGGAATGCATGGGAGCCTCAAGACAGGACCTGTATTCCAACCCTACCAAGATTGTAAATTTGATATATGAATTTAGTTTCCATGACCTTGTATATTTATACAATCGGATAACTCCGCCTTTGCCGATCCAAAGCCCGGATGAAAAAGGAGGAGGGGGAGCAGTAACAAGCTCACTAAAAAACCTGGGCTCAGCTGGCCTGGCTGATAGTACTCTGTAAGGTATCCTGATCCAGGGATACAGGATGAGTCTGTATTACATGTTAGGAGTGGTTGCGCATGGCATCTGTTCCTCATGTCAGAGGCGGCTACGCATTCTACTTCACCCAGTCATGATGTTTGTCAAATCTAATATAGTTGAGTGGAGATAAGAAAGAAGAAGAAGAAGAAGAGGTGATTGGTTTTTTTTCTCCATGACAATGATAGGCCACACTATCATGACATCACATTTTTTTAGGTCAAACATTCATTTCAGAGATTTCTGATGTACCTTATTCCCCTGATATATCCCCATTCCACTTCTTTATATCCTGAAAAGAATTAAAAAAAAAAAGATATTGATAATATCCAACAAGATGTGACAACAGAACTATACAATAGTTCTTCAAATAAAATATACTTCGACCAGTACATATTTTTATTGTCTCGACGTTTCGACAAAAATCTTTTGTTCTCGTCAGGAGCGGAACAAAAATTAAAACATTTGGCAAAGCGTTAGAAATTATTCTAAGCTTAGAATAAGCTCTAACGCTTTGCAAAATGTTTTAATTTTTGTTCCGCTCTTGACGAGAACAAAAGATTTTTGTCGAAACGTCGAGACAATAAAAATATATACTGGTCGAAGTATCTTTTATTTGAAGAAATATGAATGCCGACCAGGCAGCCTCTATCTTTAGAACTATACAAGGTCTCAGGAAAAAAATAAATTTTATGACTGTTTTATTGAACTTCAGAAAAGACGAATAACATATATTAGTAAAAAAGGGGATTAATTTTTGAATTCTATATTTTTTAACCTCAAAAACTGTCTCAATATTTTTGGACACATCTTGTATATTATTATAGTTCTTGTTTTTATACTCTTATAGGTTTGTAACTCGAAGCTAATGAGCATCAAACACTAAGTCCTTGCTATGTAATATACCCTGGTGACTTCTTCGTCTAGTATAATAATAGGATAATTAAAAAAAAAAGGCATTTCCTGATCGTGCCACTTAAAGTTGCTGATGGCTTGCGCCATCTAACGGAATAAATATCAACTAATCGTTGATTTTTAATTATTCCAGAATTGACCAAGTACCGTTCCTTGATTAATCAAGAAAAGCTAACCACGTGCGCGTTTTGGGCTGTTGGCCCTCGTATTTTGGCCCTTATCCCGATAGAAGGCGCAAGCCATCAGCAAATTTCAGTTGCACGATCAGGAAATGCCTTTTTTTCTTAATTTATCTACCCGATCATGGTACAAATTCACTTTTGTACTATTTTTCACAATAAGATAATGTTTTTAATTCTAATATTGGGCGGTCGGTGGAAGGATGGTCTAAACCGTTGGTTTTCGACCGCTACGACCCGGGTTGGATTCCCGCATTGGGCACTTTTTTCCTGATAAAAAAAAATGCTTCAAAGGTCCCCGATTCTTACAAAAGTCTAACCCTACCAGCGAGTGCAAGTAGACAAACGGGGCTTTGACACATTTGTAAGTGCAAAGTGAGTGCAAAGCCATGTGGTGCACATACAGTAAAAGCAGTCGCCTACATCTACCCACCATGATTATCATGGCCTGTACCACGTGTACTAGGGATAAGCAAAAAAATCTAATATTGAAATTATAATAAAATTAATGCTATTATTTAAATCAAGACTCGGGTCCAGGATTACACGACTCGAGATCCAGGCCGCTTCACGATTAAGATCTCTCCAGAAAACTAAAGGACTGCCACCCGGAATTGCTGCCTTCTCCAGTCTTTTGATCCTGGAGTTATATCAACCGGTTCTCCAATTTCCTCTTTACACACTCATATTCAACAACACAGCTTTATTAAGTCCACTGGTCTTATACAGATTTACCACAAGAAGAAAGGAATCATAGATGAAGCTCCTATACTCCAGGCAGCGCAGCACCCAACAACAGCCTACAGGTCCGACGCATGTCCAATGGCCACACGTTCCTTCGTGCATACGCCAAGGTTAGTGTAGCACTGAACAGGCTAGTGTGGAATCAGCCGCGTTTTAGTCTTTACTTTCTTCATCCAAATGGACCACGACATTCGGCGATTCTATTAATCTCCTCCGAATGCTGACTGCGGCCTTGTAGAATTTATATAAAACAAAAAGAAGACCTTGATCAAATGTCATTGCATTCATCCAGTTATAAATTTGTTGACTATCGGATTGAGACAAGGATAAATCACCCAAGAGTTCCTCTTTTTGTTTCTCCAGGCAAGAGCAACCAAAAATTGTATGCATGATTTCGTCTTGTATTCTGATATTACATAGATCACAAGTTAAAGGACAGTCAGTCTTCCAGCGCTTTGATATATTTTCTGGGAATAACACCCATAGGAGTCTCAGTTGCGCGTTTTTACACAATCATATCCTCCCTGATTGATTATTCTCCAATAAAAGTCAATAAAAACTCTTGTTCTAAATCTTTATTGAAATAAATTTCGTTCAACGCTTGGTAAATCTCGCTTGAATCTCAACTACTACATTTGACTAATCGCACATGAATCTAAACAACAAGTATCACGGTCTTACTGACGCACATTGACTGATGCATAAGTTTAAACAACGAAAACTTTAACAATCCATGGTATGTATAATTTAATATTATGATTAATTAGCGCGCCATCTGTTATGAAAATTCAAAACTATTATAGACGCGTATGATTCTTTTTAAAAATTAAACAATTTCTACTGTCATTACTGCAATGGAAAATTAATGGGAGGGCCTGGCTCATCAGTGGTTAACTGATTATTTAAACTGTCGAAATCGCTGGGAGGGTTAACCACTGATGAGTCAGGCCCTCCCATTAATTTTCCATTGCAGTAAGGACAGTAGAAATTGTTTAATTTTTAAAAAGAAACATTCGCGTCTATAATAGTTTCGAATTTAGTGCTTGGTGCTTTCCAAGGTGAGGTTTCAAATTCAATTTTTATCCCACAAACCAGAGGATTTACCTAAATAGAATTAAAGAATTAAAAATAATAAGCGATAAATAGAAACATAGAGATATCAAAGATTAGAACGACTTAGGTTCCAATGTCTTCTCTTCAAAGGCCCGAGGGTGGAGCTGACTTGGCGGTCAGTGGGGCTCAGCTTCGGTCGGTCAACCAAGTGGCAAGTGGTCTCGCTTCACGGTCGTGGTTTGTGTACCTTAGTGTTGTCAGCACACCTTGGTGGAAAAAACCCATAGTATAGACCGTGAAGTTTCAACTATTGGTATATTGGGAGAATTAATACATATTTACATATTAAAAACAAAGTAGGCCTATCCTGACCAGGAGCACATGTGATTTTCAGAAGGCAGAGCGCCATCTGGTGGAACAGAAATCAACTATTCATTGATTTAACCTGTTATTGATATTTGGCCAACCCATTGATAAATCAAGAAAAGCCATCCACGAACGGGTTTCGCGCTGTTGGCGCTCGTCAGCGTGGAGTAGGCTGTACCACTGCAACCAAAAAGATTTTTGATCCCAGTAGCTTCCTGAAAAACCAAGAAATGGGTATTTAAGGCCAAACTTGTTACATATTAGAAGAGAAAATTGCTATAAAGTAATTTTTTATTTGAAGACTATAGCATTTTATTAGAGATAGTAGATATCTTCTTGGTTTAACAATAAAAAAAAATCGTGGGGATTGGATAGAGTAGGCGATCATTAACATTATAAAAGACCTTATTTAGAAGCATATTGTTTCAACAATCAGGTTATTGTTGTTGTCGTGTCCAATGCAGAGCCTCAGGTGTCCCCATGCATCTCTACCACAGCAGTTCCAATGTCCACTATCTTGGGTGTGTAAAGCTGCTGCTTTGGGTCCATGCCAATTTTATGTTGTTGTTGTCGTGTCCAAAGAAGAGTCTCAGATGTCTCCATGCATCTCTATCACAGCAACAGCAATATCCTCTATCTTGGGTGTGTAAAGTTGCTGTTCTGGGTCCATGCCAATTTTCTGCAAAGCTGCGGCCATTGCTGGAAATGAGAAAATATGGGTAGGTGTTAGTTCTACACCAGGACAGTTGTTAATCTTCTGTAGGTTCTTATACCATCTTGTACCTCCGTAGTGTTTCGTTCTGAGTTTTTTTTTATGGTATTTGTAATTCTTCTCTTATTCGCATAAACAATCTAGTACCCATATATAAACAAGAGATCTAAAAACAATTTGAATTCACTACAGTATAAAATTCTTAAACACTGTATACGTGATTATAATAAAACATCTTCGAACATCTTAAACACTGTATACGTGCTTAAAATAAAACATCTTCGAATTGTACACATGTTCTCGAAAAATTACGGATTTCATTTTTGTCAAACATACTTAAAGTTGTTTTGTTCGAATAAATAAGCTTGAGGGATGAGTCTCTTTTAATTACATTTATTTCAAGCTTTCGGGCTCAACCGCCCTTCGACAGGACAAATTATATTCGCTACTAAAGTTTTCAAATCTAATCTATATAAACATTTGAGAGACGCCTGTGTCTCGAGTGTAATACGAGGCTTGCCGCGTGAGGGGATGAGATCTTTGAAAAAGATGGCCGTTTAGCCCATTGAATTATCGGAAATAAAAGATTATTTGTTGAATCGCAGAGTTCATGATACCGAGGGGGGTTTGGTGGCTGCAGGGAATATTACATTGTATATTTCAGGTAAATCAATTTTTCTATTGAGGCTATGGAATTTGCTTGATAGGATAGATTCTATGATTAGTCTTTGGTGTTTGTTGGCAATATTAGAATAGTGGATTTTCGGTGATGTAATGTTGAAGGAATGGCCAGTTTCATTTATGTGCTGTACTATTAAGGATCTATGGTCTAAGTTATCAATATTTCTTTTGTGTTCATGAATTCTGATATTGACATGTCTCCCGGTTTCGCCTACGTAGACTTTTGGGCAGTTCATACATTCTATGGAGTAAATAGCGTTTCGTGGTGTGCTGTTAGGTTCATTGAATTTCATGATATGGTTTTGGAGAAGGGATCCAGAGGTAGGTGCGCAGGTGAAGTAGGTTTTGATTCCAAATTTCAATAAGAATCTCGCTATTGTGGAGGATAATGGTGAATATGGCATATTGCAAATAGATCTGTAAATTGGAGACTGTGTCTTTTTAGTTGGGTCATAAAAGTGTCGCAATATAAAGGATATCGGGTATGCGCAGTCCCTGAGGTTAGCTAATATGTTCTGTGTTTCAAGGTTCTTGTACATCTGGAGGGAGCAGTGGGTATGGACTCGTTTTGATAGAGCAATGACTGTGTTGATTTTGTGACTGATAGGACAGAAGGACGAGTATTGAACATAATTAGGACGGAAGGATGGTTTATAATAAACGGTGGTGTGCAATTCATGTTGGTGCCGGATGATTTTAACGTCGAGAAATGGAAGGGTATTATTGGTTTCTTTTTCAACGGTGAAGTGAAGATCAGGGTGATAATTGTTTAGATTGTAGAGGATGTCATCGGTTCTGGTGGTGGTGCAAATGCAAAAGATGTCATCAATGTACCTGCGCCAAAAGAATAAATCATGGGGGAAATTGGCGGTAATCCTTCGGTCTATTGCGCGCATAGAGATCTCAGCAATTGTGGTCGATAGAGGGCTTCCCATTGGGGACCCTTTTGCTTGCCTGAATGATTCGGAGTTATATGTGAATATGCAGTTATCTAGACATATGGAAATTAGTTGTGTGATTTTTTGGATGATATCTGTATCAATATGCTGTTCCTGCAGAAGTTCTATTGTATCACTTATGATCAGAGGATGTGGAAGGCTGGGGTATAAGGTCGAAAGACACCATGATGCGGTCAGATTCAGGTTTGATCTTTAGTAATTCTCCTATAAAGGTATGGGTGTTGGATATGGGGAATGGGTCATTCTGTAATTGGAGGAACGGTTTCAGGAAGTTGGCTATAAATCTGGAAAGAGGGGCTGTTGGAGAAGAGAAAAAGGCCACTATAGGACGCAAGGGAGTTTCAGGTTTGTGTGTTTTTGGGAGACCATAAATATAGGGCTCATTGTGTGGGCTGGACAGGTTAGATAGGAATTCTTTAAGTTCATCGTCTGAGATCTTGTGGTCGGTATTAATCTTTTTCAGTTCTTTTTTGAATGATTTATAAGCAGATTTTTTATCACTTTCGGAAATGGGATGGAAAGCGGTTCGGTCTTCTAGTATTTTGAGCATTCTGCTGTTATAGTCTGATCGATTAAGGATAACTGTCTGTCCTCCTTTGTCTGCTTGGGTGATGACGATTTCTTTTTTGTTGCTTAGAACCCGTTCATGGGGGTTGTAAAGGGGGAGATTGGGAGGTGACACTATTAAATTGGTGACTTTGTTTCGTATAATGTTTCTTTCTTGTAGATTGAGTCTGGTAATGGCTGATTCGATTCCACTTATAATTCTAATGGGGTCTGGTTTCTGGACTGTTCTATATTTCATTCCTTTTGCTAGTAAGATTTCTTCGTCTAATGATAAGGTGGCATTCGACAGGTTCATTATAGCGCTTGTTATGTTCCGTGGGTTCAGTTTTGGACAGTTATATTTGCGGGCCCAATGTTCCAGTTTTTTTGTGGTGCTTGGTCGTAATCTCTGTCTTTAAAGAAAGCACTTCTGAGGTGATATGTGTCACCATCTCGTACATTCTCTGAGGTGGCACTACTTGAGAGGTGAGGCAAATTAATTCTTTGATGGTTTTGGAGAGAATACGGATATGAGAATAACATCCCTGTGTTCTGCATCTTAAAAGTTTCATTTGAGTGTCTTTGATTACTTTGCAGGAGAATGGGTTCTTCACTGGGTCCTTAATTCTCAGAGGCGGTGGGATGAAATTTAACTCTTCACACCTGCGATTGAAGGCAAGGTGGCATCTCCATTTGGTGAGCTGGATGGACTTTTTCCGGATCTGCTGAAGATAATAGTGGATATCTCTATCCGAAAACATCTGATTCATGCTAAAACTTTGGCTAACAATTAACAATTAACAATTAAATTTAGTGGTTAATTGTAACAATATAATAAACGTTTTTGATAATATGTAAATAAATTTTATTTCTTGTATAATTATTGCTCTGAAATGTAAATTTAAATAATTTTTACTCTCTCTCTCTCTAAAATTAGAAATAATTCATATATACAGTTAAATCTGTCTATAGCGCCCCTCTTGGGACTTAAATACTTAAAGTTGAAATAAATTATAATAGAAATTATCCAGAGCAAAAAGAATGATCATATCTAACTTTATAAATGAAAAAAAAAAATACTATGAAGATTCTAATGATAATTTCAGAGAATTTGTTAAAACTCAAGATTACCAAAATTTATCCAGCCAAATTTTTATAATATATACTTTTTTTACGAGACATGGGGACTTTAACACATACTTATACAAAATTGGCAGAATTGATTCTTCAATCTGCTTATGCGACCAAGAAGATCACAATCCTGAGGATATTTTAATCCGGTACCCACTTGTTGAAGATTTGATAGTACAATGTCAAATGAACAGTTTCAGTTTAAGCCAAATGGTTTCCAGTAAAGAAGAATATAGAAAATTTAGCAAATTCTACAGACTCTATCCCAACTGCCGTGAACCCAAATTACACTAATGAATTGAAAATGATAGTTTTAATCAGTATAGTTTTATTTTAAAATCCTCTATATATTTATACCATTAATTTAGTGGTTAATTGTAACAATATAATAAACGTTTTTGATAATATGTAAATAAATTTTATTTCTTGTATAATTATTGCTCTGAAATGTAAATTTAAATAATTTTTACTCTCTCTCTCTCTAAAATTAGAAATAATTCATATATACAGTTAAATCTGTCTATAGCGCCTCTCTTGGGACTCACCAAAATAGGTGTTATAGAGAGGGGGTGCTATAGACAGGTCACTTTTAGTGTAAATCGCATCGCATTACGTATTTAAAATCGGGCGCTATAGAGAGGGAGGCGCTATTTAGAGGGGGCGCTATAGACAGGTTTAACTGTATATATATAGTCACGGATTTCCCTGTAAATAAGTATTAGGAATCACGCGAACGGTAGTTTTCTATTGAAAGTTTATTCTACCTACATGCCAAAACAAGCTTCTTTTATATCGACAATTTTGGCTACTATTTATATAATAGTTATTATATGATAATTTACATGATGAATTGAAAATATATGCAAATATTATACAGTGACATTACCCCCCTCTCAAAAGCAAGCAGCGACCCGCTGCTTTTACAACATACTAACAAATTATACACACAAAAATCAGAAACGAACTAGAAGTGCAAAATTAATTTTAAATAATAATAAAAAGAATTTCCCAACTTGCCTCCTATTTTTCCGATAAGGTTATGCTTCTTTCTCAGGCCTAAATTTACTCTTCTGGGCTCCGATAGGGCTTCATCCGCTGGACATGGACGATATCTTTTGTTTTCCGTTGCCGTGGTCTTTTTTCCAAAGGCTCCACCTCATAGGTTACCTCGGAGAGTTGTCTGTTCACCCTATAAGGGCCGAAGTATCTCTTTAGGAGCTTCTCCGCCAACCCTTGTCTACGGACAGGCGTGAACACCCACACCAAGTCTCCTGTCTGATAATGGACTGGTCTGTGGCTCTGGTCATATCGAGATTTGTCTCTTTCTTGTGATCGTAAGATGTTCAACCGAGCCAACTGGCGTGCATCCTCGGCATTTGTCACCATACTCTCCACGTAACCTTCCAGACTGGTGTTCTCTCTATAGGCTAAGATGGTGTCAAGTGGGGTCTCTACATCTCGTCCGTGTATGAGATAGAAAGGGCTAAACCCAGTGGATTCTTGTTGGGAAGTGTTATAGGCGAAGGTGACATAGGGGAGCACTGCATCCCAGTTTCTTTGCTCGACATCGACATACATGGACAACATGTCAGCGATAGTCTTGTTGAGTCTCTCGGTTAAGCCGTTGGTCTGTGGATGATAGGCTGACGTAAATCGATGTATGGTCACGCAGAGGTCGTTGATTTCCTTTAATGTTCGTGATATAAAGGTTCGACCTCGATCTGAAATTAACTCTCTAGGAGCTCCATGCTTCAGCAATACGTCTTCTATCATGAATTTGGCAACTTCCTCCGCACTTCCATTAGGTATTGCTCTGGTCATTGCGTACCTAGATAAATAATCTATCGCAACCACGATCCACTTGTTGCTGTTGTTCGAAACAGGAAATCTCCCCAACCTCTGAAAAGGGTGGGCTACAGGTGGGATTGGTACCAGTTGTCCAGGTGGGCGCCCCGTGAATCCTTTTCGCCTTTGACATTCTCTTCAATGCGACACATATTGTTTCACAGATCTGTACAGGCCGGGCCAAAAGTATTTTTTCCTAACTCGATCGTAGGTTTTGGCAAATCCCAAATGTCCTGCCATCGATGAATCATGGGCTTCCCTCAAGATGTCAATTCTCATCTGTTTAGGAACCACTAGAAGCCACATTTTCCCCATGGGATCGTAATTTTTGCGGTAAAGAATACCTTCGATTACCTTAAAATCTCCATCGCCTTTAGATCGGCTACCTTGGATTATTTTCGTAATTTGATCGTCCTTTTCTTGTTCTTTACTTACGTCGGTAATTGAGATCAACTCTGGAATGTTGTTTTCGTCCGTGTCTAGAAGAGGGTTTCGTGAAAGGCAGTCCGCATCTTGGTGTTTTTTACACTCTTATAAACAATAGAAATGTAAAATTCCTGAAGACGTAGAGCCCATCTGGCTAGCCTTCCTGATGGATCCTTTATATTGGCTAGCCAACACAGAGAATGGTGATCGGAAACTACAGTAAAATACCTCCCGAATAAATAAGGCCAGAACTTGTAAATAGCCCATACTACGGCCAGACATTCTCTCTCTGTCGTAGAATAGTTATTTTCTGCAGCGTTGAGGGTTCTTGAAGCATAGGCGATTGACCTTTCCTCTCCTTCGTGAATTTGAATCAATATTGCTCCAATGCCATGGCCACTCGCGTCTGTGTGCAGATGTGTTTCGGCTTCTTCTTTAAAATGGCCGAGAAGAGGATCTGTAGTCAACGCCGCTTTCAATATCTGGAACGAATCATCTTGCTCCTTTGACCAAACGAACCTAGTATTGTTTTTCAGTAGTTCGTGTAATGGCTTCGCTTTATTCGCGAAGTTCCTCACAAAGCGTCTCTTAAATTTTCCACGTGGCATTTTGATGGAGATGCTGGGTAAATTAGGGAAGACAAACTGAATATCGCTGAGAAGACCTTGAGGCCATGGATGCTGTGATCTACATTCTCAGATACTGGCTTCAGGATTCCACTGCCGTGTCAAAGCCAAGACTTCTTTCCAAGATGACGATGTTCTTATAGACTATACGACGACAAAGCTGCTCTTCACGCCGCAAGAAAAAGGATGCAAAGGTACTAGGGACAAAGTTCCAAGACTTCGATGGAATCCTTGACAGAAGCACGTCAAAAGCATGTCAGTAACTACAATAATTGCTAGCTGTGGGTCACAGCTCCCATAGGGAAGGAGCTATGTAGAATATTATTTATTATTTTATTAACAGATTATCATTTTTTATGTTTATATTTTAGTACTCTGTAAACTTGCCTCATTGCTTATCTTTTTCATCGTTCATAGTTTATTCTTGCCTTATAATAAAGTGCTGTCATCCTGAGGTTTGTCTTTCCTAATTTTCCACCTGGCAATATATTTTCACTAAGAAAAACTAGATAAAGCTCCACAAAATCACGGCTAAAGTAGAAAACTCAGATAGTATAAAGGACCTCTACCTATGATAAACGATATCAATATCAAAGCGAATTGTTGGATCGTTTTTTAAAACAACTCTCAGATTTATAAAATTAATTTATTGAACTTTAACTTTTTAGATATAGAGAGAGAAACGAGTTAATTACCTCGTATTTAAGGCAACAAAAGAATCATCTAATTTACATACATCGTTCTAACCAGATTCAACTTGTGCAAAACAGACGACAAAGAAAAATAAACAAAGTAATGGTTTTCTATAGAAAGTCCATGTGTCTAAATTAAAATGAAAATGTCTAAATGGAAATGAAAAATGTCTAAATTAAAATTGAAAATGTTTAAATATAAATTAAAATTGTCTAATTAAAAGTTAAAAACCTATAATAGCCTAAACGACAAATCGAAATTTATATAACCATTATAGATGTATACTGATTGGTAGGTTTTATTATTATTATTATTGTATTTTATTAATTAATTATAATTCATATTCATAGAATTTTATTGTTTCTTATCATCATTTTTGTTGTTGTTTTTTTGCTTCTGTTTTCTTTTGTGTTATGAATACAACTAAATCGCATTAAATCGTAATGTAATTCTCTTTTGTTGTTTGAAATAAATCGAATTGAGTCAGCTCGTTCTTTCTAGAAGAAACTTCAAAGAAAACGTGCTAACATTTTTTGGTGCCGAAACCCGGGAAAGAAGTAGAAGAAATAGAAAGTTCTTAGAAGCCATAGAAATAAAGAAAGGTAAGGTTTTGAATACTAATCTTTAAAATATGGAAACAGAAATTTTAATTTTTGAATCTCTGATTAAAAGTTTAGAATTGATAAAAGCAGATGTAGAATATAATTTAGAAGGCAATGATAAATACGCACTTATGCAAAATAAAGGAGACTTGTTAAATTTAAAAGCTAGCTTTGATAATCAATATGTGAAATTAGTATAATATAAAGGCATTAATGCTGAAGAAAAATTTAAGGTATCCTTTGAGGCAAAGTCTAAAATCGATTCTTTTTGATGAAAATAAATAGATCTATGGGAAATTTAAATAAAAATACATTTTCTGGTGAAACGCATTTAGAACTTCCCAAATTTCAATTGCCCACCTTTAGTAGTGATAGTTCAGATTGGCTGAGTTTTAAGGAAATTTTTATTAGATCTATTGATCAAAATCCAACACTGGGAAATTTTCAAAAACTTCAATATTTAAATTCTGAACTAAAAGGAATGCCGCTAGACTTATTAGGGCGTTCAATATTTCTGATGAAAATTATCCTATTGCCTGGCAAACCTTGGTCAATAGATTCGACAAAAAAAGTGAATTGGCTTTTAAACAAATTCAAAATTTGTATGATCTAGAAAATGTAAAACAAGAATCGACTAAAGATTTACTTGATCTCCTGGACACTTGTAACGAAAGCATTCAGAATCTCTCTATCCTCGGATTGGAACGTAATTATTTATCGGATATAATTTTAATTCATATAATTCAATTAAAACTTGATCGTTCAATAAGAAAGGAATGAGAGATGAGTTTGCTTGAGAAAAAATATCCATCGTATGAAAAGATTTCTTTCCTGGAAAGATTTGCTGGAAGTCTCGGGAGTTTTCAGAATAAAGAAAATTCAAAACAATTCTACAAAATGAATAAATCCACTCATTCTCATTCAGCACCATTTGCCTCTGAATCTAGTATAGATAGCAGAGTCAAGTCATGCGTCTTATGTAAAGGTGAACATTTTTTGTTAAAATGTCCTAAGTTTAATGGTATGATGTAACCTGAAAGATGGACATTTGTAAAAGATAATCGTCTATGTTACAACTGTCTAAGATCTAACCATAGAGTATCGTCATGCGTCTTCACTCAAAATTGCAAATCATGTAATAAGAGACATCATACTCTTTTGCATCAGTTCAAACCGGAAATGTTAAGTCCTGTTGCGGACATATCTCCATTGACCCATGCCAGTGTCTCATGTTTTGCAGACAACAAAAGTCATGAATGGATATTACTCTCTACGGCTTTAATAAAGGTAAAATCGGAAAACGGGGTTTTTCAAACATGTAGAGCCCTCATATATACAGGCACTCAAAGGTGTCTTATAACAAATAATTGTCGGAAGAAATTAAATCTACCTCTTGCTGGATGTAAAACTACAGTTTTTGGTTTGGGAAACAAACTTGTAGAACAATCAATGGGTGAGGTCTCTCTCCAATTTAGCCTACATTTCTCAAACCTAATATTCAACGCCAATCCTATAGTCATTGATAAGATCACATCAGAATTGCCCAATTTCTTTATAGAAAAGGATAATTGGCCTTATTTGAAAATCTTCTGTTGGCTGACCCCAATTTTGACAAATCTAGCCAGATTGATTTAGTGATAGGAGCAGAGCTTGCTCCATGCTTATTTAACGGGTAGGTTAGATTCCAAAATTTATCTGGACCCACTGCGTGCGGATCCAAATTGGGATGGTTACTTACAGGTAAAATATTACTGTCAGGTGAAAATTTCAATCAAGATATAACAATGTTCGCGTCGGAGGAACAAGATGATTTTCTCAAAATATTCTGGGAGCTGGAGTCAGTACCCTCTGCCAAATCTTTAACCAGAAAAGAAATTTCGTGTGAAGAAATATATATTAATAACCTCAAAATCCTGGAAGATGGAAGGTACTCTGTTGGGCTGCCATTTAGAACATTGCTCACTCTTGGCGAATCTAGGATCAATGCTCTGAAACGATTTCTATCACTTGAAAGAAAATTACAAAAATCTCCAAGTATCCTAAAACAGTATTGTGATTTCATGGACGAATATCTTTTAATCAATCATATGGAGCTTATTCCCAGTGATGAGCTGGATACACCTTCAGGACAATGTTATTATATACCTCATCATTGTGTTTTTAAGGAGCAAAGCACTACCACTAAATTGAGAGTTGTTTTTGATGCATCTTTCAAAACTAGCAATGGCAAATCTCTAAATGACTCTCTTCATGCAGGACCAAAACTACAACAGGATATCTTCAACATTCTGATAAGATTTCGAACACGCCCAATAGCTTTTTCAGAAGATATAGAGAAAATGTATCGCCAAGTAAGAATCGATTCTAGGGATTGTGATTTCCAGAGAATTTTATCGAGAAAATACCCATCAGAACCTTTATTGAATTATAGACTACTGACTGTGACATATGGATTGTCTTGTGCGCCATATCTCGCCATGCGTACCCTACATCAACTTGCAAGGGACAAGGTGTCAACTTTCCCAGTGGCCTCAAAAATAGTACAAACCGATTTTTATGTTGATGACTTGCTTTCTGGTGCAGACACAATTGAAGAAGCTACATGTCATATTCGTGAAGTCAATAATCTTCTTTCTTCAGCCGGATTTTCTCTTAGGAAATGGAGATCAAACGTCCCGGAGGTCCTTTCTGGATTTTCAGAACAGGTTGAAGATAGGCATAATCTTTGGGATTTTGAGAGTGATTCATGTGTCAAAATACTTTGTATTTGTTGGAATCCTTCCTTGGACATTTTTCAGATTCTTGTTAATGACATTCCAGAACAAACGAATTCTAAAAGACATTTGTTGTCCCACATCTCCAGAATCTTTGATCCTATAAGCTGGCTGTCACCAGTTATTATTCGTCTTAAAAATTTGCTTCAATCACTTTGGAAACAGAAGTTGAATTGGGATGATCCCTTGCCTGATACTTTGTGCTCTCAATGGAAGAAAATCGAAAATGAATTATCCGTATTAAATAAAATTCAAATTCCTGGATACTTCTCGTGCAGGGGAGCTTTACTTTCTGTTGAACTTCATGGTTTTTGTGACTCTTCATAAGTTGCATATGCGGCAGCATTTTATATAAGATCTCATTTCAAATCGGGCCAAGTGAAAGTTTCTCTGATTGCTTCCAAGACGAGGGTAGCTCCTCTGAAAATGATTTCCATACCACGGTTGGAGCTGTGCGCTGCTCTTCTTCTCGCAACTTTATATGATACTATTCGCAATTCTTTATGCTTACAAATTGATAGAGTATTTTTATGGACTGATTCCAAAATTGTTCTCAGCTGGATTAAATCTGAATCTAGACATTAGAAACCATTTGTTGGAAATAATATTGCTGAAGTTCAAAGATTGGCTTTACATTCTTCCTGGCATTATGTCATTTCGAAAGATAATCCTGCAGACTGCGCTTCCAGAGGTATAACTCCTTCAGAGCTGGTGGATCACTCTCTTTGGTGGCGAGGACCAACTTGGCTCTCGGATGTGAACTTTGAAGATCCAATTCAAACTCAATATGATTTTCCGAAAAAAATTACAGGTGGAAGACGAAATCCACTAATCTTCTTTTCCCAGACTTCATTTTCAAATACTCAAATATCAACGAACTTGTTAGAAATACAGCATGGATTTATAGATTTGTATTCAATGTCCAATGTTCTTTCAATGAAAGAAAGAAATGATATCTATCTTCAAGCGAATTAACAAGTTCAATTCACAATATCATTCGTTTCATTCAAAGTTCTGAATTTCAATCAGAAATTACCTGTTGCAAACAAAATAAATCTTTACCAACTAACTCAAGGATTTTATCTTTGAATCCTTTCATTGATGAATTTGGACTATTACGGGTTGGAGGAAGATTACGTTATTCAAATATGAAATTTAATGAAAAGCATCCAATAATATTGCCAAGAGATCATTTTATCACGGAATTAATAGTGCGACAATGTCATCTGGATCATTTACATTCTGGCCTTCAACTGAACATGTCAGCACTACGATTATGATATTGGATTCCTGCAGGCAGAAGTTTGGTCAAGAAAATAATCCACCAATGCATGGTGTGTTTCAGGGCAAAACGCCAAGTTACCAAGCAAATCATGGGAGATCTGCCTATGCACCGAATTGTGAAATCAAATCCGTTCACTAAAACTGGAATCGACTTTGCAGGACCGTTTTTTATGAAACCAAACATTAAAAGATCCAAAGTAAAATTAAAATCATATGTTGCTTTATTTGTATGTTTCTGCACAAAAGCAATTCATATAGAAATTGTATCAGACCTATCTTCAGCGGCTTTCCTCGCAGCTCTCAAGCGGTTTATTTCTCGTCGAGGAAAACCTTCTGATATATTTAGTGATAACGGGACCAACTTTAGGGGAGCTAACAACATTCTCCGAGAGCAGTTTGATATATCGAAAGCTTAAACAATTCAAAAATTCATATCTAATGAACGAATCAACTGGCATTTTATACCTCCTTCCGCCCCAAATTTCGGAGGTATCTGGGAGTCTAAATAAAATCTTTCAAATTTCATCTTCTCAGATGCTTAAAGTCTCAGATACTCACATTTGAAGAACTGAGTACTCTGACAACTCAAATAGAAGCTTGTTTAAATTCGCGACCTATTTGTCCTCTAAGTTCAGATTCAGACGATTTTAATCCTCTTACACCAGGACACTTCTTAATCGGGAGACCCTTAACTGCCCCTCCAGAATCTAATGATGATGATGATGTTCCGATAAACTACCTCGATCGCTGGAGCCTAAATAAAAAGATTAAAAATGTATTTTGGAAACGTTGGAATCGAGAATACCTCAACAATTTGCAACAACGCCTAAAATGGCAAAAATCCTCACCCAACATTAAGGAAGGTGACCTCATCTTGCTCAAGGATGCCATATCACCACCAGCAATGTATTGGAGCCTTGGTTGCATCACCAAAGTCTTTTCGGGAGCGGACGGAAAAGTTCGAGTCGTCGAGGTGAAGACCAAGCACCAAGAACGCCTTACTAGAACTGTCTCTAAAATAGTACCATTACCTTTTGCTGAGGACTAAGTTAGTCCACCGGGGTGGATTATGTTAGGTTTTTATTATTATTATTATTATTGTATTTTATTAATTAATTATATTTCATATTCATAGAATTTTATTGTTTCTTATCATCATTTTTTTGTTTTTTTTTTCTTCTTCTGTTTTCTTTTGTGTTATAAATACAACTAAATCGCATTAAATCGTAATGTAATTCTCTTTTGTTGTTTGAAATAAATCGAATTGAGTCAGCTCGTTCTTTCTAGAAGAAACTTCAAAGAAAACGTGCTAACAGCGTCTATAGTAAGAACATAATCCGATGAAACTTCTCACATCAGTTGTATTTTTTGGAGTCGGAAAATTTATGATGGCCTCTATTTTTCCAGGATCTGGGCGTATACCTTCCTCTGAAACCAAATACCCTAATACCTTGATTATCTTTGATCCAAATCGGCACTTCTCGGGATTGAAAAATAAACCTGCCCTCTGGATACATTTAAGGACCTTTTCCAGGCGTTTCATGTGCTCTTGAAAGGAGGACGCATAGACAATTATATCGCCCAAGTTGCAAAGACAAATTGTCCACTTGAGTCCAGCCAGCAGATTGTCCATCATTCTTTCGAACGTGGCTGGGGCATTACATAGGCCGAACTGCATGACTCGAAATTCATAGAGACCAACAGGGGTGACGAAAGCTGTCTTTTCACGGTCTCCTTCATCAATTTCTATTTGCCAATAACCTGTGCGTAAGTCTATGCTGGAATAGAACTTGGCTCCCGTTAAACTATCCAAAACATCATCGGTTCTTGGCATTGGATACACATCCTTTTTCGTGACCCGATTGAGCCTTCGATAATCCACGCAAAATTTCCATGACCCATCTTTCTTTTTTACTAGAACCACTGGAGAAGACCAGGGGCTTTCGGATAGTTGTGCGACTCCCATTTTGATCATTTTGTCGACCTCTCCCTGTATTGCTCGCCTTTCAGTAGGTGACACACGATACGGTCGTTGCTTAATAAGGCGGTTGTCTGAAGTGTCTATTTTATGTTTTACGCCGGAGAAAGGTCTACTTGCTCTTCTCTCAAAGTCAAAAATCTCCGCGTAGTTTATCAAACATTCAGCCATATTTGATCTCTGTTCTTTGCTTAAAGTATCATCTACTAGAGATAAGATATTTTGACGTATATCCTCGTTTTTAATGTTGGTTATAATTTCTTTGTAGTTATCCATATCTATACTGAATATCCCACTACTTCCAATTTTACCTAGATTGCCCACGAGCATACTTGCAGGGATTATTTTGTTCCGAGATGTTACATTTGTCACCCATACGTCTCCTCTTCCGTGATGGAAGTTGATGACCGATGATGGAATGGCCAATTCTTTCTTCAAGAGGAGATCTTTGTGACCCTCCACGATCAGATATTTTGCGCCTTGAACCTTTTCACTAATAACAGAAATTTTACTAATCGAGCGGCCTGGGATTATGCAATCTTCACAAGCATATACGGCTAGATCTTCATCTTCTATACCTTGACTTGCGCACTCCTCCAGGTGCATTTCGCCCGTTCCCCAATCAATAATCGCATTTGTGGCCTGAAGGAAATCCCAACCGAGTATTATATGGTGGCTATATTCAGACAGTACGACAAAGTTGAAACGAACTTCAAGCTCTTTAATGGTGATTCGTATATTGCAGCGTCCCAAAGTCTCGCCGTATTTCTTATTTGCCACTCGTAAAATTGGGCCTTTTTATATGAAACAACATTGGCACAATCAATGATCACAAGACTAAAACATAGATATTTATCTATAATATCTATCAGCACAATGTACTTTGGCACTATACAAATACTTTGACTAAATTTGTAATCACCACCTTGAATAGAATACTACTAACATCTTTCTTAATTCAGTATTATAATTGGTGAATTTTATTGTTTATTGTTAGTTTTTCTTACTAAAATAAAAAATTGAATAGATATTTCTTTATTCTTTCTCACAATCTCACTTTTAATTTTTATGCATATCATACTTGACCATAGAGATGGGTGTGTTGATTTGAATGTTCTGACAATTTAATTGCCATCTTTTGTCAACCAATTGAAATATTTCGATCTTTCGCCTTAGTCTATCGGCACTAACGCCAAAGAGTCGCACACACACAAAAAAATATTGAATGGCTTTATTGATACTACCTTATAATTCAAGTCTAAAATCCAGTTGACCCTATTTCTTTGGTCACAGGTATTACAATGGACACTAAACACACAAGCACATAAGGACATACAAACTCTCGGTCTCACATGCCTCCTGCCACGGCAACAACAGGAGACATTTTTTAAATTTTCTTTGTTCTTTCTCACAATCTCACATTTAGTTTTAATTCATTCTATGCTTAACCCTAGAGATAAGTATGTTGATTTGAATTTTCTAAGTACAAGCTTTTATCAACCAATTACAATATTTCGATCTTTCGTCTTAGTCTATAGACACTAAAACCAAAGAGTCGCACACAAATATTTTATTTGACTTTGTTCATACTGCCTTGTAAGACAGGTCTATAATCCAATTGATACTTTTTCTTTGATCACAAAGATTATGGTGAACAATACACACACAGTTGCATAAAGACATACACACAATCTGTCCCACATACCTCCTCCCACAACAACAACAACAAACATTTTTTAAATTTTCTTTATTCTTTCTCCCAATCTCATTTTTAGTTTTAATTCACTTCATATTTAACCCTAGAGATAAATATTTTAATATGAATGTACTGACAATTTATCAACCAACTAAAATATTTCGATCTTTCGCCTTAGTCTATCGGCACTAAAGCCAAAGAATCACACACAAATATTTTAATTGGATTAATCCATACTACCTTATAATTCAAATCTATAATCCAATTGATACCTTTTCTATAATCACAAATACTGTAATGGACAATAAAAACACATGCGCATAAGTGCATACACACACTTTATCTCCCACATACCTCCTCCCACAACAACAACAACAAACATTTTTTAAATTTTCTTTATTCTTTCTCCCAATCTCATTTTTAGTTTTAATTCACTTCATATTTAACCCTAGAGATAAATATTTTAATATGAATGTACTGACAATTTATCAACCAACTAAAATATTTCGATCTTTGGCCTTAGTCTATCGACACTAACGCCAAAGAGTCACACACAAATATTTTAATTTAATTTATTCATACTACCTTATAATTCAGGTCTATAATCCAATTGATATATTTTCTTTGTTCAGTACTTCAGAGAGAGTTTAAAATATTCCCCCTCCTTTTTTTCCCCTTAAAAAAAAGAACTTTCTAGGTTTTCATTAAATTAAATTTTTTGATCCTAAAAGACATGACTATTAAAGGAAAAAAATTGATTTTTTTAATCAATCAACCCAATGTTATAGTTGTTTATAAATAGATATAAAGGTAATTGATGAAAAACTGAAATTTGGATAACATTGTTATTATTGGTTTTGTTCGATCGTCCAATGTAGTAATATTATAATAGACTTGATAATTACATGGGTTTTTAAATGTACTCATAATTTAATTTTAGAAAAAAAAAAGACATATTGATAGGTTTTATTTTAAATATACACCTTGTTAATATTTGTTGATTATAATTCGAACTGCTTGAAACTTGTCATTGGACATATATACTAATGTTTAAGAGTAAACATGAAATATTCACACATAATTGCTCCTTTTAAGAAAAGCCCTTAATTGTGATTACAATGAGGAAAAGTCACAAACACAAGAATGTATACATAAACTTAATCTTTAGAAAATACACATAAACGCACACATATAATTCCAACCACACACAACAAAAGCAAAATTTTATAAATTTTAAAATCTTTTTCAACTCTTTCTTCTATTTTAATCCAAATATTCATTGATCGAAGAGATTGGTAGGTGAGTCAACTAGCAGGGATGAAACTCCCGCCGGATTTAGTTTTGACAAGTCCCGGCCTGGTACCAATCTCTTTCCATCCTGGTCGAACCATTATGGTTTCCAACAAAACAAAACAAATAATTTTACTCCATCTTACAATAAAATTTTGATATTTTAAAAAGTGTTTCCCACAAAAAAAAAATTACACAAAATATTACTTAAAAAATATTTAAAAATTTTCTTTCTTAATAAATTTAAATTGTTTGATAAAAAGATTACATGGTTCTGTCTTTGCTCTTTTTCCTACTCTAATATCTTCAATTCTTCCTTTTTTTCTATGTTCTGCTTCAATGACGAGTAAAGTCCGATGTAATAAGCGTGAACTTGTTATAGCCCTATATTGTTACATAAAAAATTAAAACCTTTTTGATACCCAAATAATAATATTTAATAATTTGTTTTAATCATCGTTAATTTACAATTATTTTTCATATAAATTACATTTAATTCTACCTATATATATATATATATATATGGTATAATAATAAGGTGGGGAAAGAGAAATAAAGACACCACAAGTTTGGAAGAGGAACCCAGGCAACCAGAGAGAGAAGGGGAGAGACGGACCCGGCAACAGCCGGGCGGCCGTTCGATGCGCCCACAATCCCACAACTGTCTTCAAAGTCCCGAGGTGTTAAGTGACGGACCCCAGGAGCCCCTTGTAATGTCACTGATGTCTATAGTGACCGGTCCTTACCCTCCCGTCTCTCTCTGGGTCAACTGTAGGTTTGCTTTATTATTCCTGGAAGAGTATATATTATGACATATGGCCCCGTTGACGAAGGCTGAACATGGTTTGAATATACTTAAAGCTGGAGAAGCCAGTAATAAGGAAAATAATTTTATAGTTGAAATTAATTAAGGTTATGGTGACATAGTTTTATGTAAATAAAATATTGTATAGTACACAAGTAAATATTATTTACAAGCAGTTTTACAACACCGGATAGTTTGATATTTAAGGGAATTTTTGATAATATCGAAGTTATAAAAGGCTATATACAATAAAATCTAATGTATTATAAGGGAAATGCCATGGAGGAGTGTGAACAACGAGAAGGGGAATCACATACACATGATGAAATTCTGAAGGTCATTAAGACTGGGGAACTCTACAGTTTAAGATATTTTTCAGGCGGACATGGCAATGGGAAACTTGGCATGGGCTTTCTAGGCTATAGGTGTAGAGTACGAGAAATGAGGTTGAGGTTGGAAATTGCGTGAGCTCAGGACTGAGGTAAATAAAGAACTACATACAATGTTAGAATTTTGGCGAACAGAGCGAGGGGAAACTTGCTTTGAGCCATTCTACCTTATCTATGTAGTTACTCGTGTAGCGAGTCCGAGGGGGAAGTCCCGTGTGTAGGTGAGGAAGTCGCATGGACTTATAGTTAATTTGAGAAGATAAAATAGTTCGAGATACAAAGGTAGAATATAGGCGAACAGAGCGAGGGGAAACTTGCTTTGGGCCTTTCTACCTTAATTATTTCGATACTAAGAGACTCTAGTAGTTTTAACTAATTGGAGGAAAGTATGCGCGCACAGTGCCAAAAATTGGGACGAGGACGGCGTTGTCCTTTACAAGTGACAAGCTTCTCGCACACGAGGTGCTTGAAACCGTCGTGGGAGCTTGTGCGAGGAGATGATTTCGCGACGGGTTGAACGTAAAACCTATGTCTGCGCGAAATAATGACGGACCGGACAGAATCAGCGACGATGTTTAACGTACTTCCGTGGGAAATATCGGACGTAGGTTATATCGTGCTGATAAGGACAAGGGACAAACATAAATTTTAAGACAGGGTCCGTGTGGCGAATGTGTGGCGCGAGGAGAAGGAGCGAACTTTGGCGCTCGATGCTGATTGTTCAAGTGCGAACAAAAAGAAGTTGATAAACATCTAGCAGTTAGTCAATCTGCATCCTGTGACGAACATACCAGTGGCTAGATGGTGTGGGTCGGTGGATATGCTAGAGAGAAACTACAAAATATATTATCGTAAATGAAGGGTGAGGATTAGAATTTTGAAATGGCAATATAGTAGTTAGATAATTGATTAATCAATAATTCTATAAAAGGTCATGGGCTGGTAGAAGGTTAACCAAGTTGTAAGAATGAGTGGGACATTCAGAGGAAGATTGATAAGGTTACTAAGGGTTGGTTGTAAGCAAGGCTCACGTGATGGTTGGAATTCATCGACGCCCGAGCTAACAGAGTAAATTATGGGTCGGTTAGGGCAAGAAATTATTTTTCGTGAGCCGTGCTTACAAGTAGGAGAGAAGGCCATATACAAAGTGGTACAAATGGTTAGGTAGTGGAACACTATTTTTATAGATAACTTGATTATGAAAATATATTGTTAATCTTTAAAATCGTAAAGTATGAATAGGTAGAAGTCCAATTTTAAGGGATGACTTTAAAATAGGAATTATTTCATTAAAATGTCTATTATTAATTGGATTGGTAAGGTACAAATATCTAGATAAATAGTATTGAGAATAAAATCATTGTTAATAGGCGTGGAGAGAATAAATGGAACTAAACTAATTATAGAAAATATTGGCATCAGAGTTTACAAGGAATGACTTCTTTGAAGAATGAATGAGAGAGGTAAAACAATTACACTCACAGGTTATGTTGGTTTAGGGCGCAGGTAAGTTCATTGAGCTTCGGGAGAGTTCTGTTTGTGACACTGTGCGTACCAGTGTTGTACATCACAGTAGCGGCAGGGATATGGCGGAGTCTTGTCCATGATGGTGGAAGGTGACTGCTCTGGCGCGGTGATCGTTCTTGGGCAGATCTAGTGCTGGGAGAAGTGTGTGGCAGGTTCATCTCCGTCGTAGGGGATCACTTCTTCCGGATCACGGTTCAAAAGTTGGCCGAGGCAGAGGGTGAGAACTCGAAGAGGAGTGGCTACAGTTGAGTTGGTTATAAATTCTTGTGGAACTTGGCTGTAGGTTTGTCCAATCACGATGGCTTTGCTTCTGGTTTTCTTCATATTCGACTATTGCTTCCCGGCCAGGTCTTATCCTGTCGACTTTTATGTGTGGTATAATAATAAGGTGGGGAAAGAGAAATAAGGACACCACAAGTTTGGAAGAGGAACCCAGGCAACCAGAGAGAGAAGGGGAGAGACGGGCCCGGCAACAGCCGGGCGGCCGTTCGATGAGCCCACAATCCCCCAACTGTCTTCAAAGTCCCGAGGTGTTAAGTGACGGACCCCAGGAGCCCCTTGTAATGTCGCTGATGTCTAAAGTGACCGGTCCTTACCCTCCCGTCTCTCTCTGGGTCAACTGTAGGTTTGCTTTATTATTCCTGGAAGAGTATATATTATGACATATATATATATACAGTTGAAACTCCCTGTAAATGACACCTAATTGAAAAGTAAAAGTGTCCTTTAGGGAGAGGTGTCCTCTTACTGGAGAGTTGTTAAATAGTAAAAATGATATTCTGCAAATGAAAACTGTCCTTTATAGAGAGGTGTCCTCTAACGTAAGTGTCCTCTCATGGAGGTTCTACTGTAAGATCGAAGGACAATTTTTTTTTTTTTTATATTAACATTAAAACATATAGTAGTCGTAGACTCATGTCTCATCCCTTGTTAACACCTTATATTTAACTCCGCCTTTGCCGGTTCCAAGCCCGGATGAAAAAGGAGTAGGGGGAGCAGTAACAAGCTCGGTAAAAAACCTGGGTTCAGCTGGCCCGCCTGATAGTACCTTGTAAGGGCTCCTAATCCAGGGAAACAGGATGAGCAGCGTTTGTATTCCATGTTAGAAGCGGCTGCACATGGCGTCTGTTCCTCATATCAGAGGTGGCCATTTCTTTTGGAGCTAAGTCAGTGGCCTGCCACTGAGTAGTGCTCCCAGTCTTAATGACAAAGGCAGACGCATTCTACGTCACTCAGTGTGGAGATAAGAAAGAAGAAGAGACCTTATGTTGCCTCATTTGGTCTTGTACGGCCAATTCACAGATCTCTTTACGTGTCTTTCTCTACTCCAGAGTTAATATCCGAGGACAAACTTGCAAGATCGTCTTTTTAAGGCCTGAATCATCATGAATAAAGGAATGGTATATTCCTAATGGCATTCTTGCTTATTCAGACACCTTTCTGTGATTGTTATTCTAAGATTTTAAAATACCAAGGATTTAATTTTATAACATTAGCAGGAACACTTACCGTTTTTGGTCGTCCGCACTTTGTACCAAAATTCAAAACTATTTTAAAGGCGTAAGATTCTTTTTGATATTAAACAATTTCTACTGCCCTTACTGCAATGGAAAAATTAATGAGAAGGCCTGGCTCATCAGTGGTGAACCCTCTCAGCGGTTTCGCCAGTTTAATCTATCATACCGCTGTTATATTGCATTTTTGGAACTTCCTTTTATAGTGATACTGTTGATAGACTCTTTGAATGGGTATTTTAGAAGAACTATGGACATAATGTAATTTTTCCATTGCAGTAAGGGCAGTAGAAATTGTTTAATATCAAAAGAATCTTACGCCTCAAAATAGTTTTGAATTTTGATAACAGATGGCGCGCTAGTGCATCATATTATAAATGTTCTAATAAAATAAACAATTTGATATTTGCGGAAGAGCGATTGCTCGAAGCATATTATATATTTATAAATGTATGTAATTCTACTGTTCTAAAAGCTTATGTCCCATTAATACCCATTCAAAGAGTCTATCAACAGTATCACTATAAAAGGAAGTTCCAAAAATGCGATATAACAGCGGTATGGTAGATTAAACTGGCGAAACCCCTGAGAGGGTTCACCACTGATGAGCCAGGCCCTCTCATTAATTTTTCCATTGCAGTAAGGGCAGTAGAAATTGTTTAATATCAAAAAGAATCTTACGCCTTTAAAATAGTTTTGAATTTTGATAACAGATGGTGCGCTAGTGCATCACACTTTGTACCGTCTTCTACGGCAGTTCAGCCATCTTTAGACCTTTTGAACCACTTTCTCAAATGTTCTTCTTTTGTCTTATCTTTTTAAAATTCTTTTTGTTACAAATCAAAGCTGTCACTGGCTGGTTTACCAATTCGGAAACAAGAGTTTTTAACAAACACGTTATTCCAATTTAACGATCATATTAATTTATCCGCGTTGTTACTACTCTGTCTTCTAAAAATTTAGATATTTAAAAGAATGCGAGCACTCGCAAACATTTATGTGACCCTTGTGTTAAATTCTTTCTTCTTTTTTTTAAAAAGCGTATTATTATTTTTCTACGTATTTTTTAAGTATTAGGTCAATGCGGAAACTTTTTAATCATACCTCTAAACAAAATAAAACAATATTTTTAAACCCTAAAAATATATCCCGCAAGTGTTTCTTTTCAACGAAAATTCAAAATTTATTTCAAGGAGAAATAACGATTATTTCTAACCTTTTGGATGAGGTATGAAAGGGTGAATTGTGAAGAGTAATGATAAACGGAAAAATAAAAGTGTCCAGGGAATGGGAATCGAATCCACAGTGTTCCGCTTACCTGGCAGATGCCATGTCCACTAGGCTATCCTGGACATATTTTTCCGTTCGTAAATAATACATTAAGTAATTTATAATACACAATATAATATAATGCGGCTTGTGATTGTAAAACAACATTTGAAATACTATCCCGCAAGTGTTTCTTTTCAACGAAAATTCAAAATTTATTTCAAGGAGAAATAACGATTATTTCTAACCTTTTGGATGAGGTATGAAAGGGTGAATATTATATTGTATTAAAAATATATGCAAAATAAAATAAAAAAAGGCATATCCTGACTACGAGCATATGATCTTTTTAGATGGTAGAGCGCCATATAGTGTAACAGAAATCAACTAAACGTTGATTTAACCTGTTCCCTGATATTTTGCCAATTCCTAGATGGTGCTCTGCCATCTAAAAAGCTCACGTGCTCATGGTCAGGATATGCCTTTTTTTGGTTTTAATACCAGTACCTGATCTTTTTTATTATTTTATTTTAAAATTATTTTTCACATATGCAAAATAGGCTATTTATAAATGAGCTAAAACTGAAAAATACAGTAATTTAGGGAAAATCAATTACGTGTAAACGGAGGACAATGGTTTAAGACATGTTTTTGTGTACTGGTCAGTGCGATATCTTTTTTTATGTTAATACTGTTAAGTTTTTGTTTTATAATAAAGGCTTTCAGGATTAAAAAAAAACGTTGATTATTTATAAAACATCGCTATAATGGATGGTGTATAGCTAAATAGAGATGTAGCCAGGATGAGGTTCGGTTCCAAAATCACTTTATTAGGTACCGCTCAACAAGAACAACCTAGGTTATGATAATTGAAATAATGAATAATATGTGAGTTATTCACATATTAAACAAAAGGTCAACGCGGGATTAAATCCCGGTTCATGACTGTCGGGAATCGAGGGTGTTACCCACTCGTTCACCGACTTTTATACAGGATGAAGTGTTGACAGGTGTTGTTTCTATTAGGCCAAGGACTTAGGAAATATAGTTTACTAGCCGAATGACCCGGGCAACGCCTGGGTTTTACCCGATTAAATGTTTTTATTCAAATACTATTCGTTACAATTATAAATTGGCGCCGTGGATGTCATGTCAAAGTATCTGACAAACATAAGCAGTTTTAATCTTCTCAGTTATGAGGGAAGAATGTTGTTTATTTGTTAAGTGAACTGATCTCCCACGTCATTGGACAAATGTAGCCATGTTTGTATATAAAAGAGGGTTAAAATGGGATGCGAGGAATCGTGGAGTGGTGTTCGAGTGGAGACGCTTAAAGCGTTCTCTGTGTGCTTGTCTGGTGATCTCCTCACATACCTGTATAACCCCGGTTCACTCCTTATCAACGCCGCAAATAAAATATAAACACTGTTTTTATTTTATTTTAAAAATCGTGAGTTTTTTTTATTTATCTCCTTTTTGTTGTTGGGGTTGTACTCTTGAGTGTACGTTTTTCTGTGTATTAAGTTACTCTCACGGTAGGCCCTAGTTTATTGTTTTTTTTGTGTGATAACCCGTAAAAGTAAATTTTTTCAGTCACTCTTGTGAAACGTCCCGCTCCAAACTTTACATGTACATTAGGTCAGCTGATATTACCTCCCATCTTCACCGCTAGAGGCGCTGCTAGCGAGCGAAAGGACAAATTTGCAGCGCAAATTTGCAAATAACTCGACGAATATTCGTGATAGAGACCTGAAACTTTCACCATAAAATTTTCCAGATTCTACTATATATACTGTTAAAATTAGTTACGTATTGCGGACATGTATAGCCGACATACCCATACAAACACTGACTTTTATATATATACTAGCGGACGTACCCGGCTTCGCCCGAGGTTTTACCCGAGTAAAGGTTTGTCTATCGAACATTTGTTAAAACAATTCTCTATAAACTTATAAAAAAAAAGATATATTTTGATAATTTGAAACTCGTATATTTGAATCTCTCGATAAAGTGAACATTTTTTCCCGGTCCCTGTGTGCCGTGTCATCCTGAATTTTGTCTTTCATAATTTTCTACATTACAAAATCGTTTTTTTCCGGTCCCTTGAAAAATACTCGATAAGGTTGAATAAATTCATGGTCGTTTATGGAAGATGGACGAAGTTCCCGGAGGTCATCTTGGGCAAGCTCCCGCGAGGCTTTCCCGCACAGCTGTGTCACCAACTCTGCCCTGATTGGTCGGTGGGTACTTGGAATGTCGGCCGGCGGCCGGGCGAATCCATTCTCTAACGGGTGGGGCAGAACTAAGCCTATCTCCGTTGCAAGGTGGCGCTGCTTGCGAGTTAAAGCTACAATTCTGCAAATACCTCTAATGATATTATAGATATTCAAGATATTATTTTTCGTAAACCTTTCCGGGGATATGCCTAATAATATCCCAAAATTTCACGGCGATTGGATGTACGGTTTTTGAATCTATAGAGTACACACAGACCACAGACAAACAGACAAACAGACAGACAGACAGGCATTCAATTTTATATATATAGACTAGCCGAATGACCCGGGCAACGCCCGGGTTTTACCCGATTAAATGCTTTTATTCAAATACTATTCGTTACAATTATAAATTGGCGCCGTGGATATCATTCTTGTGAAACGTCCCGCTCCAAACTTTGCGTCTGAGAAGCGATATTTTTATAAAGAGATGATCTGAAGCCCTGGAGGTTGTAGCTCTGTCGCTCAAACCACTCAGCCTGTCCCCCGCCGCTCTGCAGTCTCTGAAGCCCTGGAGGTTGTAACTCTCTCTCGCTTAGCCTTTAGCCGGGCCTCACGCTGCTGTTCTGTCTCTGAAGCATGCGAAACACTGAACCTCTCCCGATGGAGGTGGCATATGAGACGCCCCAAGATAAAATACTGTATATAGTATTAAGGAATGTTAGAGAAGGCAACTGGAAATTCACATGGGTACCGAGAGAAAACCCACTAGCTCCTCATTATAAGATCAATGAGGAATTAAGTTTGGAGTTTGGTTGTCTTCAATGGCGTGAAAGAGTGGTAATTCCCCAAAAATTAAGATCTTTAATTTTAAATGACTTGCATGAAATGCACATGGGGATTGTTAAAATGAAGATGATTGCCAGACGCTATTTTCTGGTGGCCAGGCATAGGCAGTAATATCGAGGAGTTAACTAGAGAATGTAGAGTATGCCAAGTATCGGCAAGCATGCCCCCGGCTACCATCTCGGAATGGACTTGGCCCGAAAAACCGTGGCATCGACTTCATCTTGATCTAGCGGGTCCGTTCATGGGAAGAATGTTTTTGGTTCTCGTGGATGCATACTCAAAGTGGATAGAAATTTTTAACATCAAAGATATTACCAGCAAAACGATTATAAATCATCATAGAGAAATTTTTGCCAGATTTGGATTGCCCTAATTTTTGGTTACAGATAACGGAAGACAGTTTGTCTCCGGTGAATCCGAGCAATTTACCAAAATGAATGGTATACGGCACACTAAGACCAGTCCGTATAATCCTAGTACAAATGGTTTAGCTGAGAGATATGTAAGAGAGTTTAAAAACCTTTTGAGAAATAATAATGGGAAGGATGATTTAGAGACGAATCTACAAAGATTCCTATTTGTTAATAGAGCATTCCCCCAAATTGTAATAAAGGAATTGCCCCGCGGAACTGCTAATGAAGAGAAGTTTAAGATCAAGATTCTCGAATTTAATACCAAGATGAGAAATCCGCGAGATGTATTTCATGAGGCCGTAAGAAGGCAGGGGCAGTTTACTACTGGTTGCGAGGTTTATTTCCGCAACTATGCAACTGGACCTAAACGGTAAAAAGGTACCATTTTGAAATTATTGAGCTACCGTCACTACCTTATAAGTTGCGAGGGCGTCGTATATAAGAGGCATATCAATCAATTGCGACCTGTGAGAAAGAAACAAGTGGAGACAAGAAATTTGATACTTCCTCGAACATCAGGAGAGAAGCCTGTAGGTGGAAGTCAGAAATAAAGTGAAAAGGAGGCTCCAGAGGTTACATCAGGAAACAAGGAGGAGACTACTTCTGTGCACGTACCCTCTTGCACTCCTAGACCAGGGCCTGTTGCTGTGCACGTGCCCTCTTGCACTCCTAAACCGGAGCCTGCCACTGTGCAAGTGCCCGTCCGCAGTCCTAGACCTCAGAGAGCCAGGAAACCCCCAGACCGACGAGTATTATTAGGGTGTTATGTATGTAAATAGATGAAGATTATTTGCATTCTTTAAAGTCTCATTATGTAAGAATATATGTGTATATAAATTGGACATTTTTGTTGGCCAAACGAAAAGAATAAGAGCTAAAAAAGAGTCATGGTCAAGTTTGAATTGTTGTACATCTAATTACAACACAACCTTAACAACATACATCCTCACTGAAGACACAAAAGTTGCCTGTTATGCAGATTATATAGCCATATGGCACACAAGGAGCAGTATAGAAATATCAGAAAAATACTGAACACATCAATGAGAGGACTGGAGAAGTGGGCAATGAAACTCAAAATGACAATAAACCCAATAAACACAAACCTATAGGTCTCCTTCACTGACAGAAAAAAAGGCATGAATTTTATTCCAAAATAAGCATAAACAGCCATATAATTGATAAAATTAGATCTCCAAATTACCTAGGTGTGATACTTGATGAGGAATTGCGATTTACAGAACACATAATTAGCACCTCAAATAGAGCTACCAGAAACCTAAACATTCTGAGAAGGCTATGTGGAACAAATTGGGGAGCAAAACCCAAAATTCTCAGAACAACATATATCACCTTAATAAGGCCAATAATGGAATATGCAACAACTGTTTGGGCTCCCTCAAGTTCATCACTAAAAAGAAGTCTAGACAGTGTTCAAGCAAAAGCGGCAAAATTAATCACTGGTTCTGTTTCAAATACCAACAATTAGAAAATTCAGAGAGAATGTGGTCTAGACCTACTTGAAAGCAGAAAAATTAAAAAGAATAAAATTCACCAATAGCTTAAAACTAAAGAAACCGAACACATATCCCATAGAACCTATTTAAACTGGACACAAAAAGAAAGGCTCAAAAGATCTTCAACACTTCAGTACGACAACAATATTAGAAAGAACATAAATATTAAACATAATGAATATCAAAATCGAGAATAACCAATATTTCCTACCCCATTGCCATCAAATGTAATCATCAATCTTAACCTGAATGAACACTTCAATAAAAAAAGAGAACAAAAACATACTTAAAATGAAAGGACTTGACACAATTGGTTTATGCGATCAGATAAATTACTTAACAGCATATACAGATGGATCATCAGACCTTACCATAAGTATTGGAGGGGCTGGAATTAAGATAATACTGCAAGATGGAACATGCATCAAAATCAAAGAAGGAGCAAGAAAGATTTCGTCAAACTTCACTTGTGAACTGACAGCTATCTGGAAAGCTCTTGATGTATGCCTTAACCAACCATCCCTGCATCAAGCAGAAGGAATTATAATATAGCGTACAACGACTTCATATCCGATCTAGAAGCAATTCAGAAGGGCAATACTATAATCACACAGAAAATACATTCGTTACTTACTCAACTGATATCATTGGAGAATAATTGCATTTTACAATGGATTCCTACCAGTGTTTGGATCGGGGGTAATGAAATGGCAGTTGAATTTGCAAAGGAAGCCAGAAAGTTGAGCCAAAGGAAAGAACAAATGTCATTATTTAACGCTAATGCTTTTGCAAAATACAAGATAATTAAACAAAAAATAAGACCAAAATGTGAAATAAACTCCGAGAGAAAAATGACAAAACTATAACAAGATTTAGAACAAAACATTATAAAGGATGACAATACATCCAGATGGCACAAGAACCTATAGAACATGCAACAACTGTCCTGGTGTGGAACTAACACCTACCCACATATTCTCATTCCCGCAGCCTTGCAGAAAATTGACTTAGACCCAGAGCAGCAGCTTTACACACCCAAGATAGTGGACAATGCTGCTGCAGCTGTGATAGAGATGCATGGAGACATCTGAGGCTCTTTATTGGAACGACAAAAACAACAACGGCATTCCAGAGTAAAATAAATCATCAGAGATACATAAATATTTTTCAAATGAATTAAAATAAATATAATCGATACTGAGAGTTGAATTAAAAAAAATAGAAAATTATTATTTTCGAAATTTAAATAGCTGAGAGGATATCAGCAAACCGCATCTAAAATATCAGGGTTTTTTTTGTTACATGTTTTAATTTGCATATAGCTATTTTACATATCTCAGATTGTATTTAAAAATCGTTAACCATTTCTTCTAACTTTTGGCGAAATGGTGTTTTATTAATTTATCATTTGATATTATTAAGGTTCTTTCCTGGTATTCAAAAAGGAAAAATACGTGTCGTTCAGTTATATTTTTCAATTTATCAAACAATTTGGCCGCTGAATCGCTGATTCTGGTAGAGCGCCATCTAGCGAATAAAGTTGTAACTAAAATCAATTTCGAATTTTTCATTATTTGTCATAAAAAATCCCATTGCATCCTTAACACAATGGTGTTTACCGCATTGCTCTAGCGCAAATATTCGCGGAGTTATTAATTTTTAAAGTTGTGCGGGACTTTTGGATCACCCTGTATTTGCAATTGTCAATTTCAACAATTTTGTACTAAGCATTAATTTTATATAATTCAACTATACAATAAATAGAAATAATTACTTTACTAATTGATATGAGAAACATGCTATAGCGCCGCAAAATCATAATTACATATTACAGACATCCTCTGTGTTATGTAGGGAATTACAAATTAGCGCTATTAAAAATATTAAAACCATTTCCCTAGTGGTCTCATTATAACGATAAATTATAAATAAGCTTGACTGATCGTTAAAAAAAGTTGTTCTTAAGAGCAATGCTTGATGTTAATAATTGTATATATTTCTACACCGGCCCTACACTGTTTATGTCCGTGATTCCTCTCAATACCTTCTTAACAAAGAATACTTCTTGAAAAAAGCAAAAATTTCAACACATTAACAAGTGAAACTATTATAGACGCATATGTTTATTTATAAAAATTGTTTATTTTAAAAAAGAATCATACGCGTTAGTTTCGAATTTTCATAACAGATGGCGTGCTAATATATCATAACATTAACAAGTAGTATCATGACAAACACACAAAAAAATGTAAAAAATTAAATAAAAACTTTATTGTGTTTAATTTTTAAATACATTAATGACATTTTGTGCTAAATCAATAAATAAAACATCAAGACACATCTAGAATTTACGTATCAAGAAAAAAATAAATAATAATAAAGAAAAGATGTATCTTGATTTTTGTGTACAAAATGTTCTAAAGAGAGAATTTAGAGAGTAAATATAAAAATAAAAATAGAGAAAAAGTGGCTTTCCAGTAAAAGAGTGAACTAATCAACCTATTGGGGATCAAATAGAAGAGGAATATTGTGGAAGAAAAAGAGAGGGAAGCGGATGAGGAGTCATTTAGATGAGAATGAAGAATGCAGTTGGCTTTAACTTAACTAATAAATAAATGTACAATGTACACAACAAGGTGATGGTTACTGGGCAGAAGTGGCGTTCTCTTGGCAGGCCTGCATCGCGGCAAAGCAATCGTCACCGCTACGGCCTTTCCTGGTGGCATTCAGGTTAACCTGGAGAGGTACAGCCTTCTGGCTCTCTAGCAGGTAGCTGGCTGCATACCTGGACATAGCACCGATACATCTCAGCACAGTGTTGGTGTATACCTCAGTATAGCTCAGTGATGGTCTTACATGTAGCATAACACCAGTCCAATATATTATAGTAAAAAACTCTTAAATACACTTTCTGGAGATTTAGCAACCCACTGAAGACGCTGAGAACTATTTCAGAAAAGAAAAATATAGCAATAGAACTCTATAATTTCTACAGATAAATTGTAAATAGATTCACACACAAAAGAGGTAGTGAGGAAAGTTTTAGAACAGATGTGTAAATAAATCCCTTTTCAAACAAAGGCTCACGTGAACATGGGGAAAGGGAGAAAAAAAATTACTGTATTATTTTGTTGTTGTATGGCGAATCCATACAGGGCAATGGGCCCTAATAAAAGCCTTTTTGTTGTTGTTGTTATATATTATAGTAGCGTTTGTGTAGCACTATACCATTTAATTTGACGTTATGTGGCGCTGAGTTTGTTGTTGACACACATTAAAATGTAATAATACCTTGATAAAGGTTAGCGTTCAGCTAATTGAAATATTGGTTAAAAAAATGATATTTTGATCCAATATATGCCTTTTTATTTAGAGATTTATGGATTGCTCTATTTTCAAAACTATACCATTATACCTAGGGGACATTATGGACTTGGGGGTAAAAGTCCGACCACACCAGTCCCCCCTGGACCCTTGGAATATTTGACCAAATTATGGTCCAAGGTGACTAACGTGGCAACGGCACCCATTTTCCAATGAAGAACAACAACATTATTGACTGTATTGACTCATCCATTGATGAGCTCTACTTATCCCCAGCAGACACAATCAACAAGCTCTACAAGCTTAATACCTTGATATGATTGGGTGGAGATAAGAAAGATGAAGAAGGAGAAGATACCTAGAAGAATACATATTACAATAACTGCAGTGTTTGTCCAACAACAGACTTCATAATCACCATTACAACCAAATACAGCAGAATTTGTATAAGTTACAGTATATTGTACAATGCCAAAATATAGCTCACTACAGCATATATTAGAATAACGGTAATAAAGAAACATGTAGCGCGTGTAATACTGCACAGAAATAAACTTCAGTTTTAATCTAGCGGATACTGCACGGTATAATGAATTTTAGCGTGAATCGAGAGAATACTGCTCAGAGAAAGTAACGAATTTCAGCGATAATACCTAGAGTATACTCTACAGTAATTAACTTTAGCGTTAATCTAGCAAATACTGCACAATAAAATAACTTCAGTCTTAATATAGTAAGATTACTGCGAAGCAATAAACACTTGAGGGTCTATCTAGTGAATACGAACAGCAACAAGCTTCAACGTCAATTTATCGATTTCCACATATCAAAATACTTCAGCGCTGTTTAAACGAGGGTCTATCTAATGAATACGAACATAAACAAGCTTCAACGTCAATTTATCGATTTCCACATATCAAAATACTTCAGCGCTGTTTTAACGACTACTTAGAAGCAACAAAATCTAGCGGCAATCTAGTAGAACTACACAACAATAAAGTCTAACATTAATCTAGCGAGCAATGGACTTCAGCGGCAATCTAGTGACTACCACACATCTTTGAACTTCAGCGTTGAAACGGTAAGTATGGTGCAGCTGTACAGACCATTTTAAATACGCTACCGAAGAATCTCAATCTTGGATGGAAAATTAAATGATGTGTTCTCACTGTAATGAATGTAAATTTGGCAATACCAAACGTATACTCGTGCGTGCTAGATAACTCCGAGTCTTCCTACAACCTTCCACTACAAAAGTGTACGTGATCGTAAAGAAACCTAACACGGCACTCCGTATATACATACCATAGTGACATACAAAGCCAACTACTATAGTTGTAACGGCACCACTGAGATAGGTGATAAAACCCATCAAACATAATTTACGGAAGAGCGATTGCTCGAAGCATATAATATATACATCATTGTATGTATTTCTACTGTCCTCAAAGCTTATCTCCATATTTCATTTAAAATACCATTTCCAAGAGGTCAATATCGGTATAAAGGAAAATAGAAAAATGCAATATAACAGCAGTATGGTAGAATAAACTGGCGAAACTTCTGGAAGGGTTCACCACTGATAAGCCAGGCCCTCCAATTAATTTTTCATTGCAGTAAGGGCAGTAGAAAATTGTTTAATTTTTAAAAGAATCATACGTGTCTATAATAGTTTCGAATTTTCAAAACTTTGTTAAACCTTTTGATCAATCTGGATTAGACATCCACACCATACTATCTTACACTACATTTCCATAAACGTGCCATAAGCATAAGGTACTATGAAACAACACTGTTGGGATCAAAAAGACGACATGATATTTAAAAATTATCTAAAAACTCCCAAAAGCCAATTTTAAAACGGCAGACTTTGTGATATTTCACTTTGTTTGACCAAAGAAAGAGAGATTTTCAAATTATTTTGTCCAAAAATAGAAGAGAAAAAATACACTCTTGATACTGATAGGTATAAAAAATAAATATCTAGATTAAGTGCTTAAAATGTGATATCAGAAAATTCATTATAAAATATTTTATATTCGAAACTATTATAAACGCGTATGATTCTTTTGAAAATCAAACAATTTCTACTGTCCTTACTGCGTCTATAATAGTTTATAATATTCATAACAGATGGCGCGCTGATGTATCATAATATAATACTTATTATAATAATAATCATAATATTATACTACCGAAAGTTGTCTTAAATTTTCTTTTTTTTCGGAAATTTTCGGGTTTCACAAATTAGGTTTGTAAATGAAGATAATTTATATGGCAAAGAGAGTAAAATGGAATGTTCATGCGCGGAAATGTTCTTGTAGTGAAATCCTGAATTATTTAAACGTCACAGATCAATTGCATTCATATAATCATTTGTTATCATCATAGATACTTCAAAACACTACATTTCGATACACCTGTGATCCGTCTTTTAAGAACTGGAAGCTGAAGATTTGATTTCACAGCAAAAGGTTTGATGAACTACTTGGAAAAATCCGTTAATACACTAAGGATACTTATGGCTGTTCAGGTCTACGTTAGATGTGGGGAAAAAAATGAAAAGATCAGAGAGAAACCCTAGCTCAATTCCCATTTTTTACTGATAAAAATATTTGATAAAGAAAGAATAAATAAAATTAAGGTAAACAGTATCTTTTAATTATGATTTCGCAAACTTCTGCCAATCAAAAATAAAAGAAATTCGTTACCTTAATTTTATTTATTCTTTTTCTTTTTCAAATAATTTCTAGGTAACTATTGATCACAGATAAAAATATGAAAATTTAATATATACGAGCTAATTTTTTTTATTCTCTCATGTAATGATCTATTTATCGCTTTCATACTTTAAAAACTAGATATGTTCTAGGGGATCTATATAATTATGTATATCTTTTACCTATACAATACACAAAGATGATCCTATTCAATTGAGAGATAACATATAATATTGTTTCTTATTATTCCAATATGTTTATAATGACATTAACGATTTTTTTATATATGGAAGTAAATTTCCAGTGTTTTATATCATTTTACTGTATATGCTATCTCTCTCTCTATATCTTCATTGCATCTTTCGAGAAATCCTCCAATACTCCGTGTGAACAGGTAGATATTCACGTACTGAAAATACTAGAATGTTTACTGAGGAAACATCAAACATTCTCAATCTCTTGCTAAAATCATAGTACAGGTCCCTTTGATAGTTTACCAGTCACTATAAGGATATTTGGAACAATTTAGTTTAAGTCAGCAAATATTTGAAAATTCCTCAACATATCAAGACATTCTCAGTCTGTTGCCAAAATCGTAATACAGGTCCCCTTGATAGTTTCCCTATATTTGGAACAATCCTATTTAAACTAGCAAAAATTTGAAAATTCTTTAACTAATCGAGTTTTGGTTGGACTTTTTATCTAAAACAATGTCGGAACAAAGAACGGCAACAATACAGGGATAGGAATTATGAGACTACGTCAACTTACCCTCCGACTTGGGCGATAACATAGCCAACATCTTGTCCTTCCTTCACGGCGGAGTTCGAGGCCTCGCACATGTACTTCTGGATGCAATCGGTGGAGTTGGCGAGGACAGACTTGACGTAGCCCTGAAGCATGGCGGCACCAGAGATGGCGGCCTTGTCCAGCACCGAGCGGTTATCCTCACCGCTACGGGCGGACCTACCACGTTGACCCAGAGAGGTCTTCAGCATCTCCAGTACGTTAACCAGGATGTTGAGGATCTGACGGGATGTCGCAGCACTCTCCTCATCACTGCCGAAGACCAGCTTCACCAGTGTGCGGATCATATTCTTACTGGTGACAAACTGGCTGATATCTTTCTTACTATCAGCCGACATCACCTCTTGCATATGCTTGCTTGACCCGAACTTTCGCTCGTCGAACCTCGCCGAACGGGAATTGGGGGCGGGAGAAGCTGCCGGCTCTGGTGCAGCCCAAGCCACGGCAACCAGGACTAGCGCTAGGATCGCGACGGAGTACTGCATCCTGCGCCAACATTCCAGTTAGGTAAATATACTCTGCCATATGTATATAGTTGAAAAACCTATAACATAACTGGGACAATGATTATCTTTAACTTCACATTTCAAAGGCTAGCTTTCAAGTTCTCCAACGTGCCAGTTAGTCTTACAATAAAGAAATTGGTCCGTTGTAGAGCTTCTTTCAAATATAAAATAAAATCTACTCATTTCTCAGGTTTATTTTATGGATTAATAAATAAATCTTGCAACTATAATAATATATTTTAGAGTAGTAATTTTTGTAATCAACTTTCTCGCTAACGATAATTATGTCTAATTCAATTCTAATATAACAATTTGACGAAAATAAGGATTTAATATCAATATATTTTCCTTGTAATAATACGTATGATAAGTTTCATACATCTATCCTATAAATATATAGATTATCAAACTGACAGATATAATACATGCAGAATTCCCATTTCTATTTCATTCGAGAGAAAAGCGAAATATTAATCGAATGCATAAAAGTCATAAATATTTTCATTCAACATTGAAAGTTTTAAAAGTGACGGGCTATATGTGATGGTAAATGTCATTTTTTCATTAAAATAGTAAAAAAAATATATTTATTTAGTAGTTATTAAATACTTATTTTTTACTTGCCTCAGTCAATCGACACAATTCTATATTGATTTGTAGCATTAAGAGATCCATGAAAGTAATTTTTCTTGTATAAGAACTCAGTATTTAACCTCATATTGATTATATTTATCCTTGATTTAATATAACAAAATAAGTTTATTGTAAAATATTCCAAAATTTCTGGAAGTTTCAAAAAAATTACATCACGCATAGGGAATGTTTGGGAACTTTGAAAACCTTCTTTTTTTGGGTAAAACCAGAATATGTAGTTTGTGAGTTAGATGGGAGAAAAAGAGTTTTTCAGTTTCACTCTCACCTTGGAATATCTCAGAAGTACACTAATAAACATATCCTTTCAATATAGACGATATTGCATAAGAATATCCGAAATATTAAGTTGTAGAAGTATAGTTTATTCAAAATTATAAACATTTAAACACGGATGGTTGAGAAGAGAGCTGTATTCTAAGATAAATTAGATGAAGTAAACTCCTTTAGCTTGATCTGAAGAAATCTACGGTCGAGAGTGATGGTAGAATTGTCCGATATTCAGTGGATACGATATTTCAATGTAGGGATCGTCTGAATTGTCGGAAACCAGAATCCGGGGGTTTAAAATCTAGCATACACAGAAGCAGTTTTTATTTAAAAGAAACGATAAATTGCTTAAAGGGTTCTTCTTTCTTGTGCCTTGTCACTCACAGTCGTCAGCAAAGGGCCTCTACATGTGCCATAGATGAATAAATTTGTGATATGCTTTTCTGCAGGCACTGGCACCCGAATATGAAACACATGTAGAGATCTGTAAATATTTATTAAAATTAACAGCAAAAAAAAAAAAATCTTTTCGATATTACGATGGCGCCCAACGTGATGTTCGAACCGACGACACCTTTAGATTAAGAGTCTCATTCTCTACCGACTGTTTGCTTAGAGCGTTCTTCATTCTTGTGCCCAAGTCTAACTTTATCTGTAGGTTAATGCCGAACTGCTACTCATATGGATCTACCATTACTGCGAGGATTGTATGAATCCTAATAGGATGTCTAGAGAAGTCTAAGAACTCTAGGTGAAACGCCGAATATAGACATGTGATACACTTTATAAACAATCACAAACTCTACCAACGGTTATCATCATGGCTATGCTATATGTATTTAGGAGTTTTATAAAAATCTAACTAGCGTTGACAAAATTCAAAAAAAAAAAAAAAGAATTCAGACAGACAGACGGGAGGAAGCATCAGGAAGCTGTCTGGATGGGTGTCACGGCTAATTGCCCGCTGATATTTCCTGGCCGCCCTACTTCCGCGAGGTTTGTAGGTCAGGTAATTACAGCGGCGACCCACATCCCGGGGTCAAGACCGCCGATCGACCTTTTAATTGCATTTCATTTAGGCCTCCACCAAACATGGACTGCCATACTTGGACATCTTTGTTTCCTCCATCCTCTTCTTCAATCCATTGTTGTTGTCGTGTCCAATGAAGAGCCTCAGATGTCTCCAAACATCTCTATCACAGCAATCGCAATGTCCTCTATCTTGGGTGTGTAAAGCTGCTGCTCTGGGTCCATGTCAATTTTCTGCAAGGCTGCGGCCATTGCTGGGCATGAGAATATGTGGGTAGGTGTTAGTTCCACACCAGGCCAGCTTCAATCCATTGTTTTTGTTGTTATCATGTCCAATGAAGAGCCTCAGATATCTCCATACATCTCTATCACAGCAGTCGCTATGTCCACTATATTGGGCGTGTAAAGCTGCTGCTTTGGGTCCATGTCAATTTTCTGCAAGGCTGCTGCCATTGCTGGGCATGAGAATATGTGGGTAGGTGTTAGTTCCACACCAGGACAGCTTCAATCCATTGATTGACTGTATACAAATGTCAAACCTTCGCATCCTCTTTCTAACGTCAAATAACAGTCACAAAACACTAATTGATTTATAAATGTTTCATTGAAACCTGATGTCACTATTTACGACATTCTATAGCTATTTTGGATAAGAGTTTCACTATCTGAAGCTTTTTTTGTTTTGATCTTGTTACCAAATTAGAAAAACGTGATTATGAATGTTATGTACTCTTCTACCTAATTTTCAATAATCTTAGGTAATGTAGTTTCTATAAAAAGAGATTGTATGTTACTGGAAAGTTATATATTTGTATAATATTTTATTATTACACAGAATTATCATAAGAACTAAAAACATGAATATCTCGCGCTATTTATTGATTACATCACGCAACAACAACCAAGTCCTTGGTCAAAACCATATATACATATTATATATTACAATGAATTTCCAAATATAACTATGTCATTTGAAAATATAAATGTATTCATGGTAAATTAATATTTGAACTTTCTTATACTTTTGTTGAATATTGTCTTAACCATCTAAGTTTCGATTACTATAATAGAGAATAAAGAATTAAACTGATGAATCGTAAAAATAAGGTGGAAAGGGAAACTTTTAGCGAAATCTATTTCACTGACGATTTACCTCAAATGCTAATAAAATATTTTATTAAAATAATAAAAAATATATTTCACAAAATTTATAAATAATTAAAACATGAAATAAGTACCAGAGGAAATAAGATCGGTTTTAAAATTAAGAAGTAATTTCCTAAAATCTCAAAGAAAACTCTAAAAATGGAGTGTTCAGTTCTTTTATTGTTTTCGCCGAAGAAGTTCAAATATTTGTTGGGAGAATCTTAATAATCACTCTATTAAAACTTAAAACTTCTTTATTAAAAGTATGAAAAACAATTAAGATAAATTACTATGATAACATTTAAGAAACTCTATTTAAACTCATACGTCTCCACACAGATTCTCAACCACTCTCACTCAAAGAAAATACCTATATATATACACACACAATCAACACTACAGAATAAATCAGTCCACAGATTAATCAAATCATAGAATGAAAATTAATATTTGAAATAATAAATATCAACAAATCTCCCCTTCAAATCTTCAATTTTCATTCCTCAAAAAAGTAACTCCACCACTTAGGCAGTTCTTAATCTTGACAGCATCCACACTCTTGGTAAGATGGTCCGCTTTCATTTCTTCGGAAGGGACATGCAAAACTTCAATGTCTTCATCTTCCACAATTTGTCTTACGAAGTGACACTTTCTATTCAAGTACTTCGTACTTGTTTTCATATTTTTTGACTTAATCATTGAAATAGCATTCTGGCTGTCACAATAAACAGTAATTCGATCTTTCAAATCAATTTTCATTTCTCCAAAGATGTTACGTGTCCAAATCAATTCTTTAATTCCTTCAGATAAGGCTTCTAATTCACTCTCTGCAGTTGACAAGGCAACATTTCTTTGTTTATTACTTTTCCAATTAAGTAAGTTGTTTCCCATTTCTATAACAAAACCAGAATACGATCTCGCATCAGCTGTTCTGTCCCAACTCGCATCAGTAAAAGTCACAATACTTGAATCTCCCCTAGAATAAATCAATTCATAATTCATAGTTCCCTTCAAATATCTTAATATCCTCTTTAATCCATTCATGTGAACCTCTCTAGGATCTTTATTAAATCTACTCATATTGCTTATAGCATAACAAATGTCCGGTCTAGTTCTAGTTGCTATGTAAATTAACTTTCCAACAATTTCTTGATAGTATTTTTGATCAATCGATTTACTATTTTCAAATAAATCATAATTTGTAGAAATACATAACGGAGTTTTAGAAGGATTGCAATCACGCAAATTATAGGTTTCCAATATTTCTTCAACATATTTCTTTTGATTTATAAAAATACTATCATCCCTATATTCAAATTCCATTCCAAGAAAGTTTTTTGCTGCTCCTAAATCCGTGATATCTATCTCTCTTTTTATCTTTTTCCAAATATTTCCCTCAAAATCGTCACCAGATCCTACACTTAGTATGTCATCCACATGAATTCCCAGATATAAGAAATGATCTCTAAAATTGCAATAATATAAACATGGATCATTCGCAGATTGTTTCATTCCTGCATTCGTTAATAATTCATCTAATTTCTTATTCCACATTCTACTTGCTTGTTTGAGGCCATAAATACTTTTCATTAGATAACAAATCTTGTTGTTTCCCTTTTCATATCCAGGAGGTTGAAGCATAAATATTTCCTCCTCCAAATCACCATATAAAAAGGCTGTTTGAACATCCTTTTGCTGAGGAATAACTTTTTTCATTGCAGCTATTTTTATTAGAATTCTTATGGTCTCAGGTCTTATTGTTGGAGAATAAATTTCGTGGTAATCACTACCCAGTTTTTGATCATATCCAGTAGCTACTAGCCTCGCTTTGAAGTTTTTAATTGATCCATCACTATTTTTCTTGATTGAAAAAATCCACCTACTTTTGATCAATTTTTTATCTTTAGGCCTGTCTATCAATCTCCAAACTTTTAACTTATTAATCCTTTGCATCTCATCTTCCATGGCTTTAATCCATTGTTTTCTATCATCAGAATTCAGCGCTTCTTGGTAATCCTTCGGACATTTAATCTCATAAGTCCTATCAGAAACAATTTCCTTATTCTTTATTAGTCTTAATCTTTCAGATCTCCTCACTCCCTTTTTTATGAGTTCTTCTTCCTCGGTTTCTCTCAAACGAAGATCTCGTTCTTCTCTCTTTTCTCTCGTCATTCCTGGTTCTGGTCCTCTTCTACGTGGAGTAATTATTTCATCAGGAGGTATTTCCTCTATTTCACTCAAATCTATATCATTATCATCTTGAGGAATATGCTCATCATCAATGTTAAAGTTTTCTGCTTGGTCTTCTCTATTACCACCAGAGTCTTCATTCCCGTGAGAAATCAAATTTTTGTCTTCTCTACAAAAAAAGAAAAGTTCATTTTCATCAAGATTTCTACCTCTATTATTCATTAAATAATATCCTAACTTAGCTTCATTAAATTTAACGTCTGATACTTCATGAATTTCATCCATTTCCGGTAAATATATTCTATAGCCTTTTCTTATCATACTATAGCCCATCATGATCCCTTTATGAGCTTTTGGTTCCATCTTCTTTCTCTTTTCTTTTCTAATATGAACATAAGCTTCGCTTCCGAACCTTTTTAAGTAAACAAGGTTTGGCTTCCATCCTTTGTATATCTCGAAAGGAGTTGTATTCATGTCTTTGATTTTAATTCTATTATTTATATGAACAGCCACCTTAACACTTTCGCTCCAAAATTTTAAAGGTAATTTAGAATCAATTAGCATGGTTCTAGCTGACTCAACTATGGTTCTATTGAATCTTTCGGCTTTTCCATTACTTTCAGGAGTATAAACTGTAGTAAATTCTTGCTTGATGCCCTTACTAGATAACCACCTCTTGAAATAATTTGAAATATACTCTCCACCATTATCATTTCGAATTCTCTTTACTTTCCTGCCAGTCTGTCTTTCTTCTTGGATAATCAAATTTATTATGGAATCTGCTGTTTGAGATTTATTAGCAATAGGTATAACGAAAGTAAAATTACTATAGTCATCAACAATAGTGATGAAATACCTATATCCAAATGATTCATCCAAAGGTCCAACTATATCTGTATGCCATAGATCCAAAATATTTTCAGATTGTTTATATTGAATACTTTTGTAAGATTTTCTATGTAATTTTCCCAATGTACAAGATTCGCAATTTCCTTTGTTATTATGTAAATTTTTCAATCCTAATACAGTTGAATTATCATACATTTCTTTTAATTTTTGAAAATTTACATGAGCAAGTCTTTGATGCCATAGCATATCATCTATTTCTGCTTTTCTAGCTATTTCCATATTTAGGATTCCTTCTACTTCAAATTTATCACCAAATCTTCTTGCTTCATATAAGACATCACCATTTTTATCTATTACCTCAGCTTTGTTTTTTGTGAACAACACATTGAAATCATGATCTATAATTTTGGTTACTGATAATAAATTTTCTTTTAAATTAGGCACATGCAAAACATTTTCAAATCTTATGAACCCTTCATTTACATTCGATTTCATTCTTATAGCTCCAATTCCTGATGATTTCATTATTGCACCTTTTTCAGCTGTTGCTATTATTCTTTCTTCTTCTTTATATTCTATAAAAAGTTCTTTTTTACTGACCATATGGCTAGAGGCTCCAGAATCCATTGTCCATCTAATTTTTTCATCCCCTTGATCTTCCTCTTCGTAATTAACCTCACTTGTCTCCATCACATGACTTGTAGACTCTCTATAATTTCTCCTGTTTACTCCTCTCCTAGGCCCATTATATTTATGCTCTGCATTCTCTTCACTTTTATTCTTTCTACATATTTCCGATTTATGACCAAATCCTCCACATTTAAAACATTTGATCTTGCCTCTGCACTCTCTAGAAATGTGTCCTATCTTTCCACAGTTGAAACATTTAATAAATTTTCTTCTTTCCGTCCAGCCTTCTTTGGCTTTAGATGCAATCTCCTGTTTTTCTACTTTTTCTTGTTTCCTATATTTTATTTTTTCCTCAGTTTCCTTCAGTATTTGTCTTATTGAATTCATATTATTCTGCCTGTCAGATTTTATAATTTTTACGTCAAAATCGAATTCTACTCTTAAACCTTCCAAAACAAAACAGATCAATTCTTTATCTCTTATTTCATCTCCTGCTTGAATGCTTTTGCTCTTTATAATCATTGCTCTATTTAAGTAGTCATCAACAGTTTCACCTTCGTTCATTTTCAATTTTGACAATTCTATTCTATTTTTCATCTGCAAGTCTTCATTTTTTGATGCCATTTCTTCTCCAATTATATTCCATAATTTCTTGGCACTTCTTTCACTTGAATATTTTAAAATTTGAGTGTCATTCATTGTTCGGTTCATCACATTCCTAGCAATGGCATTGTCATCATCCCAATCTTCCCAGATTTTCATTTTTTCATCAAATTTCTTGTCTGTTTCTATCGGCTTTTCCACCTCTTCTCCTTCTATAATTCTTCTCCATAATTTTAATCCCCGTAATTCACTTTCAATTCGATTTGCCCAGATCAAGTAGTTCTTATCAGATAATTTTTCTATTGGAGATAAGTTAAAAAAATTTTGCATCTTTTCTTTTTTCTAAAAATTTTTCAATTAATCTTGATTTGCATAAATTTAAATTCAACCGCTCTCTGCTACCAATTGTTGGGAGAATCTTAATAATCACTCTATTAAAACTTAAAACTTCTTTATTAAAAGTATGAAAAACAATTAAGATAAATTACTATGATAACATTTAAGAAACTCTATTTAAACTCATACGTCTCCACACAGATTCTCAACCACTCTCACTCAAAGAAAATACCTATATATATACACACACAATCAACACTACAGAATAAATCAGTCCACAGATTAATCAAATCATAGAATGAAAATTAATATTTGAAATAATAAATATCAACAATATTAGCCCATCACTTACAGGAAGTTATCCAATGTCTAGACAAAAGTACAAAGATAAGATCCTCAACAAAGAAAATCATTAGGTTAACTTGCCACGGTCAAGGATTCTTACGTGACCAGGCTGAAGGAGAACAGGAAGTAGTTGGATCAAGTTCTTTTGGCAATTTATATCTGACGGTCCTAGACGATGTGAACTTTTGCCAAACTATATATGATGATGTCCCTATGTGTCGTTAAACATCCCCAGGTATCTTGGTATTCCTAGATGTGATAAAATTTGTCAGTTTATAGCTAGCATCCCCAGATAGCGTGAGATTTTGCCAATGTATTTTTGGCATCTTCAACTGATGTGACATTTTTCATATCTATATTTAAACTCTTAGATGATACAACTTTTCTAAAAATTGCAATAAATTAAAACAAATAAGGTTTATAAATTATTCTGAAATTGCTTACACTTTTCTATTAAGCTTTCTCTCACGGGAATCCTTCTTTAAAAAATAATTTTAAAAAATCTAAAGAATTCAAATACATTCGTTACATATTCGATTTTAAGATATATCATACTATTGCCTATCTCAATTTTTGATTATAGGTTATTTAAACCATGATATAAACCTTTTAGAGTTATATCTAGATAATATGAAACTTTATTGTTTTTATATAGTATATTCAAAATACCGAAAAGAATTGAGAAGAGAGAAATAAGCAAACAAAAAATTGAGCAAATCATCATAACATGGCTATTTATAAGCTACAAAAGGGTCTTAACCTAGTAAATATGCCTTTAATTAAAAACAAACAGAATTAATAAATTTGAACGTCAATATATATGAAAGTTTCCACTTTGCATCGTATTATATCGTGAAAAGTTTTTTTTGTTTTTTTGTTTAATCGTTTAAGAGAAACTTGTGTTAGATTTAACACACACAGTATCTTCTTTATTGCTGTGAAAAGAAAATTTATCTTAAAACACTGAAAAATTAAAAACTTGACAAAATTTTGAATCACGTTTTTTAGTTTTTTGGATAATTAGAAAGATTTTTAAAATATAAACATCTTTTAATCAAACTCTCATAAATCGTAAATTTTTATATTTGTATATTTTCAAATAAACGTGGAAGTTTTTTGAATATTTACAAAAGGGGTTGTTTCTATTAAATGATTTTTAAAAAAATAATAGATGAGACATTTTATATTGCTAGAGATAGATTTTATTAATAATATTCAATTAGATTTAAAAAATTAAATAATAAATATGCAATCATACCCCAAATTATTTTTTTTTTAAGTAGGCTAATATTTTTGTTATAATACAGCTTGAATATCGAAAATTGATATCAATATAAAATTTTCGATATAAGAGGGAGAGAGAGAGATTGAGATTGAAACTGATTTATTACAATGCCCATATAAGATTATATAAGGTTAAATAGAGAGAGAGAGAGAGAAAGAGATAGATATTAGGAATTTAAAACAATTTAAAAAACAAAGGAATTAACTTTGAAAATAGGAAAATCCATGATTATATTTTTATAAACATTTTATATTGAATCTTTATAAGTCTATTTGGACATACACATGATCAAAAAAATGATGCTTTTATTTTTTTTCAAATGAAAAAATGTATATGAAATATATATCTATCTGTTTATTCTAGGTATTATTGTAAAAATTTCATTGTGTGTATGAAATTTATAATTGAATAAACCTACATATATATATTGTAAACTGAAGAATATAAATAAATATATTTTTTAATTAAAAAGGCATATATTGGATCAAAATATCATTTATTTACCAATATTTCAGTTGGCTGAACGCCAACCTTTATCACGGTATTATAACATATTAATGAATGTCAACCAATAAATATATTTAAACAACAGATCCACGAACAATTAATCGACACTTTATTTCTTGTTTATTTTATGATATCATTATGCAACTTATAGAAACAATATTTTCTATTTTTAATTTTCTAAAATATACAACCATTAAATTCAAACTATGGTTTAACTATAGCGTAATAGTTAAACCATAGTTTGAATTTAATGGTTGTATATTTTAGAAAATTAAAAATAGAAAATATTGTTTCTATAAGTTGTATAATGATATCATTAAATAAACAGGGACCAAAGTTTTCATTATACGCAACTATTGAACCATGTTTGATTGTAAATCTTTAACATTTGCTTCTCGCCATCTCTATTATAATAAGAATTACCATTAGATAACATCTGAATTACTTGAAGTGTGTATTAATATAGGAGTCGCTCAAAAGAAAATGCGTTAAGTTCATTTTATATTTCCTTTTTTATTAATTTGTTTTTATTATTATATATAATTTATGTTGCGCGCAAGAGCTTATATATACTATTATAAAATTCTATATATATTTTTTTATCAAATTAATAAATCTAAAACTTTAAAAATGAATGTATTTGAAAACATAAATTTTATCAACTTTTATTTTATAGACTTAACTGAATTGGCTTCTGAAATACTCATATAAGAGCTAGGCTCAAAGCTCGGTATATTTATTTTTATATTCTATTGTAATAATAATTGAATGGTTATTAATACATGCGAATGGAAAATTAAATATAAATAATAAAAATGTTGTTTAATTAAAAATTATACATGATATATATACTATTTCTAATAAATTGTTTTTAGTTATTATTTTTGTTCAAAATGTATTTAGAAAGTCAAATTATTTGTTATTTAAAGAATTTTTTTTTTATTGTTAAAATAACCCGACTAAAAATATTATATATATAAATATAATTAAATATATATATAATATATATATTTAGAAAGATAAAACATATTAACATAGAAAATATTTTAAAAATTCATAGAAATATTTATAAATAATAAAATATAACTTAAAACTATATTTTGTATTTATTCAAATATAGTTTAAAATATTTAAAGCGATATAGAAAAATAAATTTAAAGAATGATTTTTCAAATAAAAATGTAAGAAGAATCTTTATCAGAAAAGAACGACGTGCAGAGAATAAAATAGACCAAGTACCTGAGTAACAGACGATGGCCTTCACCTCGCGCGTCTTACCTTGAATGTGGGGAGGGAGGAGGAGGGGCTTCCTTGACTTTGACCCGTGCTCTGCAGCTGACCTGACCGCTCGGAGCCCTTATAACCACCCCCTTTTGGGGTCAGGTGATTCACCACCATCTTGGGGCAAGGTCACTTCCTGGCTTCTACTCCACCTCTCCATAAATATGGTGTTTGCTTGCCCATCACTAGTTGCCCCCTTCTACAAATATCATAAAATAAATAACAAAATTTAAGAAAGAGAACAACATTTGACAACTATATCAACGCTTTAAGATAGAAATATAACGCTCTATTTATCAAGGTTTATCAAGGTTTCTTAGCTATTTATGGTTTCCCTACATATATGTGTGAATAGAAATGTCTGATACGCCACAGAAAACGTGTGTTGTAGTTCCTCCGGGACGTTTTTAATCAATGGTTATTCCAATAAATAACGATAATTTTATTTTCAATTGAACGATTTCATTTATCTATGAATTCTCCTTTCAAGCTGACTATGTGTGACTTGAGATGTCATAAATTTATAATGTTCTAAGAATTACTAATATGATAGAGACCATAAAGGTATTTTGGTCATCGGTTCTCTGTTATGATGGGATGCGAAGTATATATGTATATGAGACAAAGCTGCAGGAAGATAGTAGCCATGTACCAAAAGAGGTACTTAGACTTTTTTTATTTCACTAGCTTTAATTACCCTTTTTGTCATAAAATTGCATAATGGCAACGTCATTCAGACGATAATGGTCAATTTGAAGATTGAAGGCTCGGAAATCTCAAGTCGGATTGGCTACTTGGCTCAATGTGCAAGACAGGCTGTTTCAAAATTTTGGAAGTAGCTTCAGGAACTGTTGCTCGAAGATCCTGTCAAAGCTGAAAGAACAACAAACGACCAAGAAAATCTCTTCATAACATTAAGACAAAACGGCACAGGGACAAGCTATCCAAATCAGAACGTATCTATTCTTTGATCAGTAATTTAAATTTCAAGAAGAAATGAGTCGAGGCGAATAAATGATAGAGGTCTTTATACAAGAAAGCCAAATATATGCATTCCACTCTATTTTTTCACAAACATTAAGTTGAACTTCTGGTTTTAACAGGTTTTTATGAATAGGAATCGGGTTTTGTGTTCTCCTGGAAATAAGAGCTTGCTTTGGGGTGAATCCAAGTTCTTTTAATGTGCACTTGTTGATACTATGTTCTCTTCACTGATGAGTCACTTCTTGAGCCTGATTCCTGTCGTGCTCTGGTCTAGAGGGATGGTGGGACAGGAAATCAAACAGCCAACTTGGGCGAAGAGATCGCTGCGGATGGTCCTGCTTTATGGTGTGGAATGGCTATGACAACTTGATAGAACAAGGAATCCTGACCATTGACAGGTATCGCGATAAAATTTGGGCCATTGTGTGAAGCTATTCCGTTGGAATTTGGTCCAGTATTTATTTACCTGGACGATAATGCAAGACTACATAGAGCTGGACTGACCAAGAGAAATGGACTGACCAACGATATCTACAGATATGAATCCATTTGAACATGTATAAGATTAATTATGAGGCGATAACGTGTCATCTATATATAAAAAATGGAAGCATTAAATCACGAATGTTTCTTTTTAAACATAAAACAAGCTTCTACTGTCCTTAGTGCGATGAGAAATATTAGGAGGGCTTAGCTCATCAGTGACTCAGAAACATTCGTGCTTTAATGTTTACGTTTCTTATGTATATGATTCTTTAGGGAGATGGATTCCGAGATACAAGAGCCACCCTTCTTAGAATTTTCCAGGAATTAAAATCTGTCCTTTAGAAAATGATAATTTGTTGCTCCAGTTGTCAAATTATATTGACAAACATTTTCAGTTTTTTTTCTGATCAGTTTTTAGCGGGAAGAATGTTGTCTTCGTTTGTTAGTGAAATAATCTCTAACGCCTTCTCATTGGACGAATGTGGCCATGTCTGTATATAAGAGGGGACTAAGGGAATGTAGGGGGCCCAGAGCGAGGAGAATTGGTGTGGAGACGCTTAAAAGGTTTTCTACCTGATTTTTCCATGTCTGGGGATCTCTTCGCATCCCGGTGTGACCCGAGTCCGATCCCATACCAACTCTACAATAAAGATAAGTACTGCTTTGTTTTATTTAATTCCTTCTTGTTGTTGGTGTTGTACTCTTAAGTGTACGCTTTTCTGTGTATTAAGTTACATTTACTTTAGGCCCTAGTATATTCCATTTTTGTGTGATAACCCGTAATAGTAACTTTTGTCACAGTCCTTGTTCTTTAGATCCTGATTAACAGCATGACGTTGCACTGTGAAGATTTCATTGATTTTATAGAGAGAGGTGTTTACATTCAATACTAATATCTTTTAGATAAAAGCTATTAGACCAGGGCTCAGGAAATCTTTTGATACGTTTTTGAGATCCATAAACATAAAAAAATTCTTATGTAACATACATATTAAGGCATATATATCTTGTCAAATGTCAATATAGCTGCCCAAATATATCATATTCAATTAAGAAAAAGGCATATCCTTATACCAGTACAATTGTGAATTTGTACTATTTTTTTCATATCATATTCAGTTTTTATGTTCATACACAAATGCCAACTATTCAGGTTAAATGTTGAATCAAATATTATCATTTGCTGAGGTTTCATTGATGGGAGCTTTGCCATCCTCTCAATCAAAACATAAAATCCTAATTCCTATCAGAAACTGAGTAAAAGGAATGGTCATCACCTATATAATTCTGGTTTTCAGATGGACAAGTGTTTCAAATTATGCCCAGACTTTTCCAACACTCTCTTTATGCTGAAGATGCACACTCCAAGATTTCAACAAATATATATATTATAATGAAAAATTTGTTTGATATATATAGAATTTTTCACATTGTGTCGCAGTCTCGCGCAATCCTGGCCATAACTACCCGTTTCATGATTTTTCAGGATGCCTGAATGACCAATTTTTTGGTCGTTGAGGTACAGCTTGCCCCACACTGATGAGGGCCAACAGCCCGAAACGCGTCCGTGGTTAGCTTTTCTTGATTAATCAAGAATGGGTATTTGGCCAATTCTGGAATAATTAATAATCAACGAGAATAGTTGATATTTATTCCAATAGATGGCGCAAGCATCAGCAACTTTCAGTTGCACGATAAGGAGATGCTTTTTTTCATAATATATAGAATTATTACTTGCTGATGCATATTATTTTTTGAGGATACATGAGTATTTTATGTTATTGCAGTCGTGGTGGTGGTGCTTATCTCCATGGTTAAACCAATTCCTGAAGTCCACTCCTCTCCGATTTTGCGATGGTAGTTATAGACCTGGAAAATAGGTCCTCTATTGTCAGTTCTGAGCATGATATGTTCCGGAGAAGCTCCCGCACTATTGCATTTCAAGCAGTCATTGAAGGTTTTTTTGTCCATTTTGAAATTTTAAGGTTTTTATATAGCCACTTCTTAGTCTTTCTAAAGATGTTTGTTGATTTCTATTGAGTTTTTGAAGTTCTTCTAATTGTTTCAATGGACTTCAATGAGTCGTGGTAATAATAATAAAAACAGTTTAAATCATTAGTTGCTAGTTTGTTTAATTGTGTTAATGAAGTATTTATTACATAATTTGAGAAACTACTACCTGATTTAAGGCGAGTAGAAGAAAATAAAAGATTACATATTTACATATCTACAGAAAGATATGATCCGGCCAACGGGAAACAACAACAATGAGTTTATATAGCCACTTCTTAGTCTTGCTAAAGATGTTTGTTGATTTCTATTGAGTTTTTGAAGTTCTTCTAATTGTTTCAATGGACTTCAATGAGTCGTGGTAATAATAATAAAAACAGTTTAAATCATTAGTTGCTAGTTTGTTTAATTGTGTTAATGAAGTATTTATTACATAATTTGAGAAACTACTACCTGATTTAAGGCGAGTAGAAGAAAATAAAAGATTACATATTTACATATCTACGGGTTGACTTTACAGGGTAGTTTATTCTATAAACGATAACTTTAAATTATATAATAAATAAGAAAAAAAACGGTCAGGTGTTGATATTAAAAATAAAATTGGTATTTTCCTGACCGCTCACATAAGCATTTTAGATGGCAGAGCGCCATCTAGTGGAACAAAAATCAATTAAACGTTGATTTAGCTTGTTCCAAAGCTATTTGGCCAACCCAATTTCTTGATAAATCAAGAAAAGTCAACTACCTACGCGTTTCGAGCTGTTGATCCTCATCAGCTTGGTGCAGACTGTACTTCTTCGACCAAAAATATAGACGCTCTCTTAAACGATGAATGAAAACGAGATAATGAGAAGGCCACGGATAAGCAACTTAAATCTCATTAGATTTGACAGGTGAAATTAGCATTCGGAGAAATGTATGGCTCTGAAATATGAGTAAAAGTACGTTCAAACAATTGCTGATGCTTGCTGAAATTCGTGACGGAGATTTTAATGACTTTAGCGACTAAACAATGAGCATATAAATTGTCACGTCTACAGAATGAAGAGATGTATTCAAATGGCAGTTATTGGTTTGCCAGGTACTAGATCTTATTTATCGGAAGATTCTCTTAGTAAGGAGATATAGCTCAGTGGTAGAGTGGTCGCTTCGCATGTGAGAGCCCATAGGTTCATTCCCCGGCATCTCCATCTTTTTTTAATCATGGAAATAAGCACCACCACCAAATTTTACTACATTTTTTATTTGAAAAATAAAAATCAGGTAAAAAGTTTCTTTTAATTTTGAATTTGCAAGCTTTAGAGCAAATATACTGCTCTTCAACGGGCTAATACTCTAAGTACAATATCTCTAAATTATCTGATATAATGTGAGAACACATGTCAATAACAAAGGTTTTTCTAATTATTTTGTATAAAGATAATTTAGAGATTGTACATAGAGTATTAGCCCGTTGAAGAGCAGTATATTTGCTCGAAAACTTGCAAATTCACTTTTAACCTGATTTTTATTTTTTCCATTTTCAAATAAGTTCTGGGTAACTATTGATCACATTTATTTATCTGATTATTTCCCATTCAAACAAACTAGATGGAATTGGTGAGCATCATGTTACGTCAGCAACATTGTTTTCATTTTAAATTATCTATATTGTTATATAATTCGAAACTATTATAGACGTGTATGATTCTTTTTAAAAATTAAACATTTTCTACTGCCCTTACTGCAATGGAAAAATTAATGGGAGGGCCTGGCTCATCAGTAGTGAACCCTCCCAGCGGTTTAACATAACAGATGGCGCGCTTATGCATTATAATATTGTTATATATTTATCTGATATATTATCATCTTTTGAAAATAGAGCGAAATCTATAAATAGATCTTTAATTAAAAAGACATATATTGGATCAAAATATAATTTATTTACAAATATTTCAGTTGGCTGAACGCCAACCTTTTTCAAGGTATTACAACATATGTATGTCAACAAAAAACTCAGCGCAACATTGATGATTAACGTTATATATCGCTGAGTTAATTGTTGACATATATACGTTAAAATACCTTGAAAAAGGTTGGCGTTACACTAACTGAAATATTGGTAAATAAATTATATTTTGATCCAATATATCTCTCTTTTTATAAGGTTGTCCAAAAGTTCGTGTTTTTCTTGAAACGTTGTTTTTCCTATTAGTTGGCGAATAATATTATTACGGGGCGAATACATAATACAATTACTTTATACATAATACAAAGACATTATATATAACGGCGAAAAATATTGGTATTTCAAATTTTTGCAAGTGTTCACAAACTTTTGTGACAAGCTTGTAATTAATTATCATATTTATATATTATATTGGATCAAAAAATAATTTATTTACCAATATTTAAGTTAGCTGAACGCAAAGCACAGTTACGTATTTATTTTAATGTAAACAACAAACTCAGCCCCACATAACACGTCAATAGCTGTTTACATAAAATTAATGCGTTGTTGTATCTTGAAAAAGTTTGAATTAAAGATCTATTTATACGGATTGTTCTTTTTTAAAAACGATATTAGCATCTTTTTATTAACATTAATTTCGTATAATTTCGTATAATAATAAGCAAATAAAAATATATTTTTTAAATATACATTCATATAAGCTTTTATTTATTTTCATACATTACAAATGAATGAATAGCTAAATAATATTTTGTAAAATATATAAAGTCTGACATATTCCTTGATACGTTAAGCAATTAAAGAGAGATATATATATATGGATGACTGATTGTACCTAAGCATCCAGATGTATGTTCCCGTTTAAATCAAATAAATAGGATTTCTTGTTTCATGTCCACACCACACATGTTTTATGAATAAACCTGTTCCAAAATAACTTTATTAGGTACCGCTCAAAAAGAGTAACCCCTAGCTTATGTCATTTACAATACAAAAATGAACAGCTTCTACACAAAAAAAGTGTCCAATACGGGATTTGATCCCGGTTCATGGCTGTCGGGAATCGAGGGTTTTAACCACAATCCCACCGACTTCTTCTCTCTCTTTTTTTTTATGAATTAACTTTCTTGTTCCAAATTCACTTTATTAGGTACCACTCAAAAAGAGCAACCTTGTTTATGATATTTGCAACAATGAATAATATATGAAGGTTATTCACATATTAAAACAAAATGTTAACGTGGGATTCAATCCCAGTTCACGACTGTCGGGAATCGAGGGTGTTAACCACTCGTTCATCGACTCTTTTTATGAATAAACACGAGTAAATTAACAGTAAATAAAAATATAGAATGTTAAAAGATATGTATACAGGTTTGGTTTTTGTTTAAATTTGCCAAAACTAGTATTGTGGCTCATTATAATCACCATTAAATTTTGTACCGGGGTGATAAATTAAAATCATTGTTTTAATGCATTTTTAAAGGGAGAGATGCAACTTTTACTACATAAATTCAATTTTACAGCAATTTAATGTTAAATAGATATAATTTAAATGGAGTGTAAATTAAATCAACTCCGTTATACATAGTTGTTTTCAACATTTCATCTACCCAATGTCGCCTTTAAAAAAGTAACTTTTCTATAGATTTGAATGTTAAATGATTGTCAGACAAGACACTTGAATGGATTAAACAATGCATTTTGTGTTTATCACGGCAATACAAAGCGTACTGGTGGGTATAGAGAGGATAAACTACAATATCCAGTATACAGATTGTCCAAATTTGACAAAACTGGTATAACAAATGAAAACATTAAGACGCGAATGTTTCTTTTCACAAATAAATCAAACTTCTACTGTCCTTTTTTATGCTTAACTTAACTCGTCATTATTGTTTGCGTAAGAGCATTGCACGATGCAAATAATTGAATATAATTCTACTGTCCTAAAAACTTATGTTCGTAGTTTACTTGAATACCATTTCTAAGATTCCACCATTCAGTGTAGCATTAAAAATCAGAATGATCCAATACAGTATTGGAACTCTAAAAAAGCGGTCTGTTAGGTTAAATTGGCGAAACCACTGTGAGGATTCACAACTGATGAGCCAAGACCTTCCAAATATTTTTTCATCGCAGTAAGGACAGTAGAAGCTTGATTTGTGTAAAAAAGAAACATTCGTGCATAAAATACCTTCAATTTCTCTTTATGTATTCCCGAAATCTCTCTAGAGACAAAGGTTATTCGCTTGAATTGGGTTAGGTGAAATAATTCATTGAGTAAAAGTAATTCCAAAAATCTCAAAAAAAAAAAAAAAATAAATAATCAAGATATATACAAAAACAAATACACAAAATTGTACAAAAGGAATGATACTTATAGTTCACAGGTATTTGTACATATTCAGTTTAAAATAAATTTAAAATATCAGAGATTATTTTGAATAAATAGATGGGCGTATCAAACATAATGTAACAATATATAAACATTGGAGTTTTATACGATAATAAAGCTATTCTGATATTACTGAATGGTCTGCTCCAGAGATCACCACACCTAATATCTCAATCCATTTATGGTGACTTTGAAAGAATCTTTTATAATTTTGATAGCAATCGTCGATGGTAGATTTAAAATTTGTGCGGCCTTACCACCTATCATCGAATCTAGTTTTTCTTTATTCTCCCTTGAAGATGAGCGGCTGTTAATCAGGTCATCTTTATGGTCTGCGTTCTGTAGAGTGCTCTCTCTCCGCGAATATGGTGGAATACTGCTAAGAGTTGGCGGTATCCTAGGCTCTATTTGCCAACATTAGGCGCCTTATAATCGCCAAAGTTTGTTGCTTTCCTTCCTTATCTCATGGCGCGAGAATCGGCAAAAACTTATCGTCTCCCCCGGCAATTACCTGACAATATGACCAGGTCTTCCACAATGAAAAAATAACTGCGATTTTTAGAATCCTCTCCATTGTTGTGGTTTTGGAAAACTGAAGAAATAAAGTTAATAAGGTCTTTTAGGTTACTCATACGTCGTATATTGTCTAGGTTGGACCCTTATACGAATAGAACTTTCAGGTTTATTAGAAATTGGCGCCTCTAGGGAATATGTGCTGGCCATGGTTTGGGCAAAGAGTCTTGAATATGTAGCGAATTTACCAAATGAAAGAAGATAAGTTTCTACTTGCGTAGCTCATGGAGGTCACATTTGGAAGTCTCTCGAATTTTCTAATATTTATGTGCTTCGTTTTTAAATTATTATATTTTCAGACAATTCTTTAAGAATTGATCAACATTTTTCACGTCCTTAGAATCGTTATCTGATGAACATCCGAGGTTTGACCAATTGATATTAACATACTGGACTAGACAGTCGATAATAACAAAAATGGGTTAAATTTACATAGATATCAATTCTGAGAATATACACATGCTATTCGAAATATTAGGATGATGTTTTTTCTTATCCCCTTGTAAAAAGATTACACGAATTCCATAGGTTCATGCTCCTCGACCTGTTTTATGATAAGCAGCGACCTCTCCCAAAGGTCCTGTTTAGTGCATTTAATGCAAGCCAAAATGTGTTCTGGAGCTGCAGGTGCCAAGTTACATTTTGAGCAAGTGGGATAGATTTTGTTATTTTCTATCTTTAATGGCTTCAGATAGCCTGTTCTAAATCTTGTTAGTGTTGTTTGGTGCTGTCTATTTCTGAAGTTCAGTGCTCCTCTTGGGGGACCACTCCACTGTATCAGCTGTGCTTAGGTGGGATCCTCCAGTTCATGTTTATTTGTTTTGGCTACTGTCTCTATTTAGGATAATGTAGATTAGTGAAGTTCACGGGTCAAGGAACATTCACACCAAAGGCTTGTTAAAAAACTGTTAGTTGGTTGAATGGATTTCGTCCATGTTTGGTGGAAGTGACACAATGGGTAATTAGTGGTCCTCATCAAGCTCGAGTTGTGAACACACACTCTAATTGTACATGCTATTCTCTAATGAGACATATTCCCACTTTTTTCTAACAAAACCAATAAGCAATATCCAGGGAGCGAAGTCTCTTTCAGCCACTCTTTATTTCATGTTCCCATATCATGTTCGCGGTTCTATACCGCAGTGATAGGAATTATTTCCTCGAGATACTTTCACCTGAAATCAAGATTATTCCCGTCAAATTCCTCAACATTGTCATCGAGCATGTTGGAAACAAGAATTCCGTCATTATCAAAGGCCTGTCCAAATTCAAGACGTCTTTAAGTTCCTGTTAGGATCCAGACGTCCCTTCAGAGAAGGCTCCGTCTGTTGTAAATATTTCTCTTTATTTTAAGCTATAATTGTAAACTATATTTTTGCTGTTGACTAGATGTCAATAAATTAATTGTCAATTGTTACTATTTATTTCTCAAACTTTCGGACCAATATGTTCTTCAACAGGAGACTAGAAATACCACTTCCAGTCAATTATACACAAGCTAGAAAAATAAAGATGGAAATTTTGCCGGGAAGAAATTGATCTAAAGAGATAAGGGTCGCCTCTCCAGTCAAAATAGACGTCTAATACCAGAAGTCATCTATTGACAGTCGCCGCAAACTAGCGGCCTATGGTGTTGTGGCTTTGTCACCGACTCGAGGCCGCTAGTGTGCGGTGCCTGTCAATAGATGGCGTCTGGTTTTAGACGTCTATTTTGACGGGAGAGGCGACCCTTGTCTCTTTAGAGAAATAAAGAGTAGTTAAAAGAAACCTATCCCTGAATTGGTTATTGATTTTGTTAAATCGCTGAAGACAGAGATGTGAATATGTATTATATATTCCCACTGATACATTTATACTAAAGTTATCTCCAGTACTATATTGGTGAGATCTGAAACTGTGTTTTCGCACTATTTTATACCTAATTTTATTTTATTTATTACCAGTTATACCACGCTATATCCGGTCTGGATAATTGCACGTGAAACTATTTACAATAATTGTAGTAGAGTAGGTAACAGAATTATCAAAAAGAAAATAAACAATTAAGAAAAAGAGCATTGAATAAACATATACATTAAACAACATAAGCAGATAGAAGAAATCGCAATGTTGTTATTTACAATATGTTAAACAATGATGGAAGTTGATTTAATGAAGTTATCTGTAATAATTAGTATCGTGGAGAGAGAAAGTTGATCAAGTTGAGCTATTTACAATGAGTTATATTCTAAAGTAACTTAACAATTATTTACATTGATGTAAATAAAGTCGCATAGCAGTATTGATTTATAAAATTTATACCATTATTTTTGATATGGTTTACTAATCAAGTGTAAACCTTGAAATATGAAATTGTGTTTTCGCACTATTTTTACACCTAATCAAAACAATTTATACTATTGTTTTTAATGGAATAGTAAAATATTTAATAGAATTGACTCATCAAATGTAAACCATTCTAGCGGAATAGCTCTACTAATGTAGTGAAAAATAACCTACCTAGTAGAAGTGTCCATTTTTACTAAATATATATGTGGAATCTTTTGCCAGGAATCCTCTATTTTTTAAAAAGATATTCCGTATTATTTATAAATTCCAAGCCAATTATAATCATATTTTAATATTTGTTTGCTATCTCATTCTCTTGAATAAAAATAATGATATTATAAATATAATAAATTATGATTCAATAACTTATATCATTGCAGTAAGGTCTGTAGAGATAATATTTGATGATAGAGTTGAACCAAGCTCTCTCATTCAATAACTTATATCATTGCAGTAAGGTCTGAAGAGATAATATTTGATGATAGAGTTGAACCAAGCCCTCTCATTCAATAACTTATAACATTGCAGTAAGGTCTGTAGAGATAATATTTGATGATATTGTTGAACCAAGCCCTCTCATTCAATAACTTATATCATTGCAGTAAGGTCTGAAGAGATAATATTTGATGATAGAGTTGAACCAAGCCCCCTCATTCAATAACTTATAACATTGCAGTAAGGTCAGTAGAGATAATATTTGATGATATTGTTGAACCAAGCCCTCTCATTCAATAACTTATATCATTGCAGTAAGGTCTGCAGAGATAATATTTGATGATAGAGTTGAACCAAGCCCTCTCATTCAATAACTTTTATCATTGCAGTAAGGTCTGTAGAGATAATATTTGATGATAGAGTTGAACCAAGCCCTCTCATTTAATAACTTTTATCATTGCAGTGAGGTCTGAAGAGATAATATTTGATGATAGAGTTGAACCAAGCCCTCTCATTCAATAACCTTTATCATTGCAGTAAGGTCTGTATAGAGATAATATTTGATGATAGAGTTGAACCAAGCCCTCTCATTTAATAACTTTTATCATTGCAGTGAGGTCTGAAGAGATAATATTTGATGATAGAGTTGAACCAAGCCCTCTCATTCAATAACTTTTATCATTGCAGTAAGGTCTTTAGAGATAATATTTGATGATATTGTTGAACCAAGCCCTCTCATTCAATAACTTTTATCATTGCAGTGAGGTCTGTAGAGATAATATTTGATGATAGGGTTGAACCAAGCCCTCTCATTCAAAAACTTTTATCATTGCAGTAAGGTCTGTAGAGATAATATTTGATGATAGAGTTGAACCAAGCCCTCTCATTCAATAACTTTTATCATTGCAGTGAGGTCTGAAGAGATAATATTTGATGATAGAGTTGAACCAAGCCCTCTCATTCAATAACCTTTATCATTGCAGTAAGGTCTGTAGAGATAATATTTGATGATAGAGTTGAACCAAGCCCTCTCATTCAATAACTTTTATCATTGCAGTAAGGTCTGTAGAGATAATATTTGATTATAGAGTTGAACCAAGCCCTCTCATTCAATAACCTTTATCATTGCAGTAAGGTCTGTAGAGATAATATTTGATGATATTGTTGAACCAAGCCCTCTCATTCAATAACTTTTATCATTGCAGTGAGGTCTGTAGAGATAATATTTGATGATAGGGTTGAACCAAGCCCTCTCATTCAATAACTTTTATCATTGCAGTAAGGTCTGTAGAGATAATATTTGATTATAGAGTTGAACCAAGCCCTCTCATTCAATAACCTTTATCATTGCAGTAAGGTCTGTAGAGATAATATTTGATGATATTGTTGAACCAAGCCCTCTCATTCAATAACTTTTGTCATTGCAGTGAGGTCTGAAGAGATAATATTTGATGATATTATTGAAAAGAAACACATGCTCTTATATTATTCTCTCTAAGGGCCAAATCTTGTATTTGGATTTTCGCTCCCAACTTGAAGTCTAATTGAAATGAAACTTTAAAGAGTTTCATAGCTTCGCGTGTTGACAGCACATTAATTAATCATAAAACATACATCACATTTTCGGCCTACAGAATTTTGAGTCATGGAAAATTGTTTGGAATGTAATGATTGATGTTTATAATATCTGGTGCGCTAATATCATATTTGGTATCCATTTATATCAGTGTTAGCACGTTTCCTTTGAAGTTTCTTCTAGAAAGAACGAGCTGACTCAATTCGATTCAATTCGATTTATTTCAAACAACAAAAGAGAATTACATAACGATTTAATGCGATTTAGTTGTATTTATAACACAAAAGAAAACAGAAGCAAAAAAAAACAAAAAAATAAAAAATGATGATAAGAACAAATAAAATTCTATGAATATGATTATAATTAATTAATAAAATACATTAATAATAATAATAATAATAAAAACCTAACATACTCCAACCCGGTGGACTAACTTAGTCCTCAGCAAAAGGTAATGGTACTATTTTAGAGACAGTTCTAGTAAGGCGTTCTTGGTGCTTGGTCTTCACCTCGACGACTCGAACTTTTCCGTCCGCTCCCGGAAAGACTTTGGTGATGCGACCAAGGGTTCAATACATTGCTGGTGGTGATATGGCATCCTTGAGCAAGGTGAGGTCACCTTCCTTAATGTTGGGTGAGGATTTTTGCCATTTTAGGCGTTGTTGCAAATTGTTGAGGTATTCTCGATTCCAACGTTTCCAAAATACATTTTTAATTTATTGATTTAGGCTCCAGCGATCGAGGTAGTTTATCAGAACATCATCATCATCATTAGATGCTGGAGGGGCAGTTAAGGGTCTCCCGATTAAGAAGTGTCCTGTTGTAATTGGATTAAAATCGTCTGAATCTGAACTTAGAGGACAAATAGGTCGCGAATTTAAACAAGCTTCTATTTGAGTTGTCAGAGTACTCAGCTCTTCAAATGTGAGTATCTGAGACTTTAAGCATCTGAGAAGATGAAATTTGAAGGATTTTATTCCAGCCTCCCAGATACCTCCGAAATATGGGGCGGAAGGAGGTATAAAATGCCAGTTGATTCGTTCATTAGATATGAATTTTTGAATTGTTGAAGCTTTCAATATTAACACAAAGCAATAACGCGCCATCTATACATATAAAATAAAAGGATTTAAAAGCGCGGATGTTTCCTTTATACATAAAACGAACTTCCATCGTCCTTACTGCGACGAAAAATATATTGGGAGGGCTTGGCTCATCAGTGGTGAACCCTCCCAGCGGTTTCGCCAATTTAATCCACCAGACCCCTTCTCAGAGCTCTAATACTGTATTGGATCACTCCGCTTTTATATGCTACAATGAAGGATGGAATCCTAGAAATGGTTTTCAAGCAAACTATGGACATAAGCTTATAGGACAGTAGAATTACATTCAAATATTTGCTTCGGGCAATGCTCTTCAGCAAACTATAAAGACAAGGCCATTAGGGATAAATTAACACAAAGCAATAACGCGCCATCTATACATATAAAATAAAAGGATTTAAAAGCGCGGATGTTTCCTTTATACATAAATCGAACTTCCACCGTCCTAGCCCTCCCAATATATTTTTCGTCGCAGTAAGGACGGTGGAAGTTCGTTTTATGTATAAAGGAAACATCCGCGCTTTTAAATCCTTTTATTTTATAAGCTTTCAATATATCAAACTGCTCTCGGAGAATGTTGTTAGCTCACCTAAAGTTGGTCCCGTTATCACTAAATATATCAGAAGGTTTTCCTCGACGAGAAATAAACCGCTTGAGAGCTGCGAGGAAAGCCGCTGAAGATAGGTCTGATACAATTTCTATATGAATTGCTTTTGTGCAGAAACATACAAATAAAGCAACATATGATTTTAATTTTACTTTGGATCTTTTGATGTTTGGTTTAATCAAAAACGCTCCTCTGCAAAGTCGATTCCAATTTTAGTGAACGGATTTGATTTGACAATTCGGTGCATAGGCAGATCTCCCATGATTTGCTTGGTAACTTGGCGCATAGCCCTAAAACACACCATGCATTGGTGGATTATTTTCTTGACCAAACTTCTGCCTGCAGGAATCCAATATCGTAATCGTAGTGCTGACATGGTCAGTTGAAGACCAGAATGTAAATGATCCAGATGACACTGTCGCACTATTAATTCCGTGATAAAATGATCTCTTGGCAATATTATTGGATGCTTTTCATCGAATTGCAGATTTGAATGACGTAATCTTCCTCCAACCCGTAATAGTCCAGATTCATCAATGAAAGGATTCAAAGATAAAATCCTTGAGTTAGTTGGTAAAGATTTCTTTTGTTTGCAACAGGTAATTTCTGATTGAAATTCAGAACTTTGAATGAAACGAATGATATTGTGAATTGAACTTGTTAATTCGCTTGAAGATAGATGTCCTTTCTTTCTTTCATTGAAAGAACATTGGACATTGAATACAAATCTATAAATCCATGCTGTAATTCTAACAAGTTCGTTGATATTTGAGTATTTGAAAATGAAGTCTGGGAAGAGAAGATTAGTGGAATGAAAAACAGAGAAGGGTTTTCGTCTTTCACCTGAAATTTATTTCGGAAAATCATATTGAGTTTGAATTGGATCTTCAAAGTTCACATCCGAGAGCCAAGTTGGTCCTCGCCACCAAAGAGAGTGATCCACCAGCTCTGAAGGAGTTATACCTCTGGAAGCGCAGTCTGCAGGATTATCTTTCGAAATGACAAAATGCCAGGAAGAATGTAAAGCCAATCTTTGAACTTCAGCAATATTATTTCCGACAAATGGTTTCTAATGTCTAGATTCAGATTTAATACAGCTGAGAACAATTTTGGAATCAGTCCATAAAAATACTCTATCAATTTGTAAGCATAAAGAATTGCGAATAGTATCATATAAAGTTGCGAGAAGAAGAGCAGCGCACAGCTCCAACCGTGGTATGGAAATCATTTTCAGAGGAGCTACCCTCGTCTTGGAAGCAATCAGAGAAACTTTCACTTGGCCCGATTTCAAATGAGATCTTATATAAAATGCTGCCGCATATGCAACTTCTGAAGAGTCACAAAAACCATGAAGTTCAACAGAAAGTAAAGCTCCCCTGCACGAGAAGTATCTAGGAATTTGAATTTTATTTAATACGGATAATTCCTTTTCGATTTTCTTCCATTGAGAGCACGAAGTATCAGGCAAGGGATCATCCCAATTCAACTTCTGTTTCCAAAGTAATTGAAGCAAAATTTTAAGACGAATAATAACTGGTGACAGCCAGCCTATAGGATCAAAGATTCTGGAGATGTGGGACAACAAATGTCTTTTAGAATTCGTTTGTTCTGGAATGTCATTAACAAGAATCTGAAAAATGTCCAAGGAAGGATTCCAACAAATACCAAGTATTTTGACACATGAATCACTCTCAAAATCCCAAAGATTATGCCTATCTTCAACCTGTTCTGAAAATCCAGAAAGGACCTCCGGGACGTTTGATCTCCATTTCCTAAGAGAAAATCCGGCTGAAGAAAGAAGATTATTGACTTCACGAATATGACATGTAGCTTCTTCAATTGTGTCTGCACCAGAAAGCAAATCATCAACATAAAAATCGGTTTGTACTATTTTTGAGGCCACTGGGAAAGTTGACACCTTGTCCCTTGCAAGTTGATGTAGGGTACGCATGGCGAGATATGGCGCACAAGACAATCCATATGTCACAGTCAGTAGTCTATAATCCAATAAAGGTTCTGATGAGTATTTTCTCGATAAAATTCTCTGGAAATCACAATCCCTAGAATAGATTCTTATCAGAATGTTGAAGATATCCTGTTGTATTTTTGGTCCTACATGAAAGTCTTTTAGAGATTTGCCATTGCTAGTTTTGAAGGATGCATCAAAAACAACTCTCAATTTAGTGGTAGTGCTTTGCTCCTTAAAAACACAATGATGAGGTATATAATAACATTGTCCTGAAGGTGTATCCAGCTCATCACTGGGAATAAGCTCCATATGATTGATTAAAAGATATTCGTCCATGAAATCACAATACTGTTTTAGGCTACTTGGAGAATTTTGTAATTTTCTTTCAAGTGTGATAGAAATCGTTTCAGAGTATTGATCTTAGATTCGCCAAGACTTGGCAATGTTCTAAATGGCAGCCCAACAGAGTACCTTCCATCTTCCAGGATTTTGAGGTTATTAATATATATTTTACGATGTACTAGAGCGCCATCTGTTATCAAATTATAAAACTATTTTAGAGGCGTTATATTCTTTTTAAAATAAAACAATTTCTACTGTCCTTACTGCGATGGAAAAATTAAAGGGAGGGCCTGGCTCATCAGTGGTGAACCCTCCCAGCGGTTTCGCCAGATTAAACTGGCGAAACCGCTGGGAGGGTTCACCACTGATGAGCCAGGCCCTCCCTTTAATTTTTCCATCGCAGTAAGGACAGTAGAAATTGTTTTATTTTAAAAAGAATATAACGCCTCTAAAATAGTTTTATAATTTAATATATATTTCTTCACAAGAAATTTATTTTCTGGTTAAAGATTTGGCAGAGGGTACTGACTCCAGCTCCCAGAATTTTTTTAGAAAATCATCTTGTTCCTCCGACGCGAACATAGTTATAACTTGATTGGAATTTTCACCTGTCTAATATTTTACCTGTAAGTAACCATTCCAATTTGGATCTGCACGCAGTTTTACCTGTAAGTAACCATTCCAATTTGGATCTGCACGCAGTGGGTCCAGATAAATTTTGGAATACAACCTTCCCATTAAATAAGCATGGAGCAAGCTCTGCTCCTATCACTAAATCAATCTGGCTAGATTTGTCAAAATTGGGGTCAGCCAACAGAAGATTTTTCAAATAAGGCCAATTATCCTTTTCTATAAAGAAATTGGGCAATTCTGATGTGATCTTATCAATGACTATAGGATTGGCGTTGAATATTAGGTTTGAGAGAAATGTGGGCTAAATTGGAGATAGACCTCACCCATTGATTGTTCTACAAGTTTGTTTCCCAAACCAAAAACTGTAGTTTTACATTCAGCAAGAGGAAGATTTAATTTCTTTCGACAACTATTTGTTATAAGACACCTTTGAGAGCCTGTATCTATGAGGGCTCTACATGTTTGAAGAACCCCATTTTCCGATTTGACCTTTATTGAAGCCGTAGAGAGTAATATCCGATCATGACTTTTGTTGTCTGCAAAACATGAGACACTGGCATGGGTCAATGGAGATATGTCCGCAACAGGACTTAACATTTCCGGTTTGAACTGATGCAAAAGAGTATGATGTCTCTTATTACATGATTTGCAATTTTGAGTGAAGACGCATGACGAAACTCTATGGTTAGATCTTAGACAGTTGTAACATTGACGATTATCTTTTACAAATGTCCATCTTTCAGGTAACATCATACCATTAAACTTGGACATTTTAGCAAAAAATGTTCACCTTTACATAAGACGCATGACTTGATTCTGCTATCTATACTAGAGTCAGAGGAAAATTTTGCTGAATGAGAATGAGTGGATTTATTCATTTTGTAGAATTGTTTTGAATTTTCTTTATTCTGAAAACTCCCGAGACTTCCAGCAAATCTTTCCAGGAAAGAAATCTTTTCATACGATGGGTATTCTTTCGCAAGCAAACTCATCTCCCATTCCTTTCTTATTGAACGATCAAGTTTTGATTGAATTATATGAATTAAAATCATATCCGATAAATTATTACGTTCCAATCCGAGGATAGAGATATTCTGAATGCTTTCGTTACAAGTGTCCAGGAGATCAAGTAAATCTTTGGTCGATTCTTGTTTTACATTTTTTAGATCATACAAATTTTGAATTTCTTTAAAAGCCAATTCACTTTTTTGTTGTCGAATCTATTGACCAAGGTTTGCCAGGCAATAGGATAATTTTCATCAGAAATATTGAACGCCCTAATAAGTCTAGCGGCATTTCCTTTTAGTGCAGAATTTAAATATTGAAGTTTTTGAAAATTTCCCAGTGTTGGATTTTGATCAATAGATCTAATAAAAATTTCCTTAAAACTCAGCCAATCTGAACTATCACTACTAAAGGTGGGTAATTGAAATTTGGGAAGTTCTAAATGCGTTTCACCAGAAAATGTATTTTTATTTAAATTTCCCAGAGATCTATTTATTTTTATCAAAAAAGAATCGATTTTAGACTTTGCCTCAAAGGATACCTTAAATTTTTCTTCAGAAATAATGCCTTTATATTATACTAATTTCACAAATTGATTATCAAAGCTAGCTTTTAAATTTAAAAAGCTTCTTTATTTTGCATAAGTGCGTATTTATCATTGCCTTCTAAATTATATTCTACATCTGCTTTTATCAATTCTAAACTTTTAATCAGAGATTCAAAAATTAAGATTTCTGTTTCCATATTTTAAAGATTAGTATTCAAAACCTTACCTTTCTTTATTTCTATGGCTTCTAAGAACTTACTATTTCTTCTACTTCTTTCCCGGGTTTCGGCACCAAAAAATGTTAGCACGTTTTCTTTGAAGTTTCTTCTAGAAAGAACGAGCTGACTCGATTCAATTCGATTTATTTCAAACAACAAAAGAGAATTACATTACGATTTAATGCGATTTAGTTGTATTCATAACACAAAAGAAAACAGAAGCAAAAAAAACAACAACAAAAATGATGATAAGAAACAATAAAATTCTATGAATATGAATTATAATTATTTAATAAAATACAATAATAATAATAATAATAAAAACCTAACAATCAGTTTACATCTATAATGGTTATATAAATTTCGATTTGTCGTATAGGCTATTATAGGGTTTTAACTTTTAATTAGACAATTTTAATTTATATTTAAACATTTTCAATTTTAATTTAGACATTTTTCATTTCAATTTAGACATTTTCATTTTAATTTAGACACATGGACTTTCTATAGAAAACCATTACTTTATTTATTTTTCTTTGCCGTCTGTTTTGCACAAGTTGAATCTGGTTAGAACGATGTATGTAAATTAGATGATTCTTTTGTTGCCTTAAATACGAGGTAATTAACTCGTTTCTCTCTCTATATCTAAAAAGTTAAAGTTTAATAAATTAATTTTATAAATCTGAGAGTTGTTTTCAAAAACGATCCAACAATTTGCTTTGATATTGATATCCTTTATCATAGGTAGAGATCCTTTATACTATCTGAGTTTTCTACTTTAGCCGTGATTTTGTGGAGCTTTATCTAGTTTTTCTCAGTGAAAATATATTGCCAGGTGGAAAATTAGGAAAGACAAACTTCAGGATGACACAGCACTTTATTATAAGGCAAGAATAAACTATGAACGATGAAAAAGATAAGCAATGAGGCAAGTTTACAGAGAGCAAAATATAAACATCAAAAATGATACCCTGTTAATAAAATAATAAATATTTTGCTGCAATATTTTCTTGAGATATAGAAGTTGGCGCATCTCACCATTTCATTATGCCTCTCTGTGAAGTCGTACGAAAGCAATCTTCCAAAGTTTGTAACAGGGTGATCTACCGTCCTCCGTTTCTCTTGTACCGTTTCTCTCTGTTATTATTTTTAAAAGAGGGGTCAGCGGAAGGATGGTCTAAACCGTTGGTTTTCGACCTATACGACCCGGGATCGAATCTCACATTGGGCACTTTTTCTGATAAAAAAAAAAATGCTCCAATGGCCCCCAATTCTTGCAAAAGTCCAATCCCACCAGCGAGTGTATGTAACCAAAACGGGGCTCTGGCACATTTGTAAGTGCAAAGTCGAACTGCTTTTTACATGTGACATGATGTTCACATGTGATGCACTTACAATAAAAGCAGTCGCCTACTTCTACCCACCATGATTATCATGGCCTGTACTACGTATACTAGGAATAAGCAAAAAAAAAATCAGTTTTAAAATTTAATAATATTTATTATATTATTATATAATCATATAAATATATTTATTGTCACGAATTTACACAATAAAATATTCAAATAAAAATGCCCGTTCACACAAACAATATGATTTAGATTACAGAGCGCCATCTGGTGGAACAGATATCAACTAAACGTTGATTTAGCCTGTTCCCTGATATTTGGCCAACCCATTTTCTTGATAAATCAAGAAAAGCCAAACACTAGATGGCGCTCTGAAATCTAAAAATCTCATGTGCTCGTGGTCAGGATATGCTTTTTTCATATTTATTATCAACACCTGACCTTTTTTTATTATTTTAATTTTAATAATTATATTTTTCACATGTTCAGCGTATTTACGCAAGTCTGGCCCTAAATACCCATTTCTTGATTTCTCAGGAAGCCTCTGAGAATAAAACATTTTTTTTGTCGTAGAGGTAAAGCATGCAACATGCTGACGAGAGCCAACAGCTCGAAACGCGTTCGTGATTGACTTTTCTTTTTTAATAAAAAAATGAATTGGCCAAATATAAGGGAACAGTTTAAATCAACGTTTAGTTGATTTCTGTTCCACTAGATGTTGCTCTGCAAACTAAAAAGCTCATGTGTTCTTGGTCAGGATATGCTTTTTTAAAAGCTTTTATTTACTCTCTTCCATGCCTGTCTGTCTGTCTTTGCACAAATCTTGCAATCGATTTTTAATATACTTCTAGATCACGTAGGAATATCAAATTTGGTACACCTTTCATAACCCGATGACAATGCAAGTTGACAAATTTTCAGACTTTTGGGTTGTCAGGATGGCCGGAAATAGACAATACCAACAACAACTGACCTTTTTTATTATTTTATTTTTCCCACACTTATATATTTTGAAGATTGAGCAATCCTTAATTAAATTTATATTTAAAAAAGATGCATATATTGTATTTATAATTATTTTATTGTTTCAATATTTCGAGGGGCAATTCGCCTCTCTTTATCGAGGATGTTTGTGTTTTTTTACTAAAACATGCGAGCACGCGTACACCACTCTCGTTCTACAAGGCCAATGAAAGAATTGTATCTTTGATTTAAATATTGCATTCAGTATATATACAGCTAACAATTATATATAATAATAATGGTATTGAACTGTAATATTATATATATATATATATAATTGTTAGCTGTATATATACTGAATGTAATATTTAAATTAAAGATACAATTCCTCAATTGGCCTTGTAGAACGAGAGTGGTGTACGCGTGCTCGCATGTTTTAGTAAAAAAACACAAACATCCTCGATAAAGAGAGGCGAGTTGTCCCTCGAAATATTGGAACAATAAAATAATTATAAATCCAATATATGCATCTTTTTTAACACTTATATATAATATTGCTTAAATAATGAATCTCGTTGCTGATAACTTTTATTCCTTCTTAGAAATTATATCCGGCGATCTTCCTCTTGTAATTTAAATATCTTTTTGAAAATTTGGTAGAAAAAGGAACAGAAAAATAAATTTGAATCAAAAGGCGATCCATTAATTAATATTATATAAAAAGGCGTACCCGGATCTGTAAAGAAAAAAAAAAACAATTTTTTCTTAAAATATTTCGAGAGATTGCTCCCTCTTTATCACTGTGCAATAAATTGATAAAGAGGGGGCAATCTCTCGAAATATTTTAAGAAAAAAATTGTTTTTTTTTTCTTTACAGATCCAGGTACGCCCTTTTATATAAGAAAAATAAATATTTTAAAAATATAGACAGACCTATGTAAAAACATTTCAATACTCAGTTATCAATTTTGATATTCACATATGCTTTTAATATTTTGAACAATTCTAGAAGTTGAATTTTGAATCTTCGATATCTTGGTAAATATGTTTATCTATGATATCATGGTCAGGACCACGCCATCACCATCTCCTCAGCGGCGAAATACGCGATCTACGTATTCTTCGTGGATCACGAAATACGTGGTGTCGCTGGAGACCCGCTGGTGATTCTCCACCAAACTCTGCAGCGGTGGCAGAGGCGCCATATTCATTGTGCACAGTATCATAAAGTATATATATATATATAATTATCTTTTTAAATAGTACAGACTGTGTACTTTTGCATGTATTGACAAGATGTTAATAAAATTATTTTAATTGTCAAATTGTCTATGATATCATTAATATGTTTTTTTACGCTTAGAAGGTATGGACGATTGTTAAAATATCTATATGATATTGTGATTCTATCATTTTATTAGAAATTAATTAATATAGCTTGTGATTTAATTTGTAATCAAGAAAATAGATGAATATAAGGTAACAAGACCAAATCCAAATAAATTAATAGTGTGTAACGTTTCAGTAACAACGCTCTTATGGTCAAACACTATAAATTTATTTGGATTTGGTGTTATTACCTTTTAGTCCTTCTAATCTAAAATTAAAATTATGCCTTATTATAAAATTGATGCCTTTGTTTGATATTGGGTTTAATTCACACACACAAAAACCTTTATTAAGGATCAAGCCCCCATACAGGATTGTCCCAGTATAGCAATGGTTTTAATTGAACATAAATCAAGTACTATATACAATTCAGTATTAACATGAGCCCAAAAAAATAATAATATTCACACATGTTTCTCATCCTTCTCGCCTTCTCACAAAATTTGTATAAATCTATTGTGTCTACTTTTCACTGTTTCTGACAGCAGAGGCATAGAGTGATAAATGATTAGCACTCGTATTATTAAAAAGTAATTTTCTTTCTACATCTAGGTGATTGCAGGTAAAATGTGAGTTATATAAAAATGATTTATCTCAACCTTTTAAAACTTTATTCTGACTTTACAACAATCACTTAACATGAGCCCCCCCCCCCCCCCTCCCCCCCCCAAAAAAAAGCTATTTACACATGTTTCTAATCCTTCTCGCCTTCTCACAAAATTTGTATAAATCTATTGTGTCTACCTTTTCACTGTTTCTGACAACATGGCATAGAGTGATAAATTATTAGCGGTTGTAATATTAAAAAGTAATATTGGGTTTAATTATCAATATATTAGGTTTTGGTTAACCTTAAAATGCATTTGTTATGGCAATTCCAGCATTGACCTGAGTAAGACGGACAGTATCTGCTGGTAACCTGACACAATTCTACAGAGAGCCACAAAGCCTGACCCCGTGACCCCTGCCTGGAAGAATGTCAATAAATACGTCTGACAGTTGCGTTCACCCCCACAATCTGCTTGGCAGAGTTAAGGAAGAAAGTCTAGTGAGAGAGAGACTTCAATTTACCAGACATATATCATAGTATGTGAGTAATAGTTACCTAAAATTATTCGAAAAAGAAAAAAAAAACAATATTAAGGTAAAGGGTTTCTTTTAATTTTCGCAAGCTTTCAAGCAAATTTTCTGCTCTTCAACGGGCATATACTTCTATATACAATATCAAGATGAACTTTGTACAGTAATAACACATTTTCAATTATTACTGTACAAATTTCATCTTGATATTGTATATAGAAGTATATGCCCGTTGAAGAACAGAAATTCTGCTAGAAAACTTGCGAAAATCTAAATTAAAAGAAACCTTTTACCTTAATATTGTTTTATTTTTCGAATATACCATAGTATAATTTCTCCTACCTAAATATCCGGCTTCCCAATTTGTTATTTACTGTAATCACATAACCTCAATAGAGAATTAGCATTAACCAATAATCCATTTTTTAAAACTGTACTATGTAAATCAGTTTTTTACATATCTATCTTATATTTCCTACTTCATTATATATATATTTTGAAAATAGAGCAATCCATAAATAAATCTTTAATTAAAAAGGCATATATTGGATCAAAATATCATTTATTTTACCAATATTTCAGTTGGCTGAACGCCAACTTTTATCAAGGTGTTATAACATTTTAAACTGTGTCAACAACAAACTCAGCGCCACATGTTGTTGACACACTTTAAAATGTTATAACACCTTGATAAAGGTTGGCGTTCAGCCAACTGAAATATTGGTAAAATGAATTATATTTTGATCCAATATATGCCTTTTTAATTGAATATATATATTTATATATGGATTTGATTCGAAAAACTTCAGTAGTGTAGTTATACCTGTCGAAGGACTGTTGAGCCAGAAAGCTTGTATTGCCGATATACATGTATATAAAAGAAACTTTTCCCTCTGCGAATTGTCTTTTATTTATAAGTTTATCGAAAGGATTTTACTATTAACAACAACTTCAAGTTTATCCTGAAGATAGAGGTTGCCTGGCCGGCATTCATATTTCTATGAAAAATGACACTTCGGCCAGTTGGAGTTTTTATTTTCTCAACGTTTCGACAAAAATCTTTTGTCTTCGTCAGGAGAAGTAAATAAAAAAGAGCATTTGGCAAGGCGTTAAAAATTGTTCTGAGGTTGCATTATAATAAATATTTGATTATAATTGTATTATTATATATTTATTTATATCCAAAGTCATAGTCTTTGACGAGTTTAATATCTGTTACTTACTCGTGCTTTAGATGTTGTACTAAATTCGAAAATTCACGTGAGAACGCCCTTGCAACCTCAGAACAATTTTTAACGCCTTGCCAAATGCTTTATTTTATTTACTTCTCCTGACGAAGACAAAATATTTCCGTCGAAACGTTGAGAAAAATAAAAACTCTAACTGGCCGAAGTGTCTATTTTTCATAGAAAACTTCAAGTTTATAATTATCATTGTTTTGGATTAAAATATTAGGAGGCTAAGTTTCTTGCTTTAGCAAAGATGAGCAAGAAAAGCAAGAAAAATATCCTAAGAGGTCGTTTCTCCAGTCTAACTAAGCGCCATCTATTAACCGTCTTTACAAACTAGCAGACTCGGGTCGGATTTGGCCTAGCCACTCTACCAGCTGGCCATCCTGACGTTTACCAAGACACACATCTATAAATACTTCCTCGGCGTGGAACTGAGGAGTGTTCAAGTAGACCTTGTCTGTAGGAGAACTCTCTCAAGGTGGGGAAGCCTTCCTTGCTGAAGAAATTTGTACACATATACGCAACTATATATTAAAAATCAAAAAGGCATATCCTGACCAGGAGCACATGTGCTTTTCCGAAGGCAGAGCGCCATCTGGTGGAACAGAAATCAATTATTCATTGATTTAGCCTGTTCCCTGATATTTGGCCAGCCCAATTTCTTGATAAATCAAGAAAAGCCATCCACGAACGCGTTTCGCGCTGTTGGCGCTCGTAAGCGTGGAGTAGGATGTACCACTGCAACCAAAAATATTTTTGGTCCCAGTGGCTCTTGAGAAACCAAGAAACTATATATTTATTCCCCTACATTTTATATACCCTTTATTTAATATTTTATTATATATTTTTTTCACCTTTGTAACAATTGATTAGAAGAATCATTAAATTGTTTAAATTGTGAATTGTCTACCAGCTAAACATCTCTTTGGTAAATTGTGAAGAGACGATCTTTATTTTTATAGATCAATTTACTCTCGGCAAAATTTTAACATATATTCTGCATGCTATCTTCTCTAGAGAAAGACTTTTAGTTTAAACTATTATAAATGCATATAAGGGGGAGAACTGAGACTCCTATGGGTGTTATTCCCAGATAACACAGGTCTACAAAAAAACTTCTTTTTTTTGCACAAGAGAACCTGATGGTGTTTCTAGTGTAACTTTTCATGCTGAACTCAAAAATCTAATCAGAAATTTCCCATCACCCATGGTTTTTGGCTAACGGTCTTTTTTTTAGTATTGGGATAAATACATGCATCCAACATGAAAGAGACTTACGAAAACATGAAACTGCTTTTGAAAAAGATAGAATATGAAAGATATGGTAGGAAAATATGCAGCGATTTGAAAGTCATTGCTCTCTTGCGTGGATTACAGCTTGGATATGCAAAATTTTGTTGTTTTCTGTGTGAGTGGGATAGCAGAGATAGGGAAAGGCATTACATTAAAAAAATCTGGCCAAACCGTAAAATCTTTACTCCAGGATATAAAAATATTGCAAATCTACCCCTGATCGATTCAGAAAATATTTACTTACCACCATTACATATTAAACTGGGATTAATGAAGAACTTTGTCAGGGCAATGGATCGAAATGCCAGTGGATTTGCCTACCTAAAACAAAAATTTTCTAGTATAAGTGAAGCGAAGATTAAAGAAGGCATTTTCGTTGGACCTCAGATTCGAGAATTGCAGCAGGATGGAAATTTTCAAAATAGTTTGAATGAAGTTGAAGCAGCAGCATGGAATTCCTTTAGAAACGTTTGCAAAAACTTCTTAGGAAGTGTCAAGGTTGAAAATTACCGAGACATAGTTAATGATCTGTTGCTTTCCTACAAGGCACTGGGATGTAACATGTCCCTCAAGATCCATTTCCTGCATTCACATCTAGATTTCTTTCCAGACAATCTTGGCGCAGTTAGCGATGAGCATGGTGAGAGGTTTCATCAAGATATATCAAGCATGGAGAAGCGGTACCAAGGTAAATGGAGTCCCGCTATGCTTGCCGACTACTGCTGGACACTCAAGAGGGATCTACCACAAGCAAAGTATAGAAGAAAATCCACTGTCCCTGCTTTTAAATAAATAAATATGTTTAGTTCATATATGCCTATATATTAACAATATTTCCAAATTTCAAGTAGGTGTATCTCAGAAATATTGGGTAATAGAAAAAAAATGGTATATTTGGATTCAGGACATGTAGATAAGATGCTTTTTCTTTGTGGACAAAGAAAAATATTTTTTGATAAACCAGTTACGTGACATTGTTTGCATTTTTTTACTGTATTTATCCCAATACTAAAAAAAGACCGTCACGCAAAAACCATAGGTGATGGGAAATTTCTGATTGGATTTTTGAGTTCAGCATGAAAAGTTACACTAGAAACATAATCAGGTTCTCTTGCGCAAAATCTTGTTGACCAGTGTAATCGATCAAAGCGCTGGAAGACTGACTCTCCTTTAACTTGTGATCTATGTAATATCAGAATACAAGACGAAATCATCCATACAAATTTTGATTGCTGTTACTTGGAGAAACAAAGAGGGGAACTCTTAAGTGATTTATCCTTGTCTCAATCCGATATTCAACAAATTTATAACTGGATGAATGCAATGATGTTGGATCAAGGTCTTCTTTTTGGTTTATATAAATTCTACAAGGCCGCAGTTACCGTTCCGAGAAGATGATTTGAATCACCGAATGCCGTGGTCCATTTGGATGAGGAAAGCGAAGACTAGAACGCGGCTGATTCCACACTAGCCTGTTCAGTGATACGCTAACCTTGACGTATGCACGAAGAAACGTGTGGCCATTGGACATGCGTCGGACCAGGAGGCTGTTGTTGGGTGCTGCGCTGTCTGGTGTATAGGAGCTCCATCTATTATTTCTTCCTGTGGTGAATCTGTATAAGACTGGTGGTCTTAATAAAGCTTTGTGTGTGTGCATATAAGGGGGGAGGAGGCAATATGTAAATAAATTAAATAAGAGTTATTTACCAGAATTCGCCACTAGTTAAATAGGCTTACTCAATATTTTACATTGTTGAGAAATGCGTCTCAGAAAATATATAGATTTAGTAGAAAGAAGTTTCAATGTTAAACGGGGGAGAGAGATAACTATACAGAAAGAATTCACTTTCAAATAACAAATTGAACAAGCATGTCAAACTCAAATCCTAACACGGGCCAAATAAAAAGTGATAAGATTATGTGGGCCGCAAAAAAAAGAAAACAAGTAATTAAATTTTTATAGTAACATTTATGTAGGTTTATTTTAAAAAATACTAATAAGAAAAAAGAAAGTAAAGTTAATATTTTCTCCCTGATATTTGGCATCTCTTTTCTGCTACTATCTTTTTTTTTCTAGTACTCCGAAAGAATATTTTCTTTAAACTTTAAGGCACACAATACTTATGGCGATGTACATACGTTATGTATGTAGGTATAATATTATCAAAACTTACGACTTATGTATGGCGACCAGTGGTTCGTTATTAATAAATAAATTATGTATAATTACAAATTTTAAAAATTAGGCTACAAGTTATTATTATTATTATTTTTAATTTATAAAAAAATATATATTAAAATATATTGTCTGGTGGGCCGCAAATTTATTCGTTGTGGGCCGCGAGTTTGACATGCTTGCCGTAGAACATGAATAGTGCGCGCCTGGTAGATAGGTAATTATTTTAATTCCACAAGATACGCCTTAATTGACATATATTTATTTATAGTTGTGGGTGTGCGCAGTTAATTCGCTTGCTGATTGGTTCTCTACTATGACGTGCCCCAATCAGTCAATCAGCATTGAATTATATAGTCAATCAGCGTGAAGAGCGCCATCTAGTGGAGAAAAAATAAACTAAACGTTTATTTAACTTGCTCCGTGATATTTGGCCAACCCAATTTCGTGATAAATCAAGAAAAGCCATCCAGGAACGCGTTTCGCGTTGTTGGCGCTTGTCAGCGCGGAGCAGGCTGTACCACTGCGACCAAAATATTTTTGGTCCCAGAGGCTTCTTGAAAAACCAAGAAATGGGTATTTAAGGCCAAACCTACGTAGATACGCTTAACACATGAGAAAACAATAGAAATAAATATAGATAGCGTGTTATTGCTTTGTCTTAATTATTATTTATATAAAGATAAATAGTTTAAAAGTGACTTGGACGCGATAAGATACTAAAGTTTTAGGTATATATTAAAAAGGTAAAAGGCAATCAACTTTATTTTACTATTTCAACAAGGACTCGATATTGCAATGTAAAAATGTTGATGACATCTTTTCATTAAAGTGTAAGCTATTGATACATTCAATGCATCACATTAGAGAGAGCTACACATTGTTTCCAACTATATTCAAACTTCTCTAGGTCTGTGGATTTGACAGATGTTGACATGGTACATACATCTGATCTGAGAAATATCAAGATTTTATTTCCATATTTACCTGTATCTATCTGTGTGAATATTTTCTCCAGTTGACACTAGCTATATTAAATAAATATAATATATATATAAATGAAAAAACAATAGAAAAAAATAAAAGATAAATGGGTCAGGTGTTGATATTAAAAACAAAGTAGGCATATCCTGACCAGGAGCACATGTGCTTTTCCGAAGGCAGATCGCCATCTGAAGGAACAGAAATCAACTATTCATTGATTTAGCCTGTTCCCTGATATTTGGCCAACCCAATTTCTTGATAAATCATTGGCTTTTCTTAATTTATCAAGAAATTGGGTTGGCCAAAAATCAGGGAACAGGCTAAATCAATGAATAGTTGATTTCTGTTCCACCAGATGGCGCTCTGCCTTCTGAAAAGCACATGTGCTCCTGGTCAGGATATGCCTACTTTGTTTTTAATATATATAAATATTAATGGGTATTACATCGATATTGCAATGTAAAAATTTTGATGATGGCATCTTTTCATTAAAGTGTAAGCTATTGAGGCATTCTAAGCATCACATTAGATAGAGCCATACATTCTGTTTTCAACTATCTTCTAACTTCCAAGGCATTATTATATCTTGGCCGTGTTTAGCTCATTTAGAACAACATGTTTGCCCACAGGGTTCATCTACCTCCTGGGAAGTGTAAGAAGAGGTCTCAAGAACAAAGGCATCCCGGAAATCCACACTAAAAATCTCTTGTTCACCACGGTGGATGTAGGTCAAGTGATCATCCCCATATTTGCATAATCCGGCAAATACGGAAGTTCGTTCTAAAACTCCGGCAACATTTCCGCCATTCGTGTGTGTATGGGCTAAGTCTGTGGATTTGACAGGGTACCTACATCTGAACTAATCTGAGACATTATATTTCCATATTTACCTGTATCTATCTGTGTAAATATTTTCTTCAGCTGACACTAGCTATATTATGCAAATATAATATATATATAAATATTATTTTGAGATAGAGATTAATTGCTGGTTGAGTACATGAGAACTTAATGGTATCGTTTGTAGTTGTGTCATCTTGAGAGAAAAGCAGAAGTATAATTATTTACTATCAATTAGTTTTTATTTTAAATTACTTGAAGAAAATTACAAAAGGACATTTTCCACAGTTATATAGAATTTATGAAACGAATTCTATATTAGTGAATTTCAAAAATAGGTTAGATAACTACATATTTACAACAAGTATTAAAAGTCGGCGTATTCTAAAACTATGGTCAAAAAACAAGTAGAATTATCAATGAATGAAAATAAAATATATATATTTAAATTATAGAATATGTTTATATTTAGATTATATGATATATATATTGTTCTCAAAATAGAGCAATCCATACTTAAATCATTAGATAGCAAAAAGGCATATATTAAGGCATATGGCCGAACGCCAACTTTTATCGAGGCATTACATTTTTGTATACACAAACTCAGCGCCTCATAGTGTTATATATTATAATTTCTTCCACCTACTTTGTGTGTTTTAAATTATTTCAACTGTGGTATTATAACACTATGCGGCGCTGAGTTTGTGTATACAAAAATGTAATGCCTCGATAAAGGTTGGCGTTCAGCCAAACCGATATATTGGCAATAAATTATTTTTATTCAATCCAATATATGTCTTTTTACTATCTAATATATATATATATATATGAAAAAACGAAAAAATAAAAGATAAAAAGATCAGGTGTTGAAATCAATATTAAAAATGGCATATCCTGACCAGGAGCACAAGTGCTTTACAGAAGGCAGAGCGCCATCTGGTGGAACAGAAATCAACTAAACATTGATTTAGCCTGTTCCCTGATATTTGGCCAACCCAATTTCTTGATAAATCAAGAAAAGCCATCCACGAACGCGTTTCGCGCTTTTGGCGCTCGTCAGCGTGGAGTAGGCTGAACCACTGCGACCAAAAGATAATTTTTGGTCCCAATGGCTTCTTGAAAAACCAAGAAATGGGTATTTAAGGCCAAACTTGCGTAAATACGCTTAGCACATGAAAAAACGAAAAAATAAAAGATAAAAAGATCAGGTGTTGAAATCAATATTAAAAATGGCATATCCTGACCAGGAGCACAAGTGCTTCCTACAAGTGCGCCCTATGCTTCTATATATTAGTGCTTAAGAAGCCATTGGGACCAAAAATTATCTTTTGGTCGCAGTGGTTCAGCCTACTCCACGCTGACGAGCGCCAAAAGCGCGAAACGCGTTCGTGGATGGCTTTTCTTGATTTATCAAGAAATTGGGTTGGCCAAATATCAGGGAACAGGCTAAATCAATGTTTAGTTGATTTCTGTTCCACCAGATGGCGCTCTGCCTTCTGTAAAGCACTTGTGCTCCTGGTCAGGATATGCCATTTTTAATATTGATTTCAACACCTGATCTTTTTATCTTTTATTTTTTCGTTTTTTCATGTGCTAAGCGTATTTACGCAAGTTTGGCCTTAAATACCCATTTCTTGGTTTTTCAAGAAGCCATTGGGACCAAAAATTATCTTTTGGTCGCAGTGGTTCAGCCTACTCCACGCTGACGAGCGCCAAAAGCGCGAAACGCGTTCGTGGATGGCTTTTCTTGATTTATCAAGAAATTGGGTTGGCCAAATATCAGGGAACAGGCTAAATCAATGTTTAGTTGATTTCTGTTCCACCAGATGGCGCTCTGCCTTCTGTAAAGCACTTGTGCTCCTGGTCAGGATATGCCATTTTTAATATATATATATATATATAGATGGAAAATTTGCCGGGAGGAAATTAATCCATAGAAGCATTTGGCCCAGCCACCTTGCCAACTAAACACCTCTTTGGTAGATTGTGAAGATTCCATTAGATCCCGTGTGTATCTCGTGGAATAAAGTCCGACCTGGACTGACGAGGGCCATTAGCCCGAAACCATGGTCTCTAGGTGGACGCTTCTCAGTTTGCCAAAGCTGGTGTTGTGGCTTTGTCACCGACCCGAGGCCGCTAGTTTGCGGCGACTGTCAATAGATGGCGTCAGGTTTTGACCTTTATTTTGACGGGAGAGGCGCCCTATGCTTCTATATATAATCACTAAAAAATAATCCGGGCAATACCCAGGTTTACCTTAATGCAATTTTACTTTGATGTATTTTGAAAAATGAATTTATATAAATTTTAAATAAGTTTTATAAAATTAAACTATCGATAAAAAGAGAGAACGATATTAAGGCCCAATCAGTACTAAGAATTGCCGCCTCTAGCTGCACAATACCATCTCTAATCCTGTTGTGCATCATAGAGTTTCGATGGCAGAATTCCATGCGGTTTGAACCATAGTTCATCAATCGAACTCGATTGAGAGGCAGTCTCTCGGCAACCAGATGTTTTGATAGGGGGTCGGTGGAAGGATGTTCTAAACCGTTGGTTTTCGACCCCTACGACCCGGGTTCGATTCCCAAATTGGGCACTTTTTTCTGATTTAATAAAAAAATGCTCCAAAGCCCCCGTTTCTTACAAAAGTCCAACCCCACCAGCGAGTGCAAGTAACCAAACGGGGCTATGACACATTTGTAAGTGGAAAGTCGAACTGCTTTTCATGTGTGTAGACATGTGGTGCACTTACAGTAAAAGCAGTCGCCTACTTCTACCCACCATGATTATTATGGTCTGTACCACGTGTACTAGGGACAAGCAAAAAAAAAACAATGGCCTGAAGAGAACTATTAAGCAATTAGAATTATTTTTTTATTCTTCCCCCATAACATTCCATCAAATAAGAAGATGTTTTGATTGGTGTGATATCTTGAGAACGTGCTGGCGAAGTCAACAGACGAACATCCTCTGTATCGAAGACGGACAGGATAACATAAGACACGTGACGTCGTGCATTGTCATGCTGAAATGTGGTGAGCTCGTGAGACGATGATGAATTCAAACAGACATTACTCGTTCTTCTTTGTGTCTAAACACATACTGTGAATCCAGCGATCTGTCGCTTGCCCACCGGTACTGGTCCTGCCACTGTATCAGTCCTCTCATCCTGGAGCCCTTCACCATCATCCAGCGGCCCCATGACTGCAGGGTCGGTCTTTGGCAACGTCTGAATAACGACACCCTGGCCATCCTGGTGTATACCAAGACATGTCTCTATAAGTATTATCTCAACATTGAACTGAGAGATCCTGTTCTTGTCTGGAGGAGGACAAGATGGAGGAGTCTCCCTTCCTGAGAACAGCTTTTTACTTAGCTTGTATATATTTTATCACCAAATTGTAAATAATCATATTTATCTTTGTTTAAATTCTCATTAATTCTTGTAACAATTATCTAAGAGTACCAATAAAATATTTTGAATTGTCAATTGTCTACACACATATTGGATTCAGAACCGAGATTCATCATAAACGACATAACTCTTGTTCGTCACTTAACGCACTAATGTGGGCAATTTTGATTCGTATTCAGTTCCAGAGGTAGCTTTAGTAAAAGATGCCTAGCTAGCTAACAGTACATTGTGCTGCAGGAATTGTATTGTCCTTGGTGACATTTTCTTCATACAAACGACCTAAGTTCCTGGTAGTGCTATCTTTCAGGGCCACGTGAACAACATGTTTTCTTGGACAGCGGTGATCGAAACCCGGGGAGATCCTGCATGACGTTCTGTATGACCCTTCTGGAGATAATGATATTGTTACATGGATGACAAGGCCAAGATATTGGAGTAAAGTTGGGGAAAGAGGGGTGGACTCCAGCTGCCCCCGCTGCCATGTGGCAGGCGCCAAAACAGCATTCCTGTGTGGGGGTGGACAGGGTCTGGTTACATCTGCGGTAAGGAGAAGACGTGGCGACTTGCCTCCGGGCGTGTGGATGATCCTACAAGGCAGTGCCAGGAGAGACTGACATCAGAGCGACCTACAAGGCGGTGTGGGCCAGGCTGCATGTGTATAGTGTGGAGCGGAACGCTTCACAAGAGGACATCCACGGCGCCATGGATTCTTCTGACGGGGAGGCTGAAGGCAAGTCCCACTGTTGTATCCCTCTGTTAAGTGAGCAATAATAAAGCGCTAACTTCAGCTGTAATTCCTTCGAACTAACTGTGTATCTTTGTGGCATCCTGAGTAGACAAAGTATACGAACAACGTCTGGGTACGAAGTAACAATATAATATCCTTCTAATACAAATTAAACCACCAAAACGCGAATGTTTCTTTTCACAAATAAATCAAATTACTACTGTCCTTGCTGCAATGAAAAATATTGGGAGAGCTTAGCTCATCAGTGATGAATCCTCCCAGCCAATTTCGCCAATTCTCAATCTACCAGACCGCTTCTTTAGAGCTATAATACTCTATTGGATCATTCTGCTTTTATATGCAACACTGAAGGGTGGAATCTCGAAATGGTATTTGAGAAAACTATGGACATAAGCTTTTAGAACCATAGAATTACATTTAAATATTTGCGTTGAGCTCTAAAGAAGCGGTCTGGTAGATTGAATTGGCGACAATTTTAGAAACAATTTTAAACAATTTACTAAACATCAAATTTTTTTAGATTAAACCTACTCCTGGATTATGCATAGTTCCAACTGGTTATAAAATGTGCATGTCTAGTAGTTGTTTGGAAGAAGACACGGTGGTGATGTCAGAAAATCCCCACTTTCTCATAAAATAGAATTTAGAAAGAATGAAGATAGAGACAAATTAGAATCCAATAAAAACTATTTTATAAAATCAGAATGATCCAATACAGTATTAGAGTTCCAAAGAAGCGGTCTGGTAGATTAGATTAAAGAAACCACTGGGAGGATTCGCCACTGATAAGCCAAGCCCTCCCAATATTTTTCATCGCAGTAAGGACAGTAGAAGTTTGATTTATTTGTGAAAAGAAATTCGCGTTTTGGTGTTTTCATTTGTATTATATAGATGGCGCGTTATTGCTATGTAATAATATCCTTGTGATAGGGTCATGGAATCTCGATCAAACCGAACGGTATAACAGTAGAATAAAATCTTCAATCCCGGTATGCTACAATTCTGGCATGATCAATATCTGATATATGTTATGCTGGTGTGGTTTCCTACTTTTTACACGAGACATAACAAGATATTTCCATTTGAGAACAAAATCCTGTTTTTCAAGGTTACAAAATCGAAAATAATTTAATAGTAACATATCCAAGTAGTAGTGCGTCAGAATGGGATCTTGTAGGGGAACATTTAAAAATTATTGTTGATGAGACGTATCAATGAGTTTATCTACATTCCAAGTTGCTAGAATCTTCTTAAAGTGGAATTCTTAGTGGAAATCGGATGAGCTGATCTATTGTACCCTTCTGTTGACACCGTGCCTCAGAATGGGATCTTGTAGGGGAAACTGTTTAGGGGAAAATTTATTTCCAGTAAATAAATGCATATTAAATTCAATACCTTTTGTAGATATATTTTAAATTATATAGCAACAAATATCTTTTAAGAAACTGATAATTTATATTATGCTGATTGTACACATTGCCAGACATTTCTTTCTTTTGTACACAGTTCTTTTCTCGTTTTTTTTTTCTCTCTCTCATTGTTAACATATCATATGACTATTCTATTCGCGGCCTAAAATTATTGTATATATGTGTGTATAGACAAATGTAGGGACATACATGTATGACAGCGCAAGTGTCCCTAGGGGGACATAGCGCTTTAAATTGAAATAAAATAATATGAGAGCAAAATGTAAATATGCAATTTCTATAAGATGAATCCACTTTGAGATCTGGCATCTTATATAAAATGTAGGCTGCTCTACTCTTTACCTACTTTGCATATTGATCTTAAAATCCTAATCATTTGTATTTCCAAGTATATGGTATCTTTCAATGAAAAATTTGCGTTTGTCATTTGCTTTCTCCTTAGTATAGCAATAATTAATGGCCATCAGTGTTGTATTTTTATATATCAGCGAAATTATAAAAATTCTATCAGCAAAAATATTAGCAATTCAAAAGCAAAAATTGTAACTATGTTAAACTATCCTATTTACGGCCTAAAATATTTTATTTCTCGTTTTTTCTCTCTTTCGCATTGTTAACATCATATGACTATCCTATTCACGGCCTGAAAGTATTGTATATACTAGCCGAGTGACCCGGGCAACGCCCCGGGTTTACTCGAAGGGCCCGCAGGTGAGAAACTATAGGCATTGGTTCCTATGCCTAAAAAATTATTTAAAATGGAAAAAGAAGAAAAATACTAACAAATCAGAAAATAAAAGTGCAAACAACACATCTACACTACTTCAAGAACATGAGAGCACATGCACTGTGTAACCATACGTGTACCATTCGTAAAGACCCTGCTTAGGATTAAAATATCTCCGAAGCATAACAATACAACCAACTCATGTTTGCTAAGCAATTTCAGGAAAGAAACTATAGGCATTAGTTGAAGAGTTTAAATAAATATATTTTGAGTGAAAAAATGACACAAATCAGCAAATAAAATTGCAAAAAATGCTACTATATCGCAGATAAGACAACATATAAAAGGAATGAAAATATTTAAAGGACCTCATTAAAACTACATTTCTAGTTTTATATATACAATATAACCTCGATAATTCGACTATGTTTTGTTGTCTTGACCTACAGCCTATCATATAACAAAGTGTAATTCAACACTATCGATAATTCGACCATTTTAAATTTCAACAATTGTTTGTTGCTCAAATATAACTTCGCTGCTAAAAAGGTATTACAGAGAAAATGGCTGACATTGTAAATGTACAAAATGTATGTATAGAGCAGGGGAATAATAAATAAAGACCAAAATCAAATTAATTGATAATAAATAGATTATTGCCAAAAAAAAAAATACAAAAAATATTTTTTTCTCCTTTCTTATCTTCACTCAATCATATTAGAGTGTCAAGCTTGTAAAGCTTGAAATTAACAACCATCACGATTGGGTGAAGTAGAATGCGTCTGCCTTTGTCATCAAGACTGGGAGCACTACTCAGTGGCAGGCCACTGACTTAGCTCCAAAAGAATGTATCCCTGGATTAGGAGCCCTTACAAGGTACTATCAGCCGGGCCAGCTGAGCCCAGGTTTTTTTAGTGAGCTTGTTACTGCTCCCCCTCCTCCTTTTTCATCCTGGCTTGGGACCGGCAAAGGCGGAGTTTTTTTTCTTTCAGGTGAGAAACTTTAGGCATTGGTGAAAAGTGTAAATATATATTCTGGAAATGAAAAAAAAAAGGATAAAATAAATCAGAATATAAATTTACAAACTATATTTCAGAGGAGACGATTTATAATAGGAATTCATTTAAATGACCTCATTAAAAACTACATTTTATATATACTTGGGTTCAACTTTACATGTACGCTATCCAAAGTTCGCACACTTGAAAAAGTCACATAAAGTCGTCTGTGGGTAAACACAGGCTCTTGTAGCAAAGGTTTGGCCTTGAGGCTCTTTATAGTCATATATTTCAGACATTATACAGTGTGTTCAACTTTGGGTACTGTCAGTATATGTGCTTCAAGGACATGAGAGCACATGCGCTAGAACACCATACCTGTTCCATCGCAAAGATCCTATAGGCATTGGTGAAAGTGTAAATAAATATTTTGGAAATGAAAAAAAATTGCAGATATGACAACATATTAAAGGAATAAATTCATTTTAAAGACCTCATTAAAAACATAAAGTCGTCTGTGCGAAAACACAGGCTCTTGTAGCAAAGGTTTGGCCTTGAGCCCTCTTTATAGTCATATATTTCAGACATTATACAGTGTGTTCAACTTTGGGTACTGTCAGTATATGTGCTTCAAGGACATGAGAGCACATGCGCTAGAACACCATACCTGTTCCATCGCAAAGATCCTATAGGCATTGGTGAAAGTGTAAATAAATATTTTGGAAATGAAAAAAAATTGCAGATATGACAACATATTAAAGGAATAAATTCATTTAAAAGACCTCATTAAAAACAACAATTCTATATTTTTATATATACAATATAATCTAATTAATTCAACACACGATAATTCGACCATTTTTGGATTTCTCGACCTACGGCAGTGATTCTCAACCAATGTGCCGCGGTAATTTTGTGTGCCGCGAAATTCTAAAAATGTGCCGCCGAATTTTAGTCATATGATTATGTTCACGTTTGTATTGGTTTTTCTTTTTTCTTTTTCATTTTTTTACTTTTTAAAATAACGAAATTAGCAAATTGAATGTTAGAGATGTATATTACTTATATTTTGCATAGAAATATTGATACATAATTTGAATTTTCTTGCATTCAAGTTAGCAAAAGTGTGCCGCGAAATTCTAAAATTGTGCCGCCAAATTTTGAAATCTTTAAAATAATGCCGCAACAAAAAAAAAAGGTTGAGAATCACTGACCTACGGCCTATCATATGACAAACTAATTCGACACTTTCGATAATTCAACTATTTTGGAAAATCAAATTTCAACAGTTGATATTTGTCTAAAACCCCTATTATTAACAACATATTAGACTGCAGAGTGCAAAAATGTAGAAAAGTGTATGTATATAATTGTATGCATATATTTGTATGTAAATAATTGTATGCAAATAATTGTATGTATAGATCAATGAGTAAAATAAATTTTTTTTTGCTTATCCCTAGTACACGTGGTACAGGCCTTGATAATCATGGTGGGTAGAGTAGGCGACTGCTTTAACTGTAAGTACACCACATGTCTAAACATGTGAAAAGCAGTTCGACTTTGCATTTACAAATGTGCCAGAGCCCCGTTTGATTACTTGCGCTTGCTGGTGGGTTTGGACTTTTGCAAGAATCGGAAGCCATTGGAGCATTTTTTTTTTTTTTTCAGAAAAAAGTGCCCAATGCGGGAATCGAACCCGGGTCGTAGCGGTCGAAAACCAACGGCTTAGACCATCCTTCCACCAACCCCCAGTAAAATAAGTAAGTAAAAAGAAGACCAAAAATAAGTGATAATAATTTATTGAATAACAAATAAAATAAAAAATCTTTCAGGTGAAAAATTATAGGCATTGGTAAAAAAGTAAACAAGAGAAATAGCAATTGGGGTTTTGTGTCTGCGGCGAGTCATATTAGCACGCCTAGCTGTTAGGGGAGTGAGTCTTCCACGGCCTTTTCGAGGCATGACAGAAGACGCTGAAAAAAAAAGGTAAAATAAGAACCAAGCAGAGGAAAACTATAAAACTGAAAGCCAGGACAGGCATAAAAAGAAAATTCCAAGCATGTGAGGAAACAATTGATGAAAAAAAAAAAGGATTCCAAAAAAATACTGCAAAAAAGAAACCAGACACAAAAAGCAACAATTGAGTACACAAATACAGCATCAGCCTATTTATGAGAAGAAAAAAAACGACAGACACAAAAATGGAGCTAAATTTAAATGAAAAACTATAACAGATCAAGTAATCAAATCAGGCATTATGAAAGATACTGTAAAAAAGAAAATCAGACACAAAAATCAGACAAAAGAATAAATGAGATTTTATTCTTTAGTTCATTTATTAAATAAGACACAAAAATGGAGCTAAATTCAAATGAAAAACTATAACAAATTAATAAAAAAAAATAAGACCTAATCCAAATGTCACCATCATCAGACAAAAGAAAAAATGAGATTTTATTCTTTAGTTCATTTATTCTTTTGTCTGATGCTGTTGCTGAAACGTCACACACTATTAAATTATTTGGATTAGGTCTTATTAATGAGAAAAAAAAAAGATGCCAAAGAGAGATGAAAAGATGCCAAAAAAGATAACCAGATACAAAAATTGTGCTAAATTCAAATGAAAAACTATAACAAACACTTATAAAAGATAATTATTATAGAATAAAAGTAATAATTCAATCTACAATTCGAAAAATAATATAACCTCAGCCTATTTATGAGAAAAAAAAAACGTTGCCAAAGACATTAGGAAAGATACTGAAAATAGAAAACATACACAAAAATTGAGCTCTATTTAAATGAAAAACTATAACAAAGTACTTACAAATTATAATCATAATCAAATGAATCAGAAATATATATTATAAATAGCGAACCCGGCCACGCGTAGCTGTGGCTTAATTGTAATATGTTAAATTAACATTATACTAAACTATTCAGTACAGTAAAGTTAATATTCACTTATAAAGATAAAAATGTTTTAGCCGATCTAAAGCCCTACGGGATTGAGAATGGAACGTTACGTTAAAATTTAAAAGAGATTTTTTATATATATCGATAATATAGCCCTTCATTGTAATCATTGATTATAATCACTGCATTAATAAATGTCAGTGAACTCGTTTATATGTATTGTTTTTTGTTTTCGAGATATTCTAATAGAACGTTATAACATTTTCTGTTAAATATTAATATATGCACAAACACAGAATATAATAACTATGTCTTAATTTCGCTATAATTATTGTTATAAATATTATTCTAAAATAATTCGCCTGAAATCGTCCTGATAGTATACTAAACAACTTCCCAAAGTTTCATGGCAAACATCTAAAATAAAATAATACTTTTAATACTTTGCTACAATATTAAAAAGAGGGGGGCTTAGGTGTTTAAAATGTAAAATGTGCTCTAAATAGTATTACATAGAGCCTTCATAACAAACATATTTAAAATAAACCAATCAAAATATAATAATGCTGTAAAAACAGACCTTTCTACAATAATATAAAAGAAACGAAAATAAAAAAAGACACCCACGCTGAGCCTCGAACCTAGGTTTGTTACAAATATTATTAAAAAATTGTGTATGTTAATTTTTATTTTAAAAAGCTTACATTTTAAATAAAATAATATTTTTAATAATTTGCTACAATAATATAAAAGAAATGAAAAAAAAAAAAAAAAACACCCACGCTGAGCCTCGAACCTAGGTTGCGGGGGTACGAAGCTGCGTACCTAACGTATAGGCTAAGCTTGACGTTACAAATAAGATCATGCGAGGCTATTTAAGGCCATACGTCTGACGCGAGGGGGCGCTGATTGCGAGTGAATCTACGTTTAATCGTAAATAAAAATGCAACGAAAGGTTATTTTTAAAGAGTAATTAGCCAGAAACCATCCCGGTAGTATACTAAACATCTTCCCAAAGTTTCATCACGATTGGTTGTATTAATAAGACAAAAGAACGCATTTCAAAACAAAAAAATTGATGATGATAAATGCAAAAATCTACGATTGTAAAATAGATTAAATTAAAAAATAAAAATAACTGTTAACATTAGGAAAATAAAAACAGGCCTATCATTTGAAGAAAAAAATAACGAAAATTTTGGTATATAGATCGTTATGTGTAGTTCAGAATCTTCGGAGGAGATAGCTCAGGACTTTACAATGGAAAACTCTGTTACGGTATTATCTATATAGATATATTAGATAATAAAAAGGCATATATTGGATTTAATAGAAAATATATTTTGCCAATATTTCGGTTGGCTGAACGCCAAACCTTTATCAAGGCATTACATTTTTGTATAAACAAACTCAGCGCCACAAATATATATATATATATATATAGACAAATGTAAAGGCATACATGTATGACCGCGCAAGTGTACCTAGGGGGACATAGCGCTTCAAATTGAAATAAAATAATAAAAAAAACAATAAAAAACTATGTTAAAATATCGTTTCAGATATATTCTAATAACTTTACGAAACAGTAAAAACCTCCAACAAAGGCAAAATTGGGACACTATATAACATATCAATCTATTAGGAAAATTATAAATTCAACTATTTAATATACAGAAGGATTGAAATAACATAGAATTTTATGATATATAAGTGCAAAGGTCTAAACTCTACCAAATTTACTAAAAAAGAAACCAGAAGAACTAAAGAAATGGGGCTTCGAACCGGATCCAAATGTCCAGGAAATAGACAAGAAACTGTAGGAATTTTCCTGATTGACGTTAGCCGAAAACAAATCCATTTTCCTCTGGCGTCTTTGTAGCGAGTGTAGCCATGGGTTTGGTCCATTTCTTACCTAGCTCTCTCAGTTCTCAGGGATCATTCCACTGTCAAAAAAATAGATAAAATATAAATATAAGGTTTTCCCAAAAGTTTGTGTTTTTCTTATAACGTTGTTTTACTTATTACTTGGAAAATGATATTATTACGGCGAATACATGATACAATTACTTTAAACATAATACAAAGACAATAACGGCGAATAAAATTATCGTAAAGATAGAGGTTACCTGGCCGGAATTCATAGTTCTTCAAATTAAAGATACTTCGGCCAGTAAATCTTTTTTATTGTCTCGACGTTTCGAAAAAATATTTTGTTCTCGTCAGGAGCGAACAAAAGATTTTTGTCGAAACGTCGAGATAATAAAAAATATTTACTGGCCGAAGTATCTTTAATTTGGCGAATAATATTAGTACAGTTAAACCTGTCTATAGCGCCCTCTCCAAATAGCGCCTCCCTCTCTATAGCGCCCGATTTTAAAAACGTAGTACGATGCGATTTATATTAAAAGTGACCTGTCTATAGCACCCCCTCTCTATAGCACCCTATTTTGGTGAGTCCCAAGAGGGGACGCTATAGAGAGGTTTAACTGTATTTCATTTTTTTGTAAGTGTTTACGAACTTTTGGGGCAACCTTGTAATAAATTATAAATAAAATCAAATTCATTTGAAAGCAACCTACTAGCCGACAAATTTTCTAATACAATAGAATATATCATGGCCGCGTGTCAGAGAGATGACATTACAAATATATCATTCCAGAAGACACCATAAAAATCTCAAGCTTTACAGTCTTGATACCCTTATATGATTACAAACTACACAAAAAGGCATAAGATGTCGCAACTCTTTTTATTATTATATGATTATTGAGTGGAGATAAGAAAGTTGAAGAAGGAACATACAAATACAGTTAAACCTGTCTAAAGTGCCCCCTCTTGGGACTCACCAAAATAAGGTACTATAAGAGAGGGGATGCTATAGACAGGTCACTTTTAATGTAAAATGTTTACATTTTAATGTTTAAAATTGGGTGCTATAGAGAGGTAGGCGCTATTTAGAGGGGGCGCTATAGACAGGTTTAACTGTATATAATTTTATTGAGAAGTGATACACAAAGGGTTTTCCATAAAAATAAAAATAAAAAGATTTTGCAAAGGCTGTAACTCGCGAAAGAAGCACATGATTCGAGTAATGTTATATCTATTCGAGATAACAAGCATTGATTTATAATCAAAGAAAAAACGATTTTTAAATATAAAAATAAATTAAGAAAAAGGCATCTCCTTATCGTGCAACTAAAAGTTGCTGATATTACATAGTACAATATTACATTTGTACTATTTTTTCAAATATAAAAGTGTATGCGATTTTGCAAAAGGTTACGTTTTCAGAATTTCCGAGGAGAAATACTCGTTTACCTAAATTATAAAATTATGAAAGAAAAGAATACTGATAATTACAATGTGCACAATCAGTTAAATAATAAAGGAAAACAAAGACAATTTGATATCTATGAAATTGAGCAAAAAGTTCCCTCGAAAAAAGGTGCCTGAAGAAACTTTCAACTCCAATCGAAAGAAATATAAAGGAAATGACTGTCAGAGAGAATCCACCTTCTCAAAGGAACATTTCCACAATAACCAACGTACCACTCTCTACCGTTAGCCGTATTATTAAGAAAGAAATCGGCTTAAAAATACGTAAAAAGGCAAAAGTTCATGTCCTCAAGCCGCATCATATTGAGGAACGAAAGACCTGCAGCAGGACCCTTTATGAAAAGTACCTGGCAGGTGAAAATGAAAGAATGTTGTTACACTGGACGAGGCATAGGTTTACCTCAATGATAGCAACCAACCCCGTGCCATTTACTACGCAGAGAAATACTCGTTTACCTAAATTATAAAATTATGAAAGAAAGAATATTGCTATTACTAAGTGCATAATTAGGCAAATAATAAAGGATAATGAAGAACATTTTTATACCTATGAAATTGAGCGAAATATCCTTTGAATAAATGTACCTTAAGGAACTTTTAACTCCAAACGAAAGAAAGATAAAGGAAATGACTGTCAGATAGAATCCACCTTCTCAAAGCAACATTTCCCCAGTAACCAACGTAACATTTTCTACAGTTAACTGTATTATCAGGTAATAAAATTGGCTTAAAATACGTAAAAAAGCGAAAGTTCATGTTCTCAAGCCGTAAAGAGACTCAAGATCCTTGTGGCTGCACCAGGATAAAACCACGAGTCATACCCCATGTTTAACACCTCAATACCTGGACGAAAAGAGAGGTGAAACCAGCATTTCGTACATCTCTTTTAAGCATATCCCTGCCAAATCTCCAGAATTGGCCCCTATGGATTTTTTTTTGTTTTTGGCTTGCTGAAAGCTGCTCGCTTTTTAAAACGCTTTTCGCAATTTTATCTTGAATCAGAATATTTGACCAACATCAAGCCTTTCTAGCCCCTTACTGACCTGCAGGACCAGGTCTTCGGGCCAGGCCTGGATGACGACGTCCTGTCCATCCTGGAGTCTACCAAGACATGTCTCTATAATATTATCACAACATTGAAATAAGAGTCCTTGTCTGGAGAAGGACAAGATGGAGGAGTCTCCCTTCCTGAGAACAGCTTTTTATATTTTATCACCAAATTGTGAATTCTCATTAATTTTTGTATAAATTAACGAAGAGTATCAATAAAATATTTTTGAATCATCCAAGCCTTTCTAATGAGAATATTTTACAAGATTTTTGACAAATTGGCGTTGAACTTGTTTCATGAATGATTGTAACAATCGGCATGCATTTATTTGGTTCTAACTCTTCATTAAGATACTTTCCCCATATAGAAATTCTATTTATAAAGACTAAATGTGTTCAAGAGGAAAAAAAGCAAATTTTTATTAGAGGTTAAATCATGATTTATATATATTTTTAGATCTTCGTAAGCTGTAATCTAAGAATGGTTTGTACGCCATCTATCAAACAGTTTAGAGAAAATGCGGACACAGAAAGACATGACCTACTTCAGCAACTAGGGCTAACTAGCTCCGGTCTGTTTTAAGGTCAAACAGAGGTTATAAATATTTGATAGCCTTGGAATCACGTGTGTGGGTTCATATTTACTATGAAGTGACAGAATTTCGTAAAAAAGGAGTTCATATGAATCAATTTAAACTAAGAACTTCAAAGGATATTCAGATAAAAATCAACAGAATGTTCCTCTACCAAATGTTGTCGGAAATCTTTTGAGACAGCGACCAATTGACCCCAATAACAACTCCCCAGAACCTGGGGACGAACGCGGGGGCCTCAATCCATCATCTTCTTCTCTTCACAAATAGAACCACACACACTTTGATTTGAAAGAGGAATAATGTCAGCGTGAACTAGAACTAGGAACAGCGTGAAATATAGCGTGAACTTGTTATAACCCTATGTTGTTACTTAAAATAAAAAGCCTCTTTTGATACCTTAAAAGTGATATTTTTCTAATTTGTTTTTAATTATCATTACTCCTTCTCTAATACAACTATCTTTCATATCTTATATATAAATTATATGAATATATATGTCATAATTTGTATATAATTAAATGCAACCCCGACCCACTATGTATGTACCATGTATGATTTTCAAAGATTTAATAAAAGAATAAGGTAACTGGAGGAAAGAAAGTAACAAAAGACATAGAAAGTAGATCTAGAGGAGAGCATATTTATTAATAACGACGCAGTTAACCTTCTGACCCCAGGTCCCTGCGAGCTAAGTTTAAACCAACACTTCCTGGAAAAACAGGACGTATCTAGTGACCAGAAGTTATAAATGTTAAAGCTAACACCCAATATTTCCGGCAAAGACAGGACGTATCTAATATCCGTCGAAGTTATAAGCGTCAAGCTACCCGACACTTCCTGACCCAGGCCGGGCGTAACTAACACCAAAGGAAGCCGCCGGCCAATCAGAAGATAGCATCTAAATAGGTCAACCAATAGGGAAAGATCAGGTGATCATCTCTCAACCAATCAGAGAGAAACTGAGTCTTGGTGTTAAATCGAAAAGCAAGAATGGTCAGTCACGTTTTCGCTCTCATAGGAACAACACCTACAGTTGTTCAGTGGCTCTCGCCGAGTTCGGACAGTTGCTCCTTCGCTTCCAACAAGGTAACATCTACTCTAGAGATCTCTCTTCCTCCGCTCATTTCATCTAAATCCCATCATCGCCATGTGATCAACTAATTAATAAGTCAAATCGCTCAGCTCTTCTCAAGCTTTCTTCCCTCCAACCCAGTTGCCTTTTATTTTCAAACTCAATCACGTGTCCTGATTATTCCTAACTGTATGCTGCAACTTCCACTCAAACGGCTGCGCTTCAACCAAATCTCACCATTCGCATCCAACAACAAGAAACCCCGCAACGATATTGCCACATATATATATATATATATATAAAGGTTTTATAATATTTTTTCAAGGAAAGTTATCAAAATTTCGATGTTGATTTAAGAGTATAAAGTCGAATTGAGAGTATAATGTCAGTATAGCAAGCTATTACTGAACGAATAAGTAGAATCAAATATAATTAATATGAAAAGTAGTTGTAAATTAATGATGATTAAAGCAAATTATTAAATATTATTATTAGGGTATCAAAAAGGTTTTAATTCTTTATGTAACAATATAGGGCTATAACAAGTTCACGCTTATTACATCGGACTTTGCTCGTCATTGAAGCAGAACATAGAAAAAAAAGGAAGAATTGAAGATATTAGAGTAGGAAAAAGAGCAAAGACAGAACCATGTAATCTTTTTATCAAACAATTCAAATTTATTAAGAAAGAAAATTTTTAAAATATTTTTTAGGTAATATTTTGTGTAATTTTATATATATATATATATATATATATATTTTTTTTTTGTGTGGAAAGTTGTTTTAATGTCCATCCATACAGAGTTCTAAACAACAACTCACTCACCCGTGCAGGCAAGGTCACGCTCCGCTGCGTCACGTGGGAAAACATACGTACATCTTCTCGTACATGTTCTCAGCACATCCCCCTTTTTAAGATTTGAAATATATATATACATTACAAACTTTAAATGCATAATATAATTAATAATGAAGGCGATCCACAGGTTTAACAATTCGTCCACTCCGGGTTCTTATCTGGCCGTCTTCTGAGTCGTTAGAGGGATAATCCACAACTGGGGTCTTTTCATTTTCAACCAGTTCCTCCTCCGAAAAGGTCGGCGTCGATGGGTCGGCTGGATATTGCACTGTAACTCCTTTTCGTAGATGGAACCTGTTTCGACGTAAAGTCCCAACTGGAGTATCAACCATATATGACCTTGGTGTCGATGCTTTCTGCTTTACAATCCCCCAGGTTCGCATATCTGTAATCCAAACCGTGTCACCTTCGGATAGCTCCTCCATGTTCGTAGCTCCGCAGCGTCGATCATATCTGGATTTCATATCCTTTCTCCTTCTCCCCTCCTTTCTTTTCAGGGTCTGAGAGTCCACCAACTTTGGATTAAGATTCTCTGGTGCAATTGGCAAGGTCGTTCGGAGTTTACGTCCCATGAGAAGCTCAGCAGGGCTGTAACCGTTCTCCAAAGGGGTCGATCGATACTCCAGGAGTCCAAGCGATGGGTCTTGATTTTTCTTGAGGATCAACTTAGCAATTTTCACACCTGCTTCTGCCATCCCATTGCTCTGCGGGAATCGAGGACTTGAAGTGACATTGTGTGAATCCGTACTGCTTTGCGAAATTTGCAAATTCACGAGCAGCTCCAAATTGCGTCCCATTATCGCTTACAACAGTTTCTGGTATTCCATGTCGGGCAAATATGGATTTGCAACTACGCACCACCACATTGGCTGTGAGCCGATCCAGCTGAATCATTTCAGGAAAGCGAGAATAATAGTCAATGACGACAAGATACCACTTATTCTCGAACTTGAACAAATCCATTCCAATCTTTTGCCACGGTCGTGTAGGAAAGTTGGTTGGTATCAAAGGTTCATGTTTTGAGACGGCTTCCTGGATACAGACACTGCACTTTCTGACCGTTTCCGCGATCTCCTCCGAAATTCCAGGCCACCATACCGTCTCACGTGCGCGAAGTCTTGTTTTTGTAATCCCGAAGTGCCCAGCGTGCAACTTATCTAGGATCTCCAGCTTCATACTTGCTGGAATAACAAGACGACAGCTACGCATCAGTAGTCCATTTTGAACGCCGAGTTCATCCTTGACATGCCAATAAGAGAGCAGAGCCTGTGACATCTTCTTATCTGGCCAGCCTTGCTCAAGGTAGTTGACTACTGCTTTCAGGGTCGTATCTTCTTGTTGAGCTTCAAAAATCTTCGTCAAGATATCGTCTTTGTCGAGCTCTTCCAATCTTGTTTTGAGCTTTTCCATCAAAGGTATTGGTACCCGTCGAGGAGTATGCACAGCATATGGTTTTGCTCCACGTTTCAATTTGATTTCGTAAGGGTTTCCGATCTGTCCCAGTCCTTCAAATACTTCAGGGAATTTCTTGATCGGGTTAATTCTCGTCGCAACCACTTCAATCCGCCTCGCCAGGTTCAAGAGCTCACATGCCCGGCGACTCAGAAGAGGTTCACTCAAACGACGAATGACATAAATCTTCTCCTTGATTTCATAATTGCCATTTCGCAGCGTTGATATAAACATACCCACAGTCTGAAGTTCGGAAAATTCAGCAGCTCTAAGGTTGATATCACTTTTCACTAGTCGTTGCTGTCCCATTATCTTCTTGAAGAGACACAGAGGAACACATGTAACATCCGCCTGGGAGTCGAGCTTGAACTTCACCTTTTTCCCGTTCACTTGGATTTCTGCTGTCCATCGCCTCCTGCACTCGCCTTCATCATCATCGAGATTAGATGAATCCTCCACAGCTGAGACCTCCAGGAGAAAACCAATTTCTTCATCAAGTTCAGAAACAGCTTTGACTTCCGCAGTCTTCGCCTGCTTATCTGGGCAGCAATTTGCAAAATGGCCAGTTTTTGAACATAGGTTACATCTTTGTCCTTCAGCACGGCAAGCCTGTCCTTCCTTGTGGGTGAAACCTCCGCATTTTGGACATCGTGATCTTGTTTTGGCTGACTTCTCCTTCTTCCTCGAAGGCTGCTGTTGTTGTTTCGGTGATTGTTTCTTCGAGTTGAACTTCACCTGATTGACCTTTTGGCTTGTTGAGGGACGCTGCAGGTCGACTTGCTGCTGTCGAACGGCTTCCTGCTGTCGAACCATTTTCACCGCCTTTTCCAAAGTCAGTTCGCTGTCCAACTGCATTCTTTCAGATAAAGCTTTGTCCCTCACTCCAACCACAATTCGGTCACGGATCAACTGCTCATGAAGACCCTCAAATTCGCAACTATCAGCCAATTTGTACAATGAAGTGATGAATTCGTCCACTGGCTCCCGATCCTCTTGGATTCTTGAATTAAATTTCGCACGTTCGTAGATAATATTCTTTCTGACACAGAAGTGGCTGTCGAACGCCTTGAGAACGGAATCAATTTTCGTTGCCTCTTCCTCCTTTTCGAACTTGAAGGTCCTGAATATATCATCCGTGCGGTCACCCATCAAGTACATGAACAAATCGATCTTGTCCGCCTCCTCTTTCTTCTTCATTCCACTGACCACGAGGTATCGTTCGAATCTCCTCCTCCATTTGGGCCATTCGTTGGGAGTCGAGAAGTCGAAAGTTTCTGGAGGTTGAATCTGAGCCATGTTGAATTATCTTCCAAGGTACGCAAAAATCGATATTTTGCGATATACGGGTTCGTATTTTATCCAGTTATCGCTGCCACCATGTTTTAATGTCCATCCATACAGAGTTCTAAACAACAACTCACTCACCCGTGCAGACAAGGTCACGCTCCGCTGCGTCACGTGGGAAAACATACGTACATCTTCTCGTACATGTTCTCAGCACAAAAGTACTTTTGAAAATATCAAAAAATTTATTGTGAGATGGAGTAAAGTTTTTTTGTGTTGTTTTGTTGGAAACCATAATGGTTCGACCAGGATGGAAAGAGATTGGTACCGGGCCGGGACTTGTCAAAACTAAACCCGGCGGGAGTTTCGTCCCTGCTAGTTTACTCACCTACCAATCTCTTCGACCAATGAATATTTGGATTAAAATAGAAGAAAGAGTTGAAAAAAAGACCTTAAAATTTATAAATTTTGCTTTTGTTGTGTGTGGTTGGAATTATATGTGCGTGTTGTATGTGTATTAGTCTGTGCGTGTGTTAATGTGTATTTTCTAAAGATTAAGTGTGTGTATATATTCTTGTGTTTGTGACTTTTTTTAAAAGGATAATTATGTGTGAATATTTCATGTTTACTTTTAAACCTTAGTAAATATGTTCAATGACAAGTTTCAAGCAGTTCGAATTATAATAAACAAAAATTAACAAGGTGTATATTTTTAATAAAACCTTTCAATATGTCTTCTTTTTTTAAATTAAATTATGAGTACATTTAAAAACCCATGTAATTATCAAGACTATTATAATATTACTACATTGGACGATCGAACAAAACCAATAATAACAATGGTATCCAAATTTCAGTTTTTCATTAATTACCTTTAGATCTATTTGTAAACAACTATAACATTGGGTTGAATGATTAAAAAATTCAATTTCTTTCATTCATTTAATAGTCATCTCCTTTAGGAACAAATAATTTAACTTAATGAAAATCTAGAAAGCTCAAAAAAAATTTTTTTTTAAGGAAAAAAAAAAGGGGGGGGGACATTTTAAACTGAATTACCGAACAAAGAAAAAACATAAATTCGACCACAGACCTGAGCCATAAGGCAGTATGAATAAATTAAATTAAAATATTTGTTTGTAACTCTTTGGCGTTAGTGTCGATAGACTAAGGTCAAAGATCGAAATACTTTAATTGGTTGATAGAAGATGGTAATTAATTTGTTATAGAAAATTCATATCAAAAAACTTATTCACAGGGTTAAGCATGAAATGAATCAAGACTATAAGTGAGATTGGGAGAAAGAATAAAGAAAATTCAAAAATTGTTTGATGTCCCTGTTGTGGTAGGTGGCATGTGGGAGACAAAGTGTGTGTATGGAGTTATGCGCATGTGTTTTTATTGTTCATTACAGTACTTGTGATTACAGAAAAGGTATCAATTGGATCACAGATTTGAATTACAAGGCAGTATGGATCAATCCAATTAAAATATCCGTGTGTGACTCTTTGGCCCCAGCGCCAATAGACTAAGGCGAAAGATCGAAATATTTTAGTTGGTTGACAAATTGTCAGTACATTCATATCAAAATATTTATCTCTAGGGTTAAATATGAAGTGAATTAAAACTAAAAGTGAGATTGGGAGAAAGAACAAAGAGAATTTAAAATTTTTTGCTGTTGTTGTCATGGGAGGAGGCATGTGGGACAGATTGTGTGTATATCCCTATGCACCTGTGTGTGTATTGTTCACCATAATTTTTGTGATCAAAGAAAGAGCACCAATTGGATTTACTAACCTATCAATCTCTTCGAATAATGGATATCTGGATTAAAATATAAGAAAAAGTTGAAAAAGATTTTAAAATTTATAAATTTTGCCCTTGTTGTGTGTGGTTGGAACTATATGTGTATACCGCATGTGTATTAGTCTGTGTGTGTGTTTTTGTGTATTTTTTAAAGATTAAGTGTGTGTATACATTCTTGTGTTTGTGATTTTCCCCATTGTAGTTACAACCAACGGTATTTCCCAAAAGGAGTAATTATGTGTGAATATTTCATGTTTACTCTTAAACATTAGTATATATGTTCAATGACAAGTTTCAAGCAGTTCGTATTATAATAAACAAATATTAACAAGGTGTATATTTCCAATAAAACCCACAAATATGTCTCCTTTTTTCTAAAATTAAACCATGAGTACACCCAAAAACCCATGTAATTATCAAGATCACTACAATATTACTACATTGGACGATCGAATAAAAACAATAATAACAACGTTATCCAAATTTCAGTTTTTCATGAATCACCTTTAGATCTATTTATAAATAACTATAACAATGGGTTGATTGATTAAAAAATTTCAATTTCTTTCCTTTAATAGTCATGTCACTTAGGATCAAATAATTTAACTTAATGAAAATCTAGAAAGCTCAATAACAATTTTTTTAAGGAAAAAAAAAAAGAGGGGGGGGGGGGGGATATTTCAAACTGAAGTACTGAACAAAGAAAATATATCAATTCGATTATAGACCCGAATTATAAGGCAGTATGAATAAATTAAATTAAAATATTTGTGTGTGACTCTTTGGTGTTAGTGTCGATAGACTAAGGTCAAAGATCGAAGTACTTTAATTGGTTTAAAGAAGATGGCAATTAATTTGCCATAGAAAATCCATATCAAAAAATCTATTTAGAGGGCCAATTATGAATTGAATTAAAACTAAAAGTGAGATTGGGAGAAAGAATAAAGATAATTTAAAAACTGTTTGCCGTTCTCGTTGCGGCAGGAGGCATGTGGGAGACAAAGTGTGTGTATGCACCTATGCGCATGTGTTTTTATTGTACATTACAGTATTTGTGATTATAGAAAAGCTATCAATTGGACCACAGACCTGAATTATAAGGTAGTATGGATCAATCCAATTAAAATATTTGTGTGTGATTCTTTGGCTTTAGTGCCGAAAGACTAAGGCGAAAGATCGAAATATTTTAGTTGGTTGATAAATTGTCAGTACATTCATATTAAAATATTTATCTTTAGGGTTAAATATGAAGTGAATTAAAACTAAAAGTGAGATTGGGAGAAAGAATAAAGAAAATTTAAAAAAATGTTTGTTGTTGTCGTTATGGGAGGAGGTATGTGGGACAGACTGTGTGTATGTCCTTATGCACCTGTGTGTGTATTTTTCATTATAATCTTTGTGATCAAAGAAAAAGTATTAATTGGATTGTAGATTTGTATTACAAGGCAGTATGAACAAAGCCAATTAAAATATTTGTGTGCGAATCTTATGTTTTAGTGACTATAGACTAAGACGAAAGATCGAAATATTGTAATTGGTCGATAAAAGACTGTACTTAGAAATTTCAAATCAACATACTTATCTCTAGGGTTAAGCATAGAATGAATTAAAACTAAATGTGAGATTGTGAGAAAGAACAAAGAAAATTTAAAAAAAAGTCTCTTGTTGTAGCCGTGGCAGGAGGCATGTGTGACCGAGTGTCTGTATGTCCCTATGTGCATGTGTGTTCAGTGTCCATTGCAATCCCTGTGAACAAAGAAATAGTGTCAACTAGACTTTAGACTTGAATTATAAGGCAGTATCAATAAGGCCATTTAAATATAAAAAAAATATATATGAAAAAAGAAAGAGAAATATAATAAGTAAGATAAATTTATGTTATTATTTTTGAGGTGAATATTATGAATGTGTCAATAAATATTTAGATTGTTTAAAAGCAAGATTTAACAACGGAACCAAACATTTAAATCGGCTTTGACACGTCATGAGCTTGTCCAACAAACAAACAAACAAAAAAAAAACAACAACTGGGGTAACGAACCAGAGATATTCTTCAATCATATATATATTTAATTAAAAATGTATATATTGGATCGAAATATCATTTTTTACCAATATTTCAGTTGGCTGTACGCCAAGACACACATTAATATGTTATAATACCTTGATAAAGGTTGGCGTTCAGCCAACTGAAATATTAGTAAAATAAATGATATTTTGATCCAATATATGCCTTTTCAATTAAAGATTTATTTATGGATTTCTCTATTTTCAAAAATATATATATTTATTCATTTTTGTTTACATTAATATATAGATAACATGCAAATATACCTGTTAATTAATAACAAAAATAAATAGAATTTACAAAAAGCCTTTATTTATTGCTTTTAATTTTAATTGAATTTGAAATATATTAAAGATAATATTATTTATTTACACATATAACTATATATAAACTAAAGAACAAAAGAAAATGAAACCAAAACGTAAACATTGGCAACCGCCATTTTTCTTTGTCTGCCAGCAACTGTTCTATACTCGATCCTGCGCAGGCGCACACCACGCCCGCCACCACCACGTGTTGCTCGATGGGGTCGTGTTTTCGAGCCGCTCCCCCACTATAATGGATATTTAACATACTCCCACCTATGATTTGGGGAAGAAAATCATACAATTAAGATAAGTGATATATATGTGGTACATAAAAGGAGTTGAGCATTATTAATTAAGTCTCTGTGGTGGCTTGACCACGCGTCCACATCGAGTTCGCTTAGCCTCACTATGCTCTTCTTCAATTGTAGTATCTCCTTTGGATCGAAGAATTGGATTCCCACTTGAAACTTCCAGGGGGTAGAGCTTCTGCACAGGGCGTATAAGGGTTCCCAGTTTTGTGCGAACTTTAGCAACCCGAGAATGTCCATCTCTTCCTGGAAACAGTTCCACTATTCTTGCCAAAGGCCAGTGGAGTCTCCTCTTGTCTTCCACCTTCACTATGACCACATCACCCACACTCAGTTTCGGAGTCCTCTCATTGGCCTTCTGGACAAGCTGGCCCAGATATTCACTCCGAAAGCGACTTCTGAGAGCTTCTCGCAGCCTTTGACAATGCCGATATCTATCTTGATATTTCTTTGAATCCAACTTATCAAGATCTGGAACTCCCACGTATTTTGATTCATGTTGAAACATGGAGGGTGATAAAGGAATCAAACTATCAAAGTCCTCGTGAATGTATGTCAGCGGACGACTGTTGATTGTAGCTTCTACATCACATAGGATAGTGGACATCTCTTCATAGTACACTGAAGAATGGCCCAAATTTCGAACAAGGAGATCCTTGATGGAACGAATAAGACGCTCCCACCAACCTCCCCACCATGCAGCATTAGGAGGTATGAACTTCCAACTTATCTTGTGAAGATTTTGGTCTAACACTATCTTCTTCCAGTTTAAAGCCTTGAGAGCATTTTTAGCGAAACAAAATTAGTACCATTATCAGAATAAATGACTGTTGGTCGCCCTCTCCGGGCTATAAATCTTCTCAGAGCTTGTATGAAAGCTTCAGTACTTAATGAGGTTACAAGTTCCAGGTGTATAGCTCTGAAGACGGCACAGGTAAATAGAACAATCCATGCCTTGGTCTTGTTCTTGAGGTAAAGTGGACTAGCAAGGTCTACTTCCAGAATTTCAAAGGCTGTGGCATCTCTCACTCTATCAAGGGGTAAATGTATCGGAGTAGTTTTCAAAGGTTTCGACGAAAATCTTCTACACTTGGCACACTGAGAGACGACACTTCGTATGCTGCGCCGGGAATTTAAGATCCAATAAATTTCTCTGAGTTTGGCAGAAAGGATCTGAACTCTTGCATGCCAATGTCTCAGATGGAATTCTCTTATCAGGCATGTGACAACATGATGTTTTGTTGGAAACAAAATTGGGTAACGAAATGAATATTCGTCATCCCTTTCAATAAGCTTGGAATTTATACGGATCAATCCAAAATCATCTCTGATTATCATCAACCCGTTGATCGACTCTCCTCGGCTAGAAAAAACTTGCTGTTGCACAGTTTTCCAAATTCCCTTTTCAGCATCTTCTAATTCTGAAAGCTGTAGACTATGCATACCTGATGGGGACAATTTTTGTGTATTTCGTATGAACCTCCGGATCCACGCATTTATTCTGACAATCTTTGTAAAATTTGAAAATCTTTCAAACCATGGCATTACTTCAGTTCTGGCATGAGTAGTCACCAATACTTGTCTATCTATTTATAAATTGACCAAAGTTCTGTCTGAGTTGAATAATTGCTTTGGCCAGTGATCTTGAGGCTGCTTGAGCCATTCAGGTCCCTCCCACCATCTGGTGCGTTTAAGCTGTAGTACACTACAACCTCTTGAAGGAAGGTCTGCAGGGTTGAGGCTCCCTGGTACATAAAACCATTTGTTCGGACCTGAAGTGTTGCATATCTCTTCGACTCTGTTGTTTACAAAGGTGCCCCACTGCCTGTTCGTCCTGATCCATGAAAGTGCTGTAGTAGAGTCTGTCCAGTAGTACACCGGTTCCGCAGCCAAATTCAAAGACTCAGTTATGTACCTGCTGAGTCTAACTCCCAACATACAAGCAAGAAGTTCCATCCTAGGGATAGTAGTTTTTTAAGTGGACCTAGCCGGGATTTAGCCATCAAAAGTTGTACTGACACTCCTTTGTTCTCAGGACAACGTAGAAAAGCTGCTGCTGCCTATGCACTTTGGCTGGCATCACAAAATATGTGAATGGACCAATGTGTTCTAATCCCATCGCCCACTCTACGTGGAATTTTTATGTCGGCAAGAGTGTCCAACTCACTGTACCACTCCATAAAATTTTCTTGAATGGTTGATGTTAAAGGTTCATCCCAATCAGTTTTGACTGTCCAGGCTTGTTGGATAAATATTAATAGTTTAGCAGGTAATAAGACAGGAGCTAAGAATCCAATTGGGTCAAAGATATGTTGAGTATGAGACAAGAGGTCTCTCTTGGAAAGTGAGTTTATTATAACTCCGAACTTAGGGGTCACATTAAGAGTATCTTCTAAAAGATTCCATTTCATGCACAGAACTGAAGCCTCTTCACTCCTTTCTATATCAACACTATGAGGTTATTTAGAATAGACTTCCTTGACTTGGTGTATAGGTCCGAATTGCCACATTCTGAGATCCATCTTGGCTTTTGCAAATATCTCAGTAGATTTCTCCACCAGATCAACTAATTCTGCCTCGGTATCCACTGAAGTGACACAATTATCAATATACAAACATTCCATCAACTTCTGAGGAAGAGCTCCAAATTCAGATGAGACTCCTTTGAGATGATGCAGGATGACTGCTCCAAGCAAATAGGGGCTACAGGTCACACCGAGGACAACTCACTTGTGACGGAAAACCTGAATCTGATGATTATTTTTCCACCATAAGAATCTAAGATAGTCTCTATCTTCTTCTTTCATTTCAATTTGCAAAAAGGCTTTTCTAATGTCAGCAATAACTCCAATAGCCTTTTCTCTAAACTTCAGTAGGATAGCTGGGATCTGTTCAATAACATTTGGGCCACTTGCCAAGCAATCGTTCAATGAAAGATTCCCCTTGTCCTTACATGATGCGTCAAACACAGGTCTTATCTTGGTGGTGTTGCTAACGGCTTTAACCACTGGGTGATGAGGGAGATAATGACACTTCCTGTTCAAATCCTCTGGAGATACCTTTTCAATAACACCTTCAGCTAGCCATTCTTGGAACACCCTATCATATTCGCTGAAGATCCATTTAGCTCTCAATTTACGGGTTGTGTTGAAAAGTCTTCTCTCTGCAATATGACGATTGGATGGAATTCCTTCTTGGTTCCCCAGCCAAAGTAATCCTACACAAAAGCGTCTATCTTCCAGCTGATGGACAGTATTTAAGAAGTGCTGGTGTACTATCTTATCTTCTTCTAGCTTTGTGAGATTTTCCCTGGGATCTTTTATGCCAATTGTTTCTAAATTCCACAAATAATCAACCGACATATTTCTACTGTGCATGCTGATGACCACCAGTGATGAGTAATCAGTCTGCTCATCTTTCTTCGGTGAAGAGCCACAAATTGTCCATCCAAGATGTGTTTCTATGGCTGTTAGTCCATTTTCCAGTTGCTTCACACGTCCCGACAAAAGGCTTCCATAAATATCACTGCCGATCAAAAGTTCTATCTTGGGGCTATCTCTTCCAAGGTCAGTCAGCCAAATTCTAGATCCTTTTAGTTCATTCAACCATGCTCCTTTAGGCGTCCTTGGAATCTCTCCACAAATAATGTCTTGACCCAAGAATTCAAATTCTCTCAGAGTGTCCAATTCGGATAGGTTGCTGCATAATGCGACCTTATATACCTTGTGGCATTTTGTTTCTGTTTGTGTACCACCAAACAATGAATGAGCAATATTTACATTGCCCACGGGCTTCAATTTTACTTCTAGTGCAGTGAATTCCAAAATATAGGACTTCTGAGAACCAGGGTCCAAGAGTGCTCGCACTCTTTTATAGCCATTATTTTCCTTAATATTGACCATCAAGGTCATTAAGGTTACATCTCTTGTACACTGCTGATTGGCTAAAGCACTCTGCACTACTTCAGAGACATGCGTCTTTTCCTTTCGGTTGCAGGGCAAGTCAGGACAAAGAAGAACGTAGTGTCCTTTGGCACAAATATTACATTGAACTGTCCTCTTCCAAGCCTTTGCAAGATGTCCAGGTTTAAGGCATTTCAGACAACACCTCTTTTCATAAATCTTTGCTCTTTTATCCTTGAATGGCATAGATTGAGCAGTGATGCAGTCTTTACTTTGGTGATTATTTTCACAGAACAAACATCCCATCTCCTTGGCATAAAATAAACCTTCAGCGGTAGGTATATTTGAATTCTGCTCAAACTTATTTCTAAGTTTCTCTTTTGGGGAAGACCCTTTAAATCCTCTCCTGGCTAGAAGTCTTCTTTCTTCCCCTTCCACTTCTCTTCTAAGAAAGTCCAATAGATTGTTAAGGCGAGAGCTAGAGTTAGAATCAGAGTTTTCTGATGCATCACAATTATTCAGCGGTGATCTCTGCCAAGCAACCAGCACATATTCTGGCAAACAAGACTCTATCATTGGGAAAAGCCATGCTGTGTTTTCCTTGGTGTCAACACCCAAAGATTCCAGAGATCTTAGTTGCGTTTCAAGTTTGTCGTATAGTTTAGCCACTGACCGCCTTTCATCTGGTGGAGTCTTGACATTTGCCATCATTAATTTAAGCAGTTCCCTTACATATATTTCCAGAAGCAATTCTTTCTGTCCATACCTTTGTTTCAAGGCTTGGACCACTTTGGCATAGTTTTCTGCTGTTTGGGGATAGCTTTCTATGAGCTCTCTGGCTCTAGTGTTTGATTGCATAGACTGCACCAGATAATGAAACTTGTCTGCATCATGCAGCTCAGTATCCTCATGAATCTTTTCAAATTGTGCCCAAAATGGAAGCCAATTAATTAGTTCTCCATCAAATTTTCTTATTTCGATCTTAGGAAGTTTATAACTTTTGGCCATTAATGACCCATTTGAGCTTCCCAGGGATTTAACATCACTTTTGTTATCAGAATCAATTAATTCTCTTACCTTTCTTTTCAGGGTGATGGAGGTATCCGAATAATGTTCTGCTTCCTCAATTTCACAATTTAAAGTGTCTTCTTCTGCCTCAGCCACCATCATATGATCCAACATCTTCTGGTCAAGATCCTTTAATTTGAAATCGATGTCTTTTAATTTGCTAAATTTGTCCCTGATCACACCTAGATCAGCATTAGTTTTACTTATTTCGGAATCCAAAACATTTACTACCTTAGTAAATCGCGTTCTGGTTACTGAGCGCAACTTCTTGTCACGTTCCATCCTGGCAGGCTCGCCACTTTTGTTAATTAATAACAAAAATAAATAGCATTTACTAAAAGCCTTTATTTATTGCATTTAATTTTAATTGAATTTGAAATATATTAAAGATAATATTATTTATTTACAGATATAACTATACTAGCCGAATGACCCGGGCAACGCCCGGGTTTTACCCGATTAAATGTTTTATCAAAATACTATTCTTTACAATTATAAATTGGCGTCGTGGATGGCACTCTTTTGAAACGTCTCGCTTCAATCTTTGTGTGTTTTTAAAATACAAAAATAAATATTTAAATTTTCACAACGATATTTGAAAATTGTATTATTTAGATTTTTTGTGTGAATATATTTTAAATCTGATATATACATAAAATGATATGATAATGATAGCAAGTGATTTCTTGTTCCTACCCTGTCATTACGTCACTCAAGGTCACCGTCGCGCCACGTGGTGGCGCAGCAAACGGTGACACCTGAATGACGCTCTCCTATTGGCTCGCTACGATCACGCCACCAAAAGCAAACGGTGACAGAACGCATGACGCTGATAACTGTATATAGAATATAAACTCAAGAACAAAATAAAATGAACCAAAACGTAAACATTGGCAACCGCCATTTTTCTTTGTCTGCCAGCAACTGTTCTATACTCGATCCTGCGCAGGCGCACACCACCTCCGCCACCACCACGTGTTGCTCGATGGGGTCGTGTTTTCGAGCCGCTCGACCACTATAATGGATATTTAACAATACCACTTCTTCATTAACATTGTATAAAACTTTATAAAAAAAAAAAAAGAGCAAACATATTTAATATGATGCACTAGCGCGCCATCTGTTATCAAAATTCGAAACTATTTCAAAGGCGTAAGATTCTTTTTGATATTAAACAATTTCTACTGCCCTTACTGCAATGGAAAAATTAATGAGAGGGCCTGGCTCATCAGTGGTGAACCCTCTCAGCGGTTTCGCCAGTTTTATCTACCATACCGCTGTTATAAAATGCAATATAACAGCGGTATGGTAGATTAAACTGGCGAAACCGCTGAGAGGGTTCACCACTGATGAGCCAGGCCCTCTCATTAATTTTTCCATTGCAGTAAGGGCAGTAGAAATTGTTTAATATCAAAAAGAATCTTACGCCTTTAAAACATATTTAAATTGAGTCGATGATTTCATTATTTTTCAAAATATGATCTTCCTTAATACAAAAAAAAACAAAAAACAACAACAACATATATTGGTTATATTCACACTTTTCGCTTTATTTCTTTCTTTCAGACTTGATGGATAATGGGTCAGCTATTTTAAAGTTCTTTAATTTTTTCAAGACTACAAGAAGGAAAAAAGACCTAGCAAAGTAACTGAACTATGTGGAAATATTTTCTTCTTCACAAGATGCAACCATCTACTCAAGAGTCTAATTCCTCACTGTGTTCTATGCACGAAAAACGATGTATATAGTCATTTGTACATATATATTCTTTCCTTGTTTCCTTTTTCTATTTAAAATCTCCCTCAGCCTTTTTTTCTCATTTCTGAGCGAGGATTCAATTTCTCCTCCTGCTTCTCATTTCTTTGTGGATTCATTACTCACAGGAGATGCGTCTGTATAAGACAGAATGTCTTAATAAAGGCTTGTGTGTGTTGTGATATTGGCCAGTTGATAAAGATCTCAACAAACTTATTTTTTCCAATGTCTTCACAAATTTTCAGAAACTTAAAACTGATATCTTACATATTTCAAGTATTTTCCTAAAACCAAATATAAATTCCGAGTGAATCTCGTGTCCTCTTTAGCCATAAACCTTTATTATCATTTTTTTAATATATGATTTTAAAATCTATAATTTAATGCCATTTTCACTACGATATGTTCTCCAAATTTTTTAACCCGATATAAGTAAATCTGTACACTTTGTTTTAATCAAAGTTATGCATTTTGAAAATAGAGCAATCCATATTTAAATCATTAGATAATAAAAAGGCATATATTGGATTGAATAAAATATTTATTTGCCAATATTTCGGTGTGCATGCACAAATTTCCCCCACCTACTTTGTATTTTTAAAATTATTTCAACTGTGATATTATAACACTATACGGCGCTGAATTTGTGTATACAAAAATGTAATGCCTTGTTAAAGGTTTGGCATTCAGCCAACCGAAATATTGGCAAATAAATCTTTTATTGAATTCAAAGTTATGTATATATTTTCTATTATTTTAAACTTTTAAACGTATATATATATTGATAAAGAAAAAAGGAGGCATATCCCTATCGGGCAACTGAGTGTTTATATATAAAAATATAATTTTTAATATCCTATTATATCATAGGATTATAAATTCAAAAGGAGCTTCTTCTATAAAACATGTTTATTTCGCTAGTTTTGAACAAATTCCTTCTTCAACGGGCGTCAAGATAAGTTGTTTTTACGTCCGTTGAAGAAGGAATTTGTTCGATAGCTAGCGAAAAAAACATGTTCTATAGAAGAAGCTCCTTTTGAATTTATAATCTTATAATATAGTTATGGTAATAGAGAGTTGATGTCAATATCCTATTATAATTTTATTCGACATATGTTGTTTTCATGTCCGATGAAGAACCTCAGATGTCTCCATACATCTCTATCACAGCATTCACAATATCCTCTATCTCGGGTATGTAAAGTTGCTGTTCTGGGTCCATGTCAATTTTCTATTGTTGTCATGTCCGATGAAGAACCTCAGATGTCTCCATGCATCTCTATCACAGCATTCACAATGTTCTCTATCTCGGGTATGTAAAGCTGCTGCTCTGGGTCCATGTCAATTTTCTGTTGTTGTTGTCGTGTCCAATGAAGAACCTCAGATGTCTCCATACATATCTATCACAGCAGTCACAATGTTCTCTATCTCGGGTATGTAAAGCTGCTGCTCTGGGTCCATGTCAATTTTCTGTTGTTGTTGTCGTGTCCAATGAAGAGTCTCAGATGTCTCCATACATCTCTATCACAGCAGTAATGTCCACAATCTTGGGTGTGTAAAGCTGCTGTTCTGGGTCCATGCCAATTTTCTGCAAGGCTGCGGCTATCGCTGAGCATGAGAATATGTGATCTTCATTGGAAAATAGGTACCGTTGCCACGTTAGTCACCTTGGACCAGAATTTGGTCGAATATACCAAGGGTCCAAGAGGGACTGGTGTGGTCGAACTCCTCTCCCCCATTCGATATATATACAAATATTTATTATCACAGGTTTGCGGATTCCGATAAATTACAAAAAGGTATAAGACTCCTCAACTATTTTTTATTAATTGATAAAGTAGCTTTCGGGCAATCCCTTTCTCAACAAGCCCGAAATCTACTTTAATCAATAAAAAAAAAAAAAGAGTTGCGACGTCTTATGCCTTCTTTTTTTGTAATACAAATATTTAACGTCTTGCATGTATTTTATAAATATATAAGTAGAGGTTAGAATTCTTAAGAACTCTCCCCTGAGGAAAAGAGACAATCGGAGGCCGGAATGGTAAATAAATTAACAGAGGCTGAATAAACTCTATCTTTTCGTAAAAACCAACTTCCCATCAGAGAAAACGAGTGTTTTAAACCGAATATAATCAAGTAACTATGCTCAAATACACGCTAGACCAATATATATATTATAAGAAGATTTTCTACTGTTATAATTATTATAATTGAAAAGATTTTCTGTTGTTGATTTTGTAATTAGAGTTATATAGAGTTATTATTTGTTGCTTGACTCATCCATTGATGAGCTCTACTCTTCCCCAGCAGACACCATCAAAAGTCTCAAGTTTTACAAGCTTGATACCTTAGTGTGATTAATTGAAGATAAAAAAGAAGAAGAAGATTATTTGTTGCTTCATTTTGCTATACATGAGTATTTTACGATATTGTTTTGCAGTCGTGGTAATAATTAAATAAAATTAACTTGGAATCACAATTTTCTTTAATTGTGTTAATGAAACATAATTGAGGAATAAATACCTGATTAGAGAGAGGTGTAAGAATAAAAAAATGAAAAACTTATTTACATAATTTACAAAAGGTTTGAGCCGGCCATCGAGAAACAACAACAATCGGTTTTATATAGGGAAAGCGTGACCTCTGGCGGTCGATCCAACAGAGTATTTTTTCTATAAATTTGAATTACAAAATGAAATAATATTTTTCTATAACACATATAGGTTGGGAACTGTCCGCCAATAACATCGATCAAATGAATAAGAGGTATTAATAGGATGCTCGGGCATTATTCACAAAAACGACAAAGCTCTAGAACGCTTCACGATTTTGCGTGTCATCCTTGCACAAAGCCCTGGAGACATTGAGCTGGCAGTTATATTATAGAACTAACCGATTCAATATATACAATAATCACGGGATATAGGAAAATAAACAACATACTGTTCCAAAATTAAAAAAAAAATCAGTTAAAAATATTAACAATCCCATGTTAACAAACAAGGACTAGACCTTGACCTCTTGTCCATGGAACTGCTGGGCAGAGCTACCGACGCCATAGTGGAAAGTTCATACCATATTCTAGACCTTGACTAGACCTTGACACCTCGTTCAAGAAACCGTTTGCGAAGCTACCGACGCCCTAATGGAAAGATTATACCATGTTCTAGACCTTGACTAGACCTTGACCTCTTGTCCATGGAACTGCTGGGCAGAGCTACCGACGCCACAGTAGAAAGATTATACCATGTTCTAGACCTTGACCTCTTGTCCACGGAACTGCTGGGCAGAGCTACCGACGCCAGAGTGGAAAGTTCATAACATGTTCTAGACCTTGACTAGACCTTGACCTCTTATCTGTGGAACCGCTGGGCAGAGCTACCGACGCCATAGTATAAAGATTATACAATGTTCTAGACCTTGACACCTTTTTAAATAAACCACTGGGCAGAGCTACAGACACCCTAGGGGAAAGTTCTTACCATGTTCTAGACCTTGACCTCTTGTCCATGGAACCGCTGGGCAGAGCTACCGACGCCATAGTGGAAAGTTCATAACATGTTCTAGACTTTGACCTCTTGTCTGTGGAACCGCTGGGCAGAGCTACCGACGTCATAGTATAAAGATTATACAATGTTCTAGACCTTGACCATGACACCTTTTTAAAGAAACCACTGGGCAGAGCTACAGACACCCTAGGGGAAAGTTCTTACCATGTTCTAGACCTTGACCGCTTGTCCATGGAACCGCTGGGCAGAGCTACCGACGCCATAGTGGAAAGTTCATACCATGTTCTAGACCTTGACACGGCCTTGACACCTCGTTCAAGAAACCGCCGTGCCGAGCTACCAACGCCCTAATGGAAAGATTATGCCATGTTATAGACCTTGACTAGACCTTGAGCTCTTGTCCATGAAACCGCTGGGCAGAGCTACATACGCCATAGTGGAAAGTTCATACCATGTTCTAGATCTTGACTAGACCTTGACCTCTTGTCCACGGAACTGCTGGGCAGAGCTACCGACGCCACAGTAGAAAGATTATACCATGTTCTAGACCTTGACTAGACCTTGACCTCTTGTCCATGGAACTGCTGGGCAGAGCTACCGACGCCACAGTAGAAAGATTATACCATGTTCTAGACCTTGACCTCTTGTCCACGGAACTGCTGGGCAGAGCTACCGACGCCAGAGTGGAAAGTTCATAACATGTTCTAGACCTTGACTAGACCTTGACCTCTTGTCTGTGGAACCGCTGGGCAGAGCTACCGACGCCATAGTATAAAGATTATACAATGTTCTAGACCTTGACACCTTTTTAAAGAAACCACTGGGCAGAGCTACAGACACCCTAGGGGAAAGTTATTACCATGTTCTAGACCTTGACCTCTTGTCCATGGAACCGCTGGGCAGAGCTACCGACGCCATAGTGGAAAGTTCATAACATGTTCTAGACATTGACCTCTTGTCTGTGGAACCGCTGGGCAGAGCTACCGACGCCATAGTATAAAGATTATACAATATTCTAGACCTTGACCATGACACCTTTTTAAAGAAACCACTGGGCAGAGCTACAGACACCCTAGGGGAAAGTTCTTACCATGTTCTAGACCTTGACCGCTTGTCCATGGAACCGCTGGGCAGAGCTACCGACGCCATAGTGGAAAGTTCATACCATGTTCTAGACCTTGACACGGCCTTGACACCTCGTTCAAGAAACCGCCGTGCCGAGCTACCAACGCCCTAATGGAAAGATTATACCATGTTATAGACCTTGACTAGACCTTGAGCTCTTGTCCATGAAACCGCTGGGCAGAGCTACATACGCCATAGTGGAAAGTTCATACCATGTTCTAGACCTTGACTAGACCTTGACCTCTTGTCCACGGAACTGCTGGGCAGAGCTACCGACGCCATAGTGGAAATTCATAACATGTTCTAGACCTTGACCTCTTGTCTGTGGAACCGCTGGGCAAAGTTACTGACGCCATAGTATAAAGATTATACAATGTTCTAGACCTTGACCTTGACACATTTTTAAAGAAACCACTGGGCAGAGCTACAGACACCCTAGGGGAAAGTTCTTACCATGTTCTAGACCTTGACCTCTTGTCCATGGAACCGCTGGGCAGAGCTACCGACGCCATAGTGGTAAGTTTATACAATGTTCTAGAACTTGACAAGGCCTTGACACCTCGTTCAAGAAACCGCCGTGCCGAGCTACCAACGCCCTAATGGAAAGATTATACCATGTTATAGACCTTGACCTCTTGTCCATGAAACCGCTGGGCAGAGCTACATACGCCATAGTGGAAAGTTCATACCATGTTCTAGATCTTGACTAGACCTTGACCTCTTGTCCACGGAACTGCTGGGCAGAGCTACCGATGCCACAGTAGAAAGATTATACCATGTTCTAGACCTTGACTAGACCTTGCCCTCTTGTCCATGGAACTGCTGGGCAGAGCTACCGACGCCAGAGTGGAAAGTTCATAACATGTTCTAGACCTTGACCAGACCTTGACACCTCGTTCAAGAAACCGTTTGCCGAGCTACCGACGCCCTAATGGAAAGATTATACCATGTTCTAGACCTTGACAAGACCTTGCCCCTAGTCCAGTGGACCGCCCGGGCCGAGGTACCACGCCCAACAGGAAGATAGATGGGAGTTCCGCCCTTGCAATCACCGCCCCATCATTTAGAACCCATGCTGAGATCAAATTACACGTGTTTTTTGGCCGGAGGAGAGATTGTAATGAACGGCTTTGTTGCCGACATTTGGGCATACACCGTTAATTTAGAACAATACAATGGCCGTCTGATTAATATATTCCTGGCTTTTTCTGCTCCATAGTTTTGTCTCTCCTGAATAATTTCCTCTTTCACACGGTCTGATTTCCATGATGTTAAGGTGTGTGTGTGTAATAGGTTGTAATTAAACTAGAAAATTGTAATGGGAATAATTGAAATTAGCTAAAAACAACATTTAAATAAACCAATAAATAAATCCAATTGATAGAAGCAATTACGTTAATATTGCCAATGAGATTACGAAATAGAACGAATTGATAAACATTGATTAATGCGATTTTAAAACCATGTTTTACGTTTAAAATTTATGAATTATAATATGCTATCAAAATTACAATAAATTGGTCTTTCTAGAAAGCTTCCAATTCTAGATAAGTTTCTTATTCCGCGTTTTTTCTCATTTCAAAGAATGTTATTTATATCAGTAATGGAACTTTTGAACAATTCAGTTGTTGTTGTCGTGTCCAATGAAGAGCCTCAGATGTCTCCATGCATCTCTATCACAGCAGTCGCAATGTCTTCTATCTTGGGTGTGTAAAGCTACTGCTCTGGGTCCATGTCAATTTTATGTTGTTGATGTCGTGTCCAATGAAGAGCCTCAGATATCTCCAAGTATCTCTATCACAACAGTCGCAATGTCCTCTATCTTGGTTGCGTAAAACTGCTGCTCTGGGTCCATGCCAATTTTCTGTTGTTGTTGTGTCCAATGTAGAGTCTCAGATATCTCCATAAATCTCTATCACAACAGTCGCAATGTCCTCTAATTTGGGTGTGTGAAGCTACTGCTCTGGGTCCATGTCAAGATTTACAGAACATTTGTGTCCTAATAAAAATTGATTTTAATAAACATGACCATTTTGACCATTATAACACAATATATATTTTCGCATTATATATAGGCTTAATAATAAAATAGAATATGTTTAAACTATAATCTAATTAATTGCACATTTCAAAATTCTGTTAGCAGAGAGAAGTGACGAACCCAAAAGTTGACAATTGACAGTTTGAACATTTATATTAATTCTTCTAATCAATTGTTACAGAAAGAAGTTCGTGGATGACTTTTCATGATTATCAAGAAAATGGTTTGGATAAATATCAGGGAACAGGCTAAATAAACGTTTAGTTGATTTCTGTTCCACTAGATGGCGCTTTCCAACTAAAAAGCTCATGTGCTCGTAGTCAGAATATGCCTTTTTTGATTTCAATACCAACAATCTTTTACTGGACTAGTAACATAACTTAGTATTTTAATTTCCAGTAAATAAACTCATTGTGAGAAAATATTTTGTAATTTTAAAAGTTTTTCACAATTTTAACACGAATGTGTATTAAATATAATACCTTTTGTAGATATATTTTGAATTATATAACAACAAATATCTTTTAAGAAACTGATAATTTATATTATACTGATTATAGATATTTCCAAGCATTTCTTTCTTTTGTACACAGTTCTCTGTTCTCGTTTTTCTTTTCTCTCTCTTTCTCCTTGTTAATATCATATGACTATTCTTTATGGCCTACAATTATTATAAATATTTATGTATAGACAAATGTAAAGGCATACATGTATGATAGCGCAAGTTTTCCTTGGGGGACATAGCGCTTTAAATTAAAATAAATTGAGACGTTACAAAAAAAAAAACAATTTTCAGTTGTACATAAATTCCTTTAAGGTGTTACTTTAATTTTTCATATGTTTATTTTCAATTTCTTTTTCTCATTCATTAAAAGTCAATGATGTACATGCAAAATTAGTAAAAACTCAATAAAAACGATATGTAAAAATAGATATAAGAAAAAAAATGGCTTGTAAACAAAGGCGGCAAATAAAATGAGTTGAGGTAAAATGTCTATTCCATTAACAAACATTTCACTTTTAAAATAATGAACTTTAAAATTAAAGTTTTACAAAACAGGAAATTAGCGTTTTAAAATAAAAACGTGGCATTTGGCGCAGTCGAAAAGGATACGGAAAGAAAAAATGGCGGAAAATCCAAACAACCGGTTGCAAAAATTCAACGGCTCGAAGTCGGCAATTAGGCCTGAGTCATGGATCAAATTATATGATTTTGAAAATAATTCTTTAAAGGAAGATGAAAAAATCAAAAATCTTATGTACTACTTGACAGATTCAGCACTTGAATGGTATGCAGACGAGATTATTTCAAATCCTGCAATAAAAAGATGGGAAGTTGTAAAGGAAAAGTTGATTCAAAGATTTGGTTCATACAACGCAAATCCAATTGTCTCAGCATCACATCGAAGATTAAAACGAGAAGAATCAATAGAAAACTATTTTCAAGATAAAATTCGCCTGTTAAATCAAACCCATCTAACGAAGGAGGGAAAAATTCATTTATTAACAGACGGACTTCCAAATGATTGGAAAGATTTAATTGTGGCTGCACAGCCAACTGACGCCACAAAATGGTTTCATATCGCAGCTTCAATTGAACAAAATAGGGCTTCAATTCAGTTTAAGCCTAAAAACAAAATACATCTCGCGACAAAAAATAATGATAATAGAAAAAATGTTTGCCCATTCTGGTGTCCAATATGTTCGAAAGAGGGAATAAAAATTAAACATTGGGTCACAGATTGTGAGGATTATGATCCTAATTATAAAAAGGATAGGCCTAATCAAAACACTTCAGTGAAACAAGTATGCGGAGCCCCGGAATTGTTGAATGTAAGTACTTTGACAAATACTCCTACACAAGGAGCTTTCAAGCTTATCAACATAAGTGTTGAAGTAAATGGAATTCCTGCGCAAGCATTTGTGGATACTGGAGCAACAGTATCAATAATCAATTGGCGATTGTTCAAGCGAACCCGTCTTCAACTTCAACCAAATTCAGACATTCACATCAGCCAAGCGGATGGTGTTACCAGGACATGTGGAAGCCTTCAGACAAAGGTAAGAATAGATAAACTAATTAAATCTGTAACTCTCCATGTAATGAAGAACTTTAAATATCCACTCTTGATCGGATTAGATGTTGCATCTCTTTTTAATCTTTTAATAGATGTCAAAGACAAAACAATTTACACCAAATTTGATGGATTACAAAATCAAATTCTTGTAAATCATCTAGAAGAGATAAGAGAACATGAATTAAAAAAATTACTTGAACACAATAGGAATGTATTTTTCCAGCATGCCATTGATTTGGGAAAAGTAGCTATACAACATAAGATCATCACGAAAAGTGAACAACCAATTTCTCTTAGACCCTATCGTCGTCCTCTAAAAGAGTATGAAGAGATAGCTGAACAAGTTAAAGAACTTCTCGAACACAAGTTAATAAGAACTTCAGATTCTCCTTGGGCATTTCCTGTTGTTATGGTTCCCAAGAAGGATGGAAATAAAAGGATGTGCATTGATTACAGACGTCTTAATGAGATCACGCTGGATGACAGGCAACCCCTACCTCACATACAGGACATGTTTGATCGATTGCATGGATCCAGATTCTTCTCTACCCTTGATGTTGCATGGGGTTATTGGCAGATCGAAATGGACCCGCAATCTATTCAAAAAACTGCATTCGTCACAAACGATGGTCATTATGAGTTTTTAGTGATGCCATTTGGTTTAAAAAACGCTGCTTCAACGTTTCAAAGGATAATCCAACATATTCTAGGTGAATTATTATGGAAAGGAACTTGCTCTTTCCAAGATGACATATTGGTGTACACGAAAACATGGCAAGAGCACATAGAGCTTCTTAGTAAAGTTTTTGACAAATTAAGACAGTACAACATGAAATTAAAATTGTCGAAATGTATTTTTGGAAGAACTGAAGTAAAATACCTCGGACATATCATCAGTCACAATCAATTAAAACCTGATCCAGGAAAAGTAAAATCTATTCAAGACTTTTCAAGACCTGATACTGTAAAGAAAGTTCATCAGTTCATGGGATTGGCAAATTATTACAGAAAATTTGTGAAGGACTTTTCTAAAATTTCATTGCCCTTGGTTCGACTCACTCGGAAGAATCAGCCCTTCATCTGGAATGAGGAAGTAGAGGAGTCGTTCGCTAAACTTAAAATGGCACTATCTACAAAACCTGTCCTTGCTATTTACAACCCGGACTACCCCTCTAAAGTTTATACAGATGCCTCCAAATATGGAATTGGAGCAATCCTAACACAAATTGGTCCAGACAATGAGGAACATGTAATTACTTATTACTCCAAAACATTGTAACCACACCAAGAGAATTATTCTGCTTATGAGATGGAATGCCTAGCCGTGATACTAGCATCTGATCACTTTCATGTATACATAGAAAACCAACCATTTGAAATCATCACTGATCATGCGGCGCTCCAATGGCTTTTCACCATGAAGAAACCGAAACCTAAGTATTTTAGATGGATTCTTAGTTTATCCTCGAAATCATGTAACATCGTTCATCGTTCTGGAAAGCAACAAACTCATGTTGACGCCTTATCAAGACTCCCAGTTGTTAACATTGCAACTCAAGAACTTCAAGAACACCAACAAAATTCAGATTTGAGTTTATTGAAAAATTCCCACACTCACGACGGTGTGGTAATGATCAAACAAAAAGGAGTTTTTAAAGCAGTTGTCCCAAACTCGCTTACCAAAAAAATATTGGAAGAATATCACGATTCATTGAGTCACCCATCAATAACCAAAACATGCAAACTTATAACTCAATGTTATTGGTGGAAATGAATAACAACTGATATCAAGAATTATGTTCGATCTTGTAAATCTTGTCAACTAGTGAAGGTCAGACATGAACCAACTTTAGGAGAAATGATCACTCCAACGTCAAATATCCAACCATTACAAATGATCGGTTGTGACACTATTATACTGGGAACAGCAGCAGCTAACACAAAGCATAAATTCATTCAAGTTTTTGTTGATCACGCAACTCGTTATCTATGGGCATATCCCAAAATAACAAACACTGCTCAAGCTGTCACTCAATGTCTTGATAAGATAATCAAATCTGTTAATTCGATCAATACTATCTTAACAGATAATGGCAAAAAATTTATATCAAAAGAGTTCAACAAATTTCTTTCTTTACAAGGAATTAAACACACATATACTTCGCCTTATCATCCTCAGTGCAATGGCATTTGTGAGAAATTAAATGATACGATAATGACAAAACTGAGAATAGCTGTTATAGAGAAACCTAGATGTAAATGGAGCTCATTGTTACCGCAAGTTGTCAAAAATTATAATTCCACACCACATGACGTGACTGGTTTTTCACCGCTTTTCTTAATGTATGGAATCGGTAATGTACCCGAATTTGCCGACCAAACTCCAATTACAATTGAAGAAGCCAGAAAGAAAGCTAGCCTGCGGACAGAACAAATTAGAAGTAGGTGGAAGATTAAACACGATAGCCATCACCCCAAGTATGTCTTTAAAGAAGGAGACTTAGTCATAAGAAAAATTGCCTTCAACGACCCTCGTCTCATCAAGACATCACCAAAATATGAAGGACCATTTGTCATTCAAAAAAAGATATCTGATGTAACCTACGATATCTCTCTGAAAGACCAAAAGCAAGCAAGACGCGTTCACATATCTCAACTTCGACCATTTATTACCCGAGAATAAATGCTTCAAGAAGGGAAATATGAGACGTTACAAAAAAACAATTTTCAGTTGTACATAAATTCCTTTAAGGTGTTACTTTAATTTTTCATATGTTTATTTTCAATTTCTTTTTCTCATTCATTAAAAGTCAATGATGTACATGCAAAATTAGTAAAAACTCAATAAAAACGATATGTAAAAATAGATATAAGAAAAAAAAAAAGGCTTGTAAACAAAGGCGGCAAATAAAATGAGTTGAGGTAAAATGTCTATTCCATTAACAAACATTTCACTTTTAAAATAATGAACTTTAAAATTAAAGTTTTACAAAACAGGAAATTAGCGTTTTAAAATAAAAACGTGGCAAAATAAATAAATAAACCTGACCTTTTTAATATTTTATATAAGCATTGGATTATAATTTGTCTTAGATTTGACGGTGAGGTTTGAGTGGGTATGATTTCCGCATACTTGCCATCAAATAGAACCCAATAGTACACCAAATACCAAAGACAAATACACCATACCGCATTTATATTGCATTTTAGAATTTCCTTTTATAGTGATACTGATGCTAGACTCTTGGAATGAGTATTTTGATGAACTATGAACTGAGGAAACCGCTGGGAGGGTTCACCACTGAGGAGCCAGGCTCTTCCATTAATTTTTCCATTGCAGTAAGTGCAGTAGAAATTGTGTAATTTTAAAAAGAAGCATACGCGTCTATAATAGTTTCGAATTTTCACACACACACACACACACTCGAGCGTGCGGCCACGCTTTTGCGAGCTCCGCCGTTTTCGCCTCTGGAGTGTGTGTAAAAGGCGATTACCAACACGAATTTGGTACCAATAGAAACCTCTCGATCCGCTGTACAAGCGCCTGAAAGGCCCAGCACAGGATCTCAACCAGGTGATGAATTAGCACCAAAGACGAATCTGAGATGAATTTCTCTAAAGAAAATTCTTTTCTCAAATCTCAAAAAGATGCAAATTCGCCGGCAGGCGACAAGCATGTAAATCCGGCCGCCGCGCGTGACGTCACCGCGCCGCCGACTGCTGCCTCTTCCAGCGAGAATTCAGCCGACCCGGCCTCGCTCAACTGGGCCGACAGCGAGATGGCGGAGGTGGACGCCAACAACGGGTACACCGTTGTGAAGAGCAAGAAAAGGCGCCTCTCTTCAACACCTGAGCACGCCGCAAAGCAGGCAAGCAGGCCTGCTGAGAAACGCGGCCCCCAGCAGCAGAAGCGGACAACAGGGCCGAGGTCAATGCCGCCCCAGGAAATCAAGGCGACGCGCGCCAACATCGCCGACGCCAGGGCGAGGCAGGCCACTACCAACCACGAGAACTACGTCTTCGTGGAGCTGTGCCCAGAAATCCCGGACTACTCCTACCTCAAGGCCATGAGCACGCTACTCGGGGGGCCAAAGAGCATCACGCAGTTCCATCGACTGAACGGCCACTTCATCGTGGGTCTCGCGGACAAGAAACTTGCGAACCGTCTGGTCGCGGACGGCCTGGAAATCGAGGGTACGTCCCTCAGGGTCTTCTCCTTCCGCAAGAGGGCGGAGCGAATAGTCGTGGCCAACCTGCCCGGCTTTGTGGAGGACAGCACCATCGTGAACACCCTGGGCCAATTCGGGAAGGTCACCTCCATCGCCCCCATCCTGGTCAAATTGGGGGAGTTCACCTTCACCGACGGCCGCCGGGAGGCGTTCATCCTGCTCCGCGATGGCGTAAGGCTGGAGACGCTGCCCACCCGACTAACCATCCACTCCAAGGGAGACACCCTGTCGGCCTTCCTCTCCTTTGGAATCAAGTGTTCCAAATGCGGTAAACAGGGCCACCGCAGAGCCAAATGCCCAGCGCTCGCCAGGCAAGGGAACGGCAACCCCAGGCAAGCAGCGTCTCCCACCGACGCAAGGCCTCCCCCTCCTCCTCAGCAGCCAAGGAAGCCGGCACCGGCGCCCGCAACATCGGCGTCCCCTGTCCAACCGGCGAAGACTTCAACCGAGGCTCAGGCGATCCCCTCGGCACACCAGCCTGCCGAACAGATGGATGTCACCCACCCCGCCCCTGCTGCCCACCCTGCTTCCCTGGCTGCCCCGCGGCCCCCCGAGCCTCGCATCTCTCCGCTCGACCACGAGATGTCGGTGGAGGGGCTGACCTCACCTCCATCCACGCCTGCCAGGGGAGAATCCGCACTCAAACAGCTGCTGAAGCACATCGAGGAGACCCCCACCCTTTCCATCGACTGGCACAAGCTGCCCGGCCTTAACTGCAAGGAAGCACAGCAGCTCCTCATCTCTGAGACCACCATGAAGAGGCTAGCGCCCACGCTGACAGAAGAACAGGTCGCCACCCTCGACAAGTTGCACGACACCTTCAAGGCCTCGTGCCCAGACTCCAACTCCACCATCCGCAAGACCCTCCAGAAGACCAGGAAGGTCCTGCGAGGTCTACAGCGCCAATGAACCACCGCGTCGCCACCATCAACGCGCGAGGGCTCGCCACTCGGGGGAGGAGCCTTGCCCTTTGTCATCTCCTCAAACAACATCACGTGGACATCGCGTTTGTCCAGGAGACAAACGCATTTCATCTGGGCAGCGGCCAAGACCTCTGCCTCGGCTACAGCGCTGTTATATTGGCCCATCCCGTAGCCATCTCGGGATCCGGACTCGCCTGCGTCTTCGGACCAGGCGTCGCCGTGCTACGACAGCGTATCCTGTGGCCGGGCCACATCGCCTTGGCAACAATAGATGTCCACGGCGAGGAGATGACGGCCATCGCCGTTCATCTGGCACATGAACCCCGGGAGAGAAACCGGCAACTGGAGCTCCTGGCGGCGACAGCGGCACAAGAGGAGGAGGGGACCTGCTGGATCATCGGCGATTTTAATATCAGGGATCGGGGGCCCTCATCATCATCATCATCGTCGGATGCCCTCGCCGCTCTTCTGGACTTGGCCGCGCTGGTCGACGTGGCCACCCAGTTCGACGCCGCCCACCTGCCCACCAGAGTCGCCATGCACGGCGACCAAGTCGAATCCAACCGCCTGGACCGGATCCTCGTCCCTGCTGGAGTCCTGGATCGCGTGTCCATCTACGCGACCAGCCACTACCACCTCTCGGACCACCGCCTCGTGCTGCTCCAGGTGGGCCCGCCCACCACCGCCGTCTCCTCCCCCACCCAGCCTCGCTTGGCCGCGATGCTCCGCTCGGGCCTCGTTCTCGATCATCTGGATGGCTACATCCTGGAGCTCGAGGAAGAAATGGCGCACGATGACGACGACGGGAACCTATGGGACAGGTGGACCACCATCAAGGCGGGACTGCTGGCGGAGGCCAGATCCCTGCACGATCCGCGCCACGCTGCCAGCGACAGCTACATCTACAGGGCAAGGCGCTATATCGCGGCGCAGCTCGAGGCCTCCATCCGGGCCGACTACCCATCGCTGCCGGACCTAGCACGCGCCATCCGCCTCCGACGCCCGGTCAGCGTCATCAGGGACGAGCAGGATAACATCATCGAGGGCCCCGAGCTTCGGCGGAGGGCGTTCGCGACCTTCCAGCCCCGCTTCGCCCGTCCCACCGGCGATCCAGCTGCGGGAGCTGCCTTCATCGCCAGCAGCGCGCCCACCACCACCCGCGAGCTGAGTGAGGAGGACCCGCTCCACCGGCCGGACATCAGCCCCAGCGAGATCGCCAACGCCATCAAGCACCTCCCTCGCGGAAAGGCCCCCGGCTGGGACGGCTTGCCGTGCGAGCTCCTCGTCGCCTTCAGCGAGGACTTCTTCGCGGAAGCTCTGGCCCGGGTGTTCGCGGCATCACGGCTCCGCGGTGCCCTGCCTCCGTCGACGCGGCGCAGCTCCATCTGCCTCGTGCCCAAGGCCCGCGGAGGTCGCGGCCTTGATGGCTACAGGCCCGTCGCGCTGCCCTCGGCCGACTACAGGGTCCTGGCCGCCATCCTTCACCGGCGCCTCAAGCCCCATCTGCGGACCCTTGTGCCGGAATGCCAGACCTACGCCGTCCCCGGGAGGTCCCCGTCATGGAACATCGCCATGGTGACGGACGCCGTCGAGGAGGCCACCGCCTTGGGCTCTCCGCTGGCTGTCATGGGCGTAGACCTGGAGTCCGCCTTTGACTCATTGGACCGCGGCTTCCTGGAGTCCCTGTTGATATCCCTCCGCCTCCCGCCGGCCTTTTTGGCATGGATCAACATCTTATACACCGGGGCGGACGCTACGATCCGGGCCGGAGGTTTCTATACCACCGCCTTCCCCCTCCTCAACGGCCTAAGTCAGGGTTGCGCCGTGAGCGCCGCACTCTTCAGTATCGCCAAGGGGCCGCTGCTACGTCGCCTGGAGTTGACCCTCGGCGTGGGCAACGTCACCGCCTACGCCGACGACATCGTCCTCCTGTTCCATCGCGACGAGGACTTCGAGCGGGTGGCGACCGTCTTCGAAGACTATAAGCAGGCCTCCGGAGTTGGCGTGAACCTCCGGAAGAGCGCTGGCCTCTGGTGCGGCGCTTGGCGCAACCGCGGCGACTCCCCTCTCGGCGCCTCCTGGTCGACCACCTCCATCAGGGTCCTCGGGCTCGACATCGCCCCCAGGAGCACCGTCGCCCACCGGGAGCAGCATCTCCTGGCCCTCCTGGAGACTGCGTGCCGCAGATGGACGCCCTTCACCCGCGGCCTCTCCCTCGTCGGACGAGCAAGAGCGGCGAACACGCTGGTGGGGTCCACGATCCAGCACCACCTGCATGGATACCTCCCATCTCCCCCGACCATCGCCAAGCTGCAGGCCCGACTGGCGAGGTTCGTCTGGGGGCCAGACCACACGGCGTGGCTTCCCGCCAACGTCATGGCGAGGACAGTTGCCATCGGAGGCCTCGGCCTTCTCGACCTCGCGACCCAGCTCCAGCTCGCCTGCCTCAAGGGGGTACAGGTCGCACTCCGCGGGGGCAGAAATGCCTTCAGCTGGCTGGTCGGCGGCAACAGCGGGGAAGCCTGGATCCACCCTCCACCGGACGGCACCCGTCTCCAGCCCCGCCGTCTCCGGCTGCTGAAGCTATGGGAGGAGGCCTCCAACATCCTGAGCCTCAACCACCGGGCGGTCCCCACGGCTCGGCTGCTGGACCTCCCCATCATCGGCGGCTGCCGGTTCCTCCGCCCTCCCGACCTCCTGGCCCCCGCCCGCTGGAGCGGAGCCCGAGTCCGGGACCTGATCGAGGAGGAAAACCTCATCGCCCGCCCTACGCGCTCGGCCCTGGCTGACGCCGCGGCCCTGGGCGCCTTCTGTCGGAGGCTGACCTCCGAGAACGCCGTGGGCTTCGGGGCGGAGTCCACGCCTTCATCCAGTTCCCATGCTGCGGCCGTGGTGCTGCGTGGGACGGCTACGCCGTTCCTCAACGGCCTCACGACCCGCTCGGCCCGACGGGCCCTGGATCGTCCGCGCCTCGCCGCCACGCCCATCTCCAGATTCCTGGCGAGATGGACGCCCACCATCAATCCACCATCCAGGATCGACTGGGCCTCGCTGCGGCGCTGCGCCCACTCGGGCCACGAGGCCGACGCGGCCCTCAAGTTGGCCCTCCACGCCCTGCCCCATCCGGCCCATCCTGCCTCGGTCGGCCCCTCCTGTCCTGCCTGCGGGTCCATCGACCGCTCCCTCGGCCACCGTTACTGGTGCTGCCGCTCCATCAGGCCTCTCATCAGAGAGGCCTTCAACATCATAGGGCGGCCCCCTGACCTGCAGGCTTGGATCTTCGGCGGGTCCGGCCTTGAGGACGACGCCCTTTCCATCCTGGCGTCGGCAAAGTTGCGAATTTATCGCTACTTTGTCCAGGTTGGGCTCGGAGAAGCGGTGGAGGACCCGCTCATCGCCTGGTCCAGGACCCTCCAGCGACGAGGTCTCCTTCCTTCATCCCCCTTGTAAAATATATGTAATATATATGTAAATATTTCATTCATTCTTTTTGTAATATATTTCTTTTTCTTCTCTTTCTCTCTCTCGTTGCTAAAATGATGTAAAATTGTCTAGAAGACAATAAATAATTTTTAATTGTCAATTGTCACACACACACACACACACACACACACACACACACACATACATATATATATATTAAAATAAGGGCATATTTTGTATCAAAATATTTATTAAATTTCAATATTTCGACGAGGCTCTGTTCGCCTATCTTCTTCTCGGAAAAATTCAAAAACCTTAAAATAAGCTTACGCGGTTTTTGAATTTTTCCGAGAAGAAGATAGGCGAACAGCCTGGTCGAAATATTGAAATTTAAAAAATATTTTGATCCAAAATATGCCCCTATTTTAATTGTTATATATGGATTGCTCTATATTCAACATATATATATATATATATAAGATAAAAGTTGATAATTATTTTTGTGTTTAAGTTAGATGAGATTAAAAAGTTGTTTATATGTATTATATTTATATCTTATTTAGGAGAGAAAAATGTAATAAAAGTAATTATACGTTAGAATAATATGTTTTTATTTTAGATAGAAAAAAAAATTTTGAAAAATAAAAAGAAAATTTAACAAGAAAAGAAGACCTTAATAATAAAATACACAGCTTAATAAATGAATTCATTAGTGATAAAACATTCCATATTCAAATTATTCACAACAAATACAAAACATTTAAATTAGATAACAAAACAGCAAAAACATTACTTGAAACATTCTTAAACTTTAATTATATTAATTTTAAAAACAAAATATACATTCAATCTAAAGGTGTTCCAATGGGAACTTCATCCAGTCCTCTACTAGCCAACTTATTACTTTTTTGGTATGAAAGAGAGTTCTTCCTACAGAATGATGTAAATTGGCATATATTCCGCTATGTAGATGACATCATTATCTTGAATAACCCACAATTCAATAATGTCATTTACAAAATATACCCTAAACATTTGAAACTTAAAAATAATGAAAAGATAACTAATAACAAAGAGGTTAACTTTTTAGACTTAAATATAAACCTTGCAAACAAGTCAATTGGAACATATGACAAAAGAAATTGTTATAATTTTAAAATTATTAAATTCTGTAATGTCAATTCCAACATATCATCAAATTGCTGCAAAGGCATATATTTTGGTCAATTTTTAAGATTTTATAGAATCAACAACATTAAAACAAACTTTATTAAAGACATTAAAAATCTTAATAAAGAGTATTTAAACAAAAAAAATGGTTTTAAATATAAAACAGTAAAGTTTTACAATAGGCTGTCAATACACAAATACCTAAGCAATAATAAATATAATTATATAAATTTGAAACTTCAAACTTCTCCAATTAATCTAACCAACAACTTATATTCTACTCTTATACTAAAACAAATGATAGAATTACTGAATATATTTCCTATGACTTTAAATATATTAATTATATGATAACGATTATAAAGCATTAAATTCATTCAATTTGATCTCCAGTTACTGTGGGAGGGAACTGGAAAACAAATATAAATGAATTTGAAGCATAATAAATGTTTTATTATTCAATTAATTTATAATTTTAATAAAAATGTAACTTATATCAATGGAAACAAAAATTTTAATACATATTTTCACAATCTTTAAAATTTCTAATGATTCTTTTCTGACAGCTTTTCTAACTTCAAACAATTTTAAAAATAAGATTTCCTAGAAGAGGGAAGGTTACTTTTAGAACAATGTTGGCGGGTCCCTGGCAGACAGATGTTACATCCACACATGTGCGCTGTCTCTAGGGAGCGGCAGACGCCACTTTGAATAAGTAAGTAAACAACCTCCTTCTATGTTATCTAATATTAATTTAATTATACAGTTTAATGGTCGAAGAGAAATCAATCCATAATGAAGTAAGGGTGAAATGGGATGTGGTATTTTCATCTGAAGAGCCCTGGTACCACAGATTTCTCTTTTCAATAGATTTTCCAATCTCCTTTTGTGTAATGTCCTGGTCTACCATTAGGGTTCCAAAAATAATTTCTAATAGGCAAAGATTTAAAATATGTTTATCTATCCTTAACTAGGCAAAAACATTATATCATATTATTCTTACTCTTAGGAAAAAAAAAATCTAAAATTATATAGGAAAAAAAAAATTATATAAAAAAATTACAAAAACTATTAATTAACTAAAAAAATACTAACACCCTTTCAATTCTCTACCTGTTTGAAATGAAAGTGTATGGTTCTTTCTTTATCTCTTTCCTCTCTTTTACTAAAAAATAAATATATAATCATTATAAATCTCTTCTTTATTCCTATTTATTTTAAGAGTATGTCTAAATGACGGGTAAAAGCCGATGCTAAAAGACGTTACGTTGTTAAATCTTCTTTTCTTGTTAAATTTTCTTTTTATTTTTCAAATTTTTTTTTTCTATCTAAAATAAAAACATATTATTCTAACATATAATTACTTTTATTACATTTTTCTCTCCTAAATAAGATATAAATATAATACATATAAACAACTTTTTAATCTCATCTAACTTAAACACAAAAATAATTATCAACTTTTATCTTATATAATTAATTTAGATTTAGCTTGCTAATCTTATAGAATTTCCTTTTTATATATAAATATTACTATTATTAAAAGTTTTAAATATAGTTATATCAATATATAAATCCATCTTAACTCGCTCTATAATATCACGGCCCAGTGGGTGGCTGGATCCAGCATTTCTGGAAGTCCACATTCTTAACATATACATATATATATTAAATAATAAAAGGCATATATTGGATTTAATAAAATATTTATTTTGCCAATATTTCGGCTGGCTGAACGCCAACCTTTATCGAGGCATTACATTTTTGTATAAACAAACTTATATACATTATGCGGCGCTGAGTTTATGTATACAAAAAAAGTAATGCCTCGATAGAGGTTAGGCGTTCAGCCAGCCGAAATATTGGCAAAATAAATATTTTATTAAATCCAATATATGCCTTTTAGTTATATCAATATATAAATCCATCTTAACTCGCTCTATAATATCAACTTAATTTAAATTATATTTAAGATTTAAAATTTTATTTGATAAACTTTATTATTTACATTTCATATATATATATATATATATATATATACTTCTCTCGAATGGATTTCTATTTAAATGTAACATTTTCTTGTTTTTTAATCAATTGCAATTGTAGCGATAAGCGAAGAGGCTTTATGGCCTCTGCAGGTTGACCGTGGAGCCCCGGGTAAACATGACCGTTCTACATTCGGCGCCCCGCATACAATGGTCTATGTACCTACTTTATGATCTCTGTGGAAGCCATTGTCTACACGGCCCAGTGGGTGGCTGGATCCAGCATTTCTGGAAGTCCACATTCTTAACATATACATATATATATTAAATAATAAAAGGCATATATTGGATTTAATAAAATATTTATTTTGCCAATATTTCGGCTGGCTGAACGCCAACCTTTATCGAGGCATTACATTTTTGTATAAACAAACTTATATACATTATGCGGCGCTGAGTTTATGTATACAAAAAAAGTAATGCCTCGATAGAGGTTAGGCGTTCAGCCAGCCGAAATATTGGCAAAATAAATATTTTATTAAATCCAATATATGCCTTTTATTATCTAATGAATTAAGTATGGATTGCTCTATTTTCAAAACATATATATATATATATGCATGTCATATTAAAATATTATTTTATTTAAAAAAAATTATATTTCATAGATTGAAATACTCTGCTAAATCGACCGCCAGAGGACACGCTTCCCCGATAAAAACTCATTGTTGTTGTTTCCCGATGGCCGGCTCAAACCTTTTGTACATTATGTAAATACGTTTTTCATTTTTTTTTTAATTCTTACGCCTTAAGCCAGGCAGTACTTTTATCAAGTTATGTTTTTTATATATTCCTTTAGCTCAATTAAAGCAATATCTGATCAAGACTATTATTGCCACGACTGCAGAACAATATCGTAATATACTCATGGATACAAAAATCAAGCAACAGCTAATAATTCTATATCTCTAATGTTCCAAACTCATCAGGAAAATCTTTTTATTTATAATATATATATACACTTTGAGTCAAAAGGCGATCCATTAATTAAGATTATATAAAAGGGTGTACCTGGATCTGTAAAGAAAAAAAAAGCATTTTTTTTTCTTTACAGATCCAGGTACGCCCTTTTATACAATATATATATACATCAAATAAAAATTATATATTTTATTCTATTATAAGTTTATTTCATATTGCCACGTGGAAAATTAGGAAAGATAAACTTCAGGATGATACAGCGCAATCTATTTCAGCCAAGAACAAAACTATAAATGATAAAAAAAAAAAACAAGATAAGCAATGAGGGAAATTCACAGAGTAGTAATATATATATGTGGCAATATAATAATAATGTGGGGAAAGAGAAATAATCACACCACAAATTGGTAGAGAAATCCCAGACAACCAGAGAGAGATGGAGAGAGCTGGGCCCGGCCACCGCTGAGCGGCCGACCGTTCGTTTCGAACACAATCACCAACTGTCTAAATTAGTCCTGAGGTTCCAAGTAACGCCCCTGTGGTCGCCCCCTGGAATGTCGCTGGTGTCTCAAATGACTGGACTTTAGCTGCTGTCTCTCTCTGGGCTGACTCTAGGTTTACTTTATTATTCCTGGAAGAGTAATATTATGACAAATGGCCCCCGTTGAAGAAGGCTGAACATGGTTTGAGTATACTTAAAGCTGGAGAAGCCAGGAATAGAGAAAATAATTTTACAGTTGAAATTAATTAAGGTAATGGTGACATAGTTTTATGTAAATAAAATATTGTATAGTACACAAGTAAATATTATTTACAAGCAGTTTTACAACACCGGAGAGTTTGATATTTAAGGGAATTTTTGATAATTTCAAAGTTATAAAAGGCTTTATACAATAACAACTAATGTATTATAAGGGAAATGCTATTGAGAGGTGTGAACAAGGAGAAGAAGAGCCACATACACATGATGAAAATATTGAGCCATTAAGACTGGGGAACTTTACACTTTAAGATATGTTTTCAGGCGGACATGGCAAGGGGAAGACTTGGCATGGGTTTTCTATGCTATAGGTGTAGAGTACGAGAAATGAGGTTGAGGCTGGAAATTGCGTGAGCTCAGGACTGAGGTAAATATAGAACTACATACAATGTTAGAATTTTGGCGAACAGAGCGAGGGGAAACTTGCTTTGGGCAATTCTACCTTATCTATGCAGTTACTCGTGTAGCGAGTCCGAGGGGAAGTCCCGTGCGTAGGTGAGGAAGTCGCATGGACTTATAGTTAATTTGAGAAGATAAAATAGTTCGAGATACAAAGGTAGAATATAGGCGAACAGAGCGAGGGGAAACTTGCTTTGGGCCTTTCCACCTTGATTATTTCGATACTATGAGACTTTAGTAGTTTTAGCTAATTGGAGGAAAGTATGCGCGCACAGTGCCAAAAATTGGGACGAGGACGGCGTTGTCCTTTACAGGTGACAAGCTGCTCGGACACGAGGTGTTTGAACCGTCGTGGGAGCTTGTGCGAGGCGATGATTTCGCGATGGGTTGGACGTAAAACCCATGTCTGCGCGAAATAATGACGGACCGGACAGAATCAGCGACGATGTTTAACGTACCTCCGTGGGAAATATCGGAAGTAGGTTATATTGTGCTGGTTTGGACAAGGGACAAACATAGATTTGAAGACAGGGTCCGTGTGGCGAACGTGTGGCGCGAGAAGAAGGAGCGAACTGTGCCGCTCGATGCAGATTGTTCAAGTGCGAACAAAAAGGAGTTGATAAACATCTAACAGTTAGTCAATCTGCATCCTGTGACGAACACACCAGTGGCTAGATGGTGTGGGTCGGTGGATATGCTAGAGAGAAATTCTACAAAATATATTATCGTAAATGAAGAGTGGATATTAGTGGCAAAAGTAGTTCGATAAATGATTAATCAATGATTTCCTAGAGGGTCATGGGCTGGTAGAAGGTTAACAAAGTTGTAAGGATGAGAGGGACATTCAGGGGAAGATAGATAAGAGTCACCAAGGGTTGGTTGTAAGCAAGGCTCACGTGGTGGTTGGAATTCTTCGACGTCTGAATTACAGAGTGAATTTTGGGTCGGTTAGGGAAAGACATTATTTTTCGTGAGCCGTGCTTACAATTAGAAGAAGTCATATACAAAGTGGAACAAATGGTTAGGTAGAGGAACACTATTTTATACATAACTTGATTATGAAAATATATTGTTAATCTTAAAAATCGTAAAGTATGAATAGGTTGAAGTCCATTTTTAAGGGATGACTTTATAATAAAAATATTTCATTAAAATGTCTATTATTAATTCGATTGGTAAGGTACAAATTTAATGGGTTACAAATATCTAGATAAATAGTATATTGAGAATAAAATCATTGTTAATAGGCGCGGAGAGAATAAATTGAACTAAACTAATTATAGAAAATATTGGCATCAGAGTTTACAAGGAATGACTTTTTTGAAGAATGAATGGTAGGGGTGGAAACAATTACACTCACAGGTTATGCTGGTTGAGGGCGCAAGTAGATTCATTAAGTTCATTGAGGGAGGGTTCTTTCTGTTGATAATGTACGGGACAGTGTTGTCCGCCACAGTAGTGTCAGGGATATGGCGGAGTCTTGTCCATGATGATGGAAGGTGTCCTGCTCTGGCGCGGTGATCGTTCTTGGGCAAATCTGGTGCTGGGAGAAGTGTGCGGCAGGTTTATCACGGTCGTATGTGATTAGTTCTTCGGGATAACGGTTCAAAAGTTGGTCGAGACAGAGGGTGAGAGCTCGAAGAGAAGGGGCTACAGTAGAGTAGGTCGTTGAGTCTTGTGGAACTTGGTTGTGGGTTTGTCCGATCATCGTGGCTTGGCTTCTTGTTTTCTTCATACTCTGGTATATGAGGGATTTGCTTTCCGGCCAGGTCTTATCCTGTCGACTTTTAATGTGGCAATATAATAATAATGTGGGGAAAGAGAAATAATCACACCACAAATTGGAGAAGGGAACCCCAGACAACCAGAGAGAGATGGAGAGAGCTGGACCCGGCCGCCGCTGAGCGGCCGACCGTTCGTTTCGAACACAATCACCAACTGTCTAAATTAGTCCTGAGGTTCCAAGTAACGCCCCTGTGGTCGCCCCCTGGAATGTTTCTGGTGTCTCAAATGACTGGACTTTAGCTGCTGTCTCTCTCTGGGATGACTCTAGGTTTACTTTATTATTCCTGGAAGAGTAATATTATGACATATATATATATATATAAATTGATACTCTGTTAATAAAATAATCAATACTTTATTACAATATATTGAATATTTTTGCTCTTTCTTCTCTCTTAGTTTATTGTAAATTTATTGAAAAATATTGTTTCACATAAAGTTTTTAGCATGTACGTTTTATTTGAATGATAACAAATGGACCGTTCTGGACGTAAATATAAAATCTTGTATGTCGCAAGGTTTTCAATTCTAACACAAAAAAAAAAAAAAAAAACGCGGTATATTATCTGGGAAGGCAATCAAAATCTTAATATCTCTCCATCATCGGCCGGACCTGCAGTCCTAGATATTTCCAGTTGGTCTCGAGGACCACGCCATCACCATCTCCTCAGCGGCGAAGTACGCGATCTACGTTTTCTTCGTTAATAGCGAAATACGTGGTGTCGCTGGAGACCTGCTGGTGATTCTCCACCAAACTCTGCAGCGCTGGCAGAGGCGCCATATTCATTGTACATAGTGTATAATGCATATTATCTTTTTTTTTAATAGTGCAGACTGTGCACTTTGAATGTATTGACAATATGTCAATACAATTATTTTAATTGTCAAATTGTCAAGATCTTAATACACACAAGCATGAATATGTAAATGGAATCATAAGACGATAACAATCCATCTATATATATAAAAAATGCATAAGCTGAGGACCCTGAACATCTTACAATCAAACATAAATGGAACTCAGAAGAAGAGCTGAGTAGACTGCTGTATAAACATCACATAGCATGTCTCCAGGAAACCAAGCTCTTGAACGGTGGGGTAGACTCCCCGGCTGAAAATATAAATTTGTAAATATTAATTATTTTTTAAATTATTATAATAAGCCAAAATAGACTAGCTGCGAAAGCTTTAAACTTTAGAACCTGATGTCCCTGGTTCGAACCCGCTTTTCGCTATCTTTTTATTTTCTCTAATTATTTTTGTGATCTCTTCCTCATTTTGTAAATATTGACTGAGTTGTCAATAAATTTGTTTTAATTTTCAAATTGTCAGGAAACCAAGCTCAATGAAAACTTGAAATGTTCAATTCCTGGTTACATCACTGTAAGAAAAGATCGTGAGAGGGGAGACGGAGGAGAATTCGTCTTCTTATTAAAAAACCAAACCATAAAATAAGAAGAAATTAACGTAGACACAATCAGAGGTAAGACAACTGAATTTCAAGTCATTGAAATCTTTCTAAAGAACCAACAAACAATAAAAATAATACATTCATAGGACCAGACCCCACCCCAATAGACACAACTTTGGAAGGAATATGCAGCAGGGCAACAATCTCTATTAGATCAAGACTCCACCACATAAACTAAACCTTATGTCCATAGTTTTCTTGAATACTATTCTAATATTCCAACCTAAATTGCAGCATATTTAAGCAGAATTGTCCAAAACAGTATTAGAGCTCTAAGGGAATTATTCTGGTAGATTAAATTAGCAAAACCGCTGGGAGGGTTCACCACTGATGATCCAAGCCCTCCCAATATATTTTTTTTCATCGCAGTAAGAACAGTAGAAGTTATTTTGTGTTAAAAAAAGAACATTTGTGTGCTATATAATGCTTCTATTCACTCATATGTAAATAGAGTGTAAAAGAAGCGCTAAAATACATTCTCCTAAAATAATACTAAAATATTATGCTGAATATATTCTGGTTTATAAAATAAAGTTGAGAGAGAGGATGATATTCCTATACTAAAAGAGGCACCTGGTATACAGGTTGGCTTTTTTCTGAATTTTCTAAAACAAGGTATTGTGGCCCATTGTTTATCATCACTAGTAAAGTTGGCAGACGCATTCTACTACACCCAGTCATGATGGTTGTCAAACTACAAGCTTGATACCCTAATATGATTGAATGGAGATAAGGAAGAAGAAGACTAGTAAAGTTTCCACTATGATGATGCATAGTGCCATCGTTCTGATGCACATTTAAGGGAGAGATGCCTCTTCTAGTAGTTCATACTAGAGGATGTACCCGGCTTCGCCCGGGTTGAACCTGAGTGAGTTTGCCTAACGAATATTATTGATAAAAATATTTTTCGAGCAAATATTCACTCTCTACTTATATATACGTATATACTTATATGATTATATCATTATATAATCATATTTATTGATATTTATATTTTATCTGTATTTAACCTTATATATAATCTTATATGGACATTGAAATAAAGTAGCTTCAATCTCTCACTCTCTACTGAATCGAATTTTAATAAATACAGTTGAACTTGGATAATTCAAACGTCTTTAAATCGAAAACGTCTTTAATTCGAATATTTATCTTGAGAATTCCCTATAAATAGACTTTCCGTCTTTGACTCGAATTTTGGGATAAATCGATTTTTTTTTTTTGGTCCCTTGGGCTTCGAATTATCCAAGTTCTCTCGACTGTATATAAAAATATATTTTGATATATATAAAGAGATATATACTACAATATAATCTTTTTTTTTTCTCTTGGCCAACATGCCGAGGTCTGCTTTAAGGAATTTTCCCCGAAAGAATTTTGTTTCTGACAACCAACCATGATACAACAATATTGTCATCATCATTTTCTGCCTAAAAAATAACATTTTTTTCCCAGTACTTGATAAATTTTTATTTTTCTTGGCTAAAAATGCGACAATAAGCACTTCCAGATTTATGATGCACTAGCGCGTCATCTGTTATCAAAATTCGAAACTATTATAGACGCGTATGATTCTTTTTTCCATTGAAGTAAGGACAGTAGAAATTGTTTATTTTAAAAAAGAATCATACGCGTCTACAATAGTTTCGAATTTTGACTTCCAGATTTAACTCTATGTCCTGTTAAAATTTCAGCCAGATTAACTGAGGACGTATATAACCGACAAACATATATACACTGACTTTATATATATAGGGAGAGATTTTGTTTCAAGTAATAAAAGTTCGACTCCCCAGAAGCGTAAAAAATAAATGGAGGTTGAGAAGGAAGAGGAGCTTCACGTGACAAACATTATCGAAGATTCTAGGACGGCGCCATTACCACGGCCTTCCTTCTACAAAGCTTCCGGCACAGCTTATCCTGTTCCAGGGACAAAAATTCTCCAGACTTCTTCTTTCTTATCTTCACTCAATCAAATCAGAGTATCAAGCGCCAACCATCATATTTGGGTGAAGTTGAATGCGTCTTTCTTTGTCATTAAGAATAGGAGCACTACTCAGTAGCAGGCTGACTTAGCTTTAAAAGAAAGAGCCGCCTTTGACATGAGAAAAATCATGTGCAGCCACTCCTAACATGGAGTACAGACTCATCCTGTATCCCTGGATTAGGAGCCCTTACAGGGTACTATCAGCCGGGTCAGCTGAACCCAGTTTTTTTTAGCGAGCTTGTTACTGCTCCCCTTCCTCCTTTTTCATTCGGGCTTGGGACTGGCAAAGGCGGAGAATCCTCAAGTGATCGGAATAATTTGTACACAAGGACAATTATTGAACTTTGCCAGCGAACGCTATTGCTTTGTAACCTATACACGGCCGAAGCCACTATTATCAATGCGGGTTTGTGATTGCTTACATATGTATACAGATTCTGTTTCAGGTTCAAATCACGAGTATTCAACGCTTCAACTGTGGGCGTGTAGGCGTAGTAATTACTTTTCTAGCTGTTCCCGGCATTCATGGCAGCCCAGAAGTCTGAAAATTTGTAAACTTGCAACAGATTTTACAAAATTGTACAAAATTTTAGATTTCTACGTGATATAGAAGTATATAAAAATTGAATACAAAAATTGTTGACAGATAGACCTGGAAGTATGTTATAAGCACGGGGTGCCTCTCCTGTCAAAATAAATATCAAAACTGGACACCATTTATTGAGCTTCTTCGCAAACTAGCGGTCTCAGGTCGGCGACAAAGCCACAACACCAGCTAAGCAAACTGAGAAGCGTCCTTTTAAAACAAATAGGTAATAAATTTTCAGCACAACCACTAGCACCAGGTATATCTGCACTATTTATGGCGAATATTATTTAGCGTCTCTGCATGATTCTTTCTAAATGGATCTTAGCATTTTAGTATTATCTATTGTGACCGTATACTTCATTCCATTCTTCCGTTCAATCGTAGGACACACACATAGACCATTCTTAATAAAGATAATTGTCCTATTCGATCTTGATCCATAATAATGGAATTTCGCTAGGAGTCGGACTTATTACAAATTCCTCCAAACACGATAGGTACCACAAATTTAAGAGAGAGAGAGAGAGAGAACTCAAGAGATAAATCTTTATATAAAAATACATTTGATATCTTCCTAAGAGTTCACTGGCATACATTTATAAAACTTGATGATAAGACACAATTTGGGTTATATAAGGTTGTCCCAAAAGTTCTTTTTTTTCTTAAAACTTTGTTTTTCTTATTACTTGGCGAATATTATTATTACGGCGAATATATAATATAATTACATATACAAAATACAAAGACATTATACACAATGGCGAATATTATTGGTATTTGGATTTTTTGAAAGTGATAACGTATTTTGGGACAACCATGTAGATTATAAACACAAGTTAATAAGAATAAATCCAAATAAATAATGTGTGACGTTTCGGTAACACTATTTATTTGGTCTTATTACCTTGTGTTAATTAAGTTAGAAACGTGCAAATTGTTTCAGTATATTTCTCGTCATTCTTCGGTCATAGATCGATGTGGCTATGTCGCAGTATCCAGGTTATAAGGAATGCGGATATATCGAGGTTAGTGGGATCTCAACTGAAAGTTCCGGAGACCTGCGGATACCGAAAGGAAGAAAACCCTGATAAGGTCATCATCCTTAAGAGGAAGCAGTCAAGCTCTTTCTAGGAAATCCTCATCAGTTTGTGATTTTCCTTTTCAAAGATCGTTGTCCTAGATGTGTGAGATTCTTTCTGAATACTCTCGCTGTCCCATTCTCTTATCTCTGTCATTGACCGGGTCTGTCCTAGATTCTCTGGAGACAAGGTTCGAACTATTGATGATCGATTCTTGGACTTTTGTAATGATTTCATTTTTTACCATGTTATTTGTTTTGGAACATATAGAGATATTATTGTGGCTCTTTGACACCAAGTAGACGCAATTTAAACATCTAAATCTAGATTTATTTATTGGATTTATAGTTTTTAATTCTCTGAGGAAGATTGAAATTGAGTAGGTGTGTGTACCTTTAAAAATCTGCATATTCCTTACAACAATGTCTCTTTTTTTTACTGAGAAAAATCATTATAATATTGTACAAGTCTAATGATCCAGTTTCGCCAGTTATCTGGCCGAGTGAGTGCTTGTCCAAAAAAGTAGTTTTAACAAATTATTAATTATTAATATTACTCGTACCAGTTATTCATTGGAAAATGGGGCCACGTTAGTCACCTTGGACCAGAATTTGGTCAAATATTCCAAGAGTCCAGGGGGGACTGGTGTGGTTGAACTTCTCCCCCCCTGTGATAGAGATGTATGGGAACATGTGAAAAAAAATCAATCTACGATTACAAGGAATTATGATTAAGATGGATAGAACTCTATGATTTCTACAGATCAATTGTTAATAGATTTATACGCAAAAGAGGTATTGAGAAAAGTTTCAAAACAGATGTATAAATAAATCCCTTTTCAAACAAAGGCTCATGTGTACATGGGGAAAAGGAGAAAAAAATACTGTGTTATTTTGCTGTTGTATGACGAATCCATACAGGGCAATGGGCCCTAATAAAAGCCTTTTGTTGTTGTTGATTAAGATGGATAATTCAATTTTCTTTGTTCCTTTTTCAGACATTTCTGCAGGAGCACCTATGCCAAGAATGCCGGTCTCAGACAGAGCTGCTGCCCCAATGACCCGGGACTCCATCGGAGCTTGACAGGTCACAGCTGGGCGTCTCCGTCCTCTAACGCCTTGTCTCAAATGTCTGATACTTCTTGTATTACCGCCTTTATTTCCTAAATACACTAACAAAATATTTAATTAAGAAAAAGGCATCTCCTTATCATGCAACTGAAAGTTACTGATGGTTTGCGCCATCTATAGGAATACATATTAACTATTGATTGATTTATAATTATTCCAGAATTGGCCTTTGAAAGAAAAAATATAGATTCCTAGTGATTTGGGACCTCGGCCCCGTTGAGTATCACCCGCTGGGAGCCGTTTTCAGAAGGTCGCAGCCAGATGCCGCTGTTAAATTTGCCTGTAACTGAAGGCGAATTCGCATTATCTCGGCTCTCGTCGTTATCAATGAATTTTCAATTATATATTTTTTCAGCAGTTTTTGAGAGAAATTTCGATCAATCTTCACGAGGAGATTTCTATCCTTTTCTAGAGGTAGTTGAGTGCTTCCAGTCAATATGTTATATTGGTTCAAAATCTCCATGTTGCGGCCGCCAAATAGAAAAAATCGCGAGCTCGCGTGGCCTTGTGGCCGGCGATAGATAAAAATAACCAAGCAACCAAAAGTTGTCACCAAATACTCGGAAGATGGAAGTCTAATATAGTAGAACCTCCTTGTAAAGGACACCTAATTCCAGAGCCAAAGTGTCCTTTAGGGAGAGGTGTCCTCTTGCCGGAAAGTTTATTAATACTAAAAATAGTAATTTTGCAAATGGAAACTGTCCTTTATAGAGAGGTGTCCTCTAGCGTGAGTGTCCTCTCATCGAGATTTTACTGTATATAGGCAGCGCCAAACCGATTTATTTCTAGGAAGATATTCCAGAGATTTGAGGTAGGAAATTCCTTGGAGAATGGCAGTCTGAGCTGAGCAGTTAAAGAGGAGGTGATCCACTGTTTGGTCTTCATTCTGAAAATGGAGATAACCGTGTTCTCTTTCCAAATTTTCGCTTAATCTGGCTATGGCCCTCATTAGTATATAGAGTAGAATCTGGAAAAACTTATAGTGAAAAGGTCTCTATCCCGAATATTCTTCGAGTTATTGTCAAATTTACGTTGCAAATTTGCTCCTACCCTCGCAAGCAGCGCCTCTAGCGGTTAAAATGGAAGGTAATATCAGCTGACCTAATGTACATGTAAAGCCTATTTTAAAAGGACATAGATAAAAATCTGGAAGAGATATTTGTTGCATTTTTAGCCGAAAAAAAAAATTGAAATTGACAGGTTCTAGGCAAAAATAGTTGTTTTTAGTCAGAAAATGATGATGACAATATTGCTGTATCATGTTTGATTATCAGATACAAAATTATTTCGGGAAAAATTCTAAAAAGCAGAGATCAAGGGTGAAGCCAGTTCATTTTTAGTACGCAAGAACAAAATTCTAACAGAAAAACATTCATTCGAGCAGAAGACACAAAGACAGATCATCTCTTTATAAAAATATTGATTCTCAGACACAAAGTTTGGAGCGGGACGTTTCACAAGAGTGACATCCACGGCGCCAATTTATAATTGTAACGAATAGTATTTGAATAAAAACATTTAATCGGGTAAATTCCGGGCGTTGCCCGGGTCCTTCGGCTAGTTTTATAATAAAATGGTATATCCTGACAGCTGACATGGGTATTATATTGTAGCGTAGAAAATTAGTCTTGGAATATTTTGAGATGTAAGCGTATTTATTGATGACGTCAGTACGACTAGTCGACAACCAAACTATCTACAGCTAGAGAATATCGAGCAAGCAAGCTAGGCAACTAAATGATGATTGTACAAATAATAAATCTGATTCCAAATATTTTGATTGAATAATTAAATTAAATAATAAATTAGTTATTCGCCACAATATATATATACAATCTGGGACATTCGAATGACACCGAAAGGATTTCAAAAAAGACACCACCCAGGCAACTCCCAGTAACCCGGATAAAACGGTCCGTATTTGGGAATAAGATGGATGATGAGCGACCACGTATCGCGCGGTCTCCCTCTGAGGCTTGCTTGTAAACCGCCATGTGTAGAATTGTAATGGCGGTTGTACCCTCGTTAATATGGAAATATGGGAGTGAAATAAGGCGCCGAACTTTTTTTACCCCTGGACTCCAAATACAGACATCTTTCTTTATAAGGACTCTCTATTTCAGGTATTTTTATGGTCCCTTCAGTACCTCTGGTTTTAGCACAGAAAAACCACTTGCCCTGTATTTGGCCTATAATTAAATATTGAGTTAGAAATATCTATTCACGATGCATTTTGATATTTATAAAGAAGCAGGATTTTTGTTGATTATTATTATATTTGATATATCGGACATATATGTATAATTATATATAAAAAATTTGAACTATATTTAACGCGTATGATTTTTAAAAAGTAAATAAATTTTCTACTGCCCTTACTGCAATGATAAAATAATAAGAGGGCCTTGCTCATCACTGGTGAACTCTCCTAGCGGTTTCGCCAGTTTAATATACCATACCGCTGTAATATATTACATTTTCAAATTTTAATTTTCAAAAGAATTATACGCGTCTATAATAGTTTTAAATATTTATAACAGATGGTGCGCTGATGCATCATAATATATTAGATGTAATTGTTGTTGTTGTCATTTCCAATGAAGAGCCTCAGATGTCTCCATACATCTCTATCACAGCAGTCGCAAAGTCCACGATCTTGGGTGTGTAAAGCTGCTGCTCTGGGTCCATGTCAATTTTATGTTGTTGTTGTCGTGTCCAATGAAGAGCCTCAGATGTCTCCATACATCTCTATCACAGCAGTCGCAATGTCCACTATCTTGGGTGTGTAAAGCTGCTGCTCTGGGTCCATGTCAATTTTATGTTGTTGTTGTCGTGTCCAATGAAGAGCCTCAGATGTCTCCATACATCTCTATCACAGCAGTCGCAATGTCCACTATCTTGGGTGTGTAAAGCTGCTGCTCTGGATCCATGCCAATTTTTTGTTGTTGTTATCGTGTCCAATGAAGAGTCTCAGATGTCTCCATACATCTCTACCACAGCAGTCGCAATGTCCACTATCTTGGGTGTGTAAAGCTGCTGCTCTGGATCCATGTCAATTTTCTGCAAGGCTGCAGCCATTGCTGGGCATGAGAATATGTGGGTAGGTGTTAGTTCCACACCAGGACAGTTGTTGCATGTCCTATAGGTTCTTGTGCCATCTGGATGCAATGTCATTCCTTTATAGTGTTTTGTTCTAAGTCTTGTTATTTTAGATGTAATTGTGTTTGACTGTATTGACTCATCCATTGATGAGCTCTACTCTTCCCCGGCTGACACCATCAAAAGTCTCAAGCTTTACAAGCTTGATACCTTAGTGTGATTGAGTGGAGATAAGAAAGAAGAAGAAAAAGAGATGTAATTGTTACTGCTATATACACAACGTATCCTAGACGACTTACAATAATTAGGTGACAATACTGAGATAATAATTGGTGACAATATAGATGATGTATAGTCCGACGGCCTGACCCAGGAATTACAGGTCGTGGTGCAACGCCGTGATTTACGTTCTGGCTGACCTTGGATTTCACCTCGAGGCTGGCGACAAGAATAGGACTCTGGGTCGCCCTCGGTGTTGCCATGTCCGGTGTAAGTCAATCACAGATAGGACATATACTAGAACTCTACTCTTCAATTTTGACTATCCCCCTCATACCTTAAATTAAATCATTAGAGAGAGAGAGCCACCTAAATATGAAATTTCATGATTATTAATTCAATAGTTTTGGTAGAGAAGAGAAACAAATGCCTTTTTGGAATTTCTCATTTTATAGATATAAGAATATACAGTTAAACCTGTCTATAGTGCCTCCCTCTAAATAGCGCCTCTCTCTCTATAGCGCCCGATTTTGAATACGAGTACGATGCGATTTACATTAAAAGTGACCTGTCTATAGCACTCACTCTCTATAACATCCTATTTTGTTGAGTCCCATTAGGGGGCGCTATAGACACGTTTAACTGTATATATATTTTAAAAATACTCAATGGGATGCCAAATACTTCTTATAACTGTCTTATTTACAAGTATAACTTGTCTCTTCTTTTATATAAAGCTACTATGTCAATATTTTTCAGGAATCCAAGCACGCTTTCCTCAGGATAGAGCACGTGATATATCTCCTATTTCCAAGTCTTAGGTTCAACAGGCAATCAGAGCACAAAAGCCCATGGTGTTCAGATATAAAAGCCTTTATGAATGAAATCGATTTGTCAGAAATCCTTGCCTAAATGCGATTCTGCTTTATAAATGCAAGTGCAGAAACGAAATTCAATGCAAAATTCACACACAGAGCTTTATTAAGACCACCGGTCTTATACAGATTCACTACAGGAAGAAAGGAATCATAGATGGAGCTCCTGTACTCCAGGCAGCACAGCACCCAACAACAGCCTCCAGGTCCGATGCATGTCCAATGGCCACACGTTTCTTCGTGCATACGTCACGGTTAGCGTATCACGGAACAGGCTAGTGTGAAATCAGCTGCGTTTTAGTCTTCACTTTCCTCATCCAAATGGCCCACGGCATTCGGGGATTCTATTAATCTCCTTCGAATGGTGACTGCGGCCTTAAGCGGAAGTATATTGAGCAAAATAATCAAAGAAAAAGAAGAATAAAAAATTCAAAAAGAAAAAAGAATTTCCTCATTAACGAAGCACATCGCTCTCAAGCCAATATTGAATCGTGAATTTCAAATCTTCATTCACTTGATAAATATGGATTGCTATATCTTTATTTGTTACCTGTTGGAAAGTTTCACAGCTTCGCTGTATCTTTATTGGGCCAAGTACAAAGGCCTTTCCCCGTAATATTTAGAAAGAGAGAAATTTTAAAGAGATCTTATTTAGAGATATGTTATTTTTATAAAATAAATAAAGCTTCCAGGGTTAAGTTTCTTGTTCAAATTTTTATTTTCATGCTTCGGACTTGTCAGTCCTTCAACAGGAGTATCACGATAATAAATTGATGATACATACTATTATTATTAACCCTGGAAGCTTTATTTATTTTATAATATGTTATTTTTATTGTACACTTACTTTGTTTTGAAAATTCGAAACTTTTATAGGCGGGTATGATTCTTTTAAAAATTAAACAATTTCTACTGTCCTTACTGCAATAGAAAAATTAATGGGATGGCGATTTATATTGCATCAAGGGCAGTAGAAATTGTTTGATTTTTAAAAGAATCATACGCGTCTATAATAGTTTCGAATTTTCATAACAGATGGCCCACTAATGCATCCTAATATAATTACTTTGTTTTAATCGAATTGTTTAACTGATGTTTTACCTTGGTGAGCTATTGGGAGGATGGAAGCGGTCCAATTCCAGACTATAGTCGCTAAATGAGTCTAAAAATGTGGTCTGCCATTCCTGGTATCCCATCAGTAAAACCATTACCAGAAGTGCAGGGCCGAAAAAAAGATCCAACACGACCCAAGAAGATCACGAGCTGACCCTAACTGCGCCATAGAGAAATGACAGCTACTCAGATCTCCAATGAATTCTTATGTGTACTTTCGGAACGATAGTTCAAAGAAGAACTATTTTAGGAGCTACAGGGTCTTTATTACCAATGGTATATATATCTTTCACCCCCTCTCACAGGAGACCTATCTTTCCTACACAGTTCCATCCAAATTTTATAGACACTCAATTTGTCACATCACACGGAAAATTTCAAAAATACTTACATAAAAGAGGTCTATCAGAAACACCAAATTGTTCCTGCGGAGAAACTGAACAAACTGCTCTTCACCTTATCTATGACTGTCCGAACTTTACAGAAGTGAGACATCGTTTGTTCCCTGATTTAAATGATCTAACTCTTTCACCTCAGCCACTTTGTCTATATAAATTTTATGAACTCTGTAGAATAATACATGTAAATTTGTAAATATTCAATTCTAAGTTATATTTGTTTTCTGTTACCTCTGTATTAGGCGCAAATATTTCAATATCGCGATTGGTTGATTGATAAATAAATGAAAAACAGAAGAGCTATCTTGAATTGGTTCCTTGACATCAGACAAAGACCGTTTCGGTTCCACTAAGACTAGAGGATGTTGTCTTATGGTCTGGGCTGGCTTCATTTCGAACAGGAGTACACCTCTTCACGTGGGAGGTAAACTGACTTCTCAAAGATACAGAAACGCGATTCTATAGCTCTATATGAGATCTTTCTGTGGTGGAATCCTGTTCATTTTAATGGATGACAATGCTCGATGATTTGCTCGAAATTGTGTGATCGGCCAGTCAGATCTACAAATCTGACTCCAATAGAACATATCTAGGATACAAAGCAATAACGGGCCATTTATATATAGCTAATGAAAACATTAAGATGCGAATTTTTTTTCACAAATAAATCAAATTTATACTGTTCTTAATGCAATAAAAATTGGGAGGGCTTGGCTCATCACTTTGAGGGTTCACCACTAATAAGCCAAACCCTCCCAATGTTTACATCGCAGTAAGGACAGTAGAAATTTGATTTATGTGTGAAAGAAACATTCGCGTCTCAATATTTTCATTTGATATCTAGGGGGATACCTTGGAGAGATGCATTGAGTCTCAGCAGCTTCCATCCAAATCCTTCTCCAATTAAAGTCAACTCTTCAGGAGCAGTGGGATTTATTGGCTTATGTTTGAAGGGCGAAATTGAAAAAGCTATTCAAATTATGAAATATTTTTTCACAATAAAGAAGAATACTGATTTTTAAATACATTTTATAATTTAAATTATAGTGCCTCTCTCAATACCTTCTCCAAATCCTGTATATCAGGAAAAAATCTCATTGTGAGGGTTGTAGGGCTGGGGACCATATTCTCTATTGACCTCTAATTCTTAGAGAGTTATGCTTATCTTTTTTTTTTGTGTGTATATTTAAGATGAAACGGAAATCACGAAATTTCTCCTTGATGGCTTATGAAAGTGCTAAAAACGAAGAGAAAAAGTTTTATTTATTAAAATATATGTTACAAGCTTTCGGGCTGCCAAGCCCTTCGACAGGTACCTGTCGAAGGGCTTGGCAGCCCGAAAGCTTGTAACATATATTTTAATAAAGAAAACTTTTTCTCTTCGTTTTTAGCACTTTCATATTTAAGATGATTATGAAAAAGGCAACTCCTTATCGTGCAACTGAGAGTTGCTGATGGCTTGCGCCATCTATCGAAATATCACATTTGTACTATTTTTTAACATTGTGTCGCGGTCTCACGCAATTCTGGCCTTAACTACCCGTTTGATGATTTTTCAGGATGCCTGAATGACCTGTTTTTTGGTCGTCGAGGCAGAGCTTGTACCACTCTGATGAGGGCCAACAGCCCGAAACGCGTACGTGGTTAGCTTTTCTTGATTAATCAAGAATGGGTATTTGGCCAATTCTGGAATAATTAAAAATCAACGAGAATAGTTGATATTTATTCCGATAAATGGCGCAAGCCATCAGCAACTTTCAGTTGCACGATAGGTAGATGCCTTTTTTTTTTTAATTTATGCACCTTATCCAAGTACAATATCAAATTTGTACTATATTTTCACATTTAAGATGATGTTTCGTTTTTCATTTATTTCCACACATACACATTGGGATAGATATATTAGATGGGATAGAAGAATTTGTTATTAAAATCATTTTTGTTTTAGCTCAAATAATTTTAGATAGAAATGCTTTTCCGACAAAAGAAATGCTCATTAATCATTTAAAGTAGCTAAAAGCTAGATTTAAATTGAACATAATAGTCAGAAATTTATAAAATAATATGTAATCTTTGTGATTATTATTATTATATTACTATTTTTATTTTGAATATAATTTTATTATTATATATTTTTATTTTTCCAAGATCATAGTCTTTGACGAGTTTAATATTTGTTTTTGACTCATGCTTTAGATGTTGTACTAAATTCGAAAAATCACGTGAGAACGCCCTTGCAACCTCAGAACAATTTTAACGCCTTGCCAAATGCTTTATTTATATTTACTTCTCCTGACGAAACAAAATATTTTTGTCGAAACGTTGAGAAACTAAAAAACTCCAACTGGCCGAAGCGTCTATTTTTCATATAAAAACATTAAAAATATTTTCTAGGTTCAAAGTATATTACTGTATGTAATACATGCGTGTATGGAAGATGTTCTAATTTGGAACTAGTATAACCTCGGTGTCCCAGGACTGTACATTCTGTGATGGCGACCCCCATTCCGTGTGCCGCGGGGGTGAACTGGAACACTGGGTCGCTCGCTTGACTTTCGCCCGTCATCCTGTCCATCCGTCGAACTGGGTTATCTCGGCCGTGCATTCTTTCTCTTTGATTTCTGGAATGTACTAAGATGTTGTCAGTCGCTAAGCTAGCGTCGTCCTCCATTGTCTGTTAACATTCCTTCTTTCATTCTTTGATTACTGGAATGTACCAGGATGTTGTCAGCCGGTAAGCTCTTTCTATAGCTTCCTCCCTCCATATTCTGTTCACATTTCTTTCGTTTCATTCTCTGATCCCATGAATGTACTAGGATGTTGTCAGTCGGTAAGATAAAATACTTCCATTGTCTGTTCATATTTAATTTGTTTCATTCTTTGATCCCACGAATGTACTAGAATGTTGTCAGTCGGTAAGATTACGTACTTCCATAGTCTGTTTGCATTTCATTTGTTTCATTCTCTGATCCCATGAATGTACTAGGATGTTGTCAGTCGAAAAGATAGCGTACTTCCATAGTTTGTTCACATTTCATTTGTTTCATTCTCTGATCACATGGATGTACTAGGATGTTGTCAGTCGGTAAGATAGCGTACTTCCATAGTATCTGTTCACATTTCATTTGTTTCATTTTCTGATCCCATGAAGGTACTAGGATGTTGTCAGTCGGTAAGATAGCGTACTTCCATAGTCTGTTCACATTTCATTCGTTTCATTCTCTGATCCCATGAATATACTAGGATGTTGCCAGTCGGTAAGATAACGTACTTCAATAGTCTCTGCTCTCTCACATTTCATTTGTTTCATTCTCTGATTCCATGAATGTACTAGAATGTTGTCAGTCGGTAAGATAACGTACTTCCATAGTCTCTCTGTTCATATTTCATTTATTTCATTTTCTGATCCCATGAATGTACTAGGATGTTGTCAGTCGGTAAGATAACGTACTTCCATAGTCTCTCTGCTCACATTTCATTTATTTCATTTTCTGATCCCATGAATGTACTAGGATGTTGTCAGTCGGTAAGATAACGTACTTCCATAGTCTCTCTGCTCACATTTCATTCGTTTCATTCTCTGATTCCATGAATGTACTAGGATGTTGGCAGTCGGTAAGATAGCGTACTTCCATAGTCTGTTCACATTTCATTTGCTTCATTCTCTGATTCCATGAATGTACTAGGATGTTGTCAGTCGGTAAGATAACGTATTTCCATAGTCTGTTCACATTTCATTTATTTCATTTTCTGATCCCATGAATGTACTAGGATGTTGTCAGTCGGTAAGATAACGTACTTCCATAGTCTCTCTGTTCACATTTCATTCGTTTCATTCTCTGATCCCGTGAATGTACTAGGATGTTGTCAGTCGGTAAGATAGCGTACTTACATAGTCTGTTCACATTTCATTTGTTTCATTCTCTAATTCCATGAATGTACTAGGATGTTGTCAGTCGGTAAGATAGCGTACTTCCATAGTCTGTTCACATTTCATTCGTTTCATTCTCTGATTCCATGAATGCACTAGGATGTTGTCAGTTGGTAAGATAACGTACTTCCATAGTCTCTGTTCACATTTCATTTGTTTCATTCTCTGATTCCATGAATGTACTAGGATGTTGTCAGTCGGTAAGATAACGTACTTCCATAGTCTGTTCACATTTCATTCGTTTCATTATCTGATTCCATGAATGTACTAGGATGTTGTCAGTCGGTAAGATAACGTACTTCCATAGACTGTTCACATTTCATTTGTTTCATTCTCTGATTCCATGAATGTACTAGGATGTTGTCAGTCGGTAAGATAACGTACTTCCATAGTCTGTTCACATTTCATTCGTTTCATTCTCTGATTCCATGAATGTACTAGGATGTTGTCAGTCGGTAAGATAACGTACTTCCATAGACTGTTCACATTTCATTTGTTTCATTCTCTGATCCTTACAATGTACTAGGATGTTGTTAGTCGATAAGATAACGTACTTCCATAGTCTGTTCACATTTAATTTGTTTCATTCTCTGATCTCATGAATGTACTAGGATGTTGTCAGTCGGTAAGATAACGTACTTCCATAGTCTCTCTCTCTGCTCACATTTCATTCGTTTCATTATCTGATTTAATGAATGTACTAGGATGTTGGCAGTCGGTAAGATAGCGTACTTCCATAGTCTGTTCACATTTCATTTGTTTCATTCTCTGATTCCATGAATGTACTAGGATGTTGTCAGTTGGTAAGATAGCTTTCTTCCATAGTCTCTGTTCACATTTCATTTGTTTCATTCTCTGATGCTTACAATGTACTAGGATGTTGTCAGTTGGTAAGATAGCGTACTTCCATTGTCTCTGTTCACATTTCATTTGTTTCATTCTCTGATCCTGTGAATGTACTAGGATGTTGTCAGTCTGTAAGATTGCGTACTTCCATAGTCTGTTCACATTTCATTTGTTTCATTCTCTGATTCCATGAATGTACTAGGATGTTGTCAGTCGGTAAGATAGCGTACTTCCATAGTCTGTTCACATTTCATTCGTTTCATTCTCTGATCCCATGAATGTACTAGGATGTTGTCAGTCGGTAAGATAACGTACTTCCATAGTCTCTCTGTTCACATTTCATTCGTTTCATTGCCTGATCCCATGAATGTACTAGGGTGTTGTCAGTTGGTAAGATAACGTAATTCCATAGTCTCTCTCTCTCTTCTCTTGTCGCCCTACGGCTAGCCCTCCACGCCCTACCCCATCCTGACCATCCTGCTTCGAGACGTGCCAACTGTGCCGCCTGTGGGTCTAGCGACGGGTCGCTGACCCACAGATATTGGAGTTGCCGAGCCGTGCGACCCCTGCTCCGGGAGGTGTTCGCCTCCTGCAAAATGCCCCTGGATTTGCAGGCCTGGCTCTTCGGCGTCGGCCTCCCTCCCGAGGCAGTGAAGATAACAAGTGTGGCGAAGGCTACCATCTACAAGTACCATCTTGGTCTTGAGTTGGGTAATGCCAGCCAACACATCGACCTGCCCACTCTGTGGGAAAGAACTCTCGCAGTCCATCGGTGGCGGAGTCTTTCTCGCGGTAGGCGCCACCAATGAAGACCTTGTATATATATTTTTATATATGTATATTTATCATTTATTTTATCTATTTATTAATATTTTATCCTTATTTAATCATATTTATTCATATTTATATTTATTCTGTATTTAACCTTATATAATCTTATATGGACTTTGAAATAAAGTAGTTTCAATCTCAATCTCTCTTTTCTCTCTCTCTCTGTTCATATTTCATTCGTTTCATTCTCTAATTCCATGAAAGTACTAGGATGTTGTCAGTCGGTAAGATAACATACTTCCATAGTCTCTCTCTGTTCACATTTCATTTGTTTCATTCTCTGATCCTTACAATGTACTAGGATGTTGTCAGTCGGTAAGATAACGTACTTCAATAGTCTCTGCTCTCTCACATTTCATTTGTTTCATTCTCTGATTCCATGAATGTACTAGGATGTTGTCAGTCGGTAAGTTAACGTACTTACATAGACTGTTCACGTTTCATTTGTTTCATTCTCTGATCCCATGAATGTACCAGGGTGTTGTGAATAAACTGATATTAATAAAATATTGTTATATTCATGCTTGAAGAATTAATTATCAACAATATCAACTTTAATATCTCCAATGAAAAAGCGCTCAAACTGTTGGTTATATTGATCAAATATCGCTTAAATTACACGAGAATTTCTTGGCATTAAAAACATTATTCAATTAATGATATTTATACAATTGTGTAGAAAATATTCGAATATCTCTGTAGTTACACAAGAATAATATACTTAACAATCATGATCAACTTTACTCTTTTTTTTTGCTTAATTCTAGTATACGTGCTACAGGCCATGATAATCATGGTGGGTAGAAGAAGGCGACTGCTTTTACAGTAACTGCACCACATGTCTACACATGTGAAAAGCAGTTCGACTTTGCACTTACAAAAGTATCATAGTCCCGTTGTGGTTACTTGCACTCGCTGGTGGGGTTGGACTTTTGCAAGCATCGGGGGCCATTGGAGCATTTTTTTTTATTTAGAAAAAAAGTTTCCAATGCGGGAATCGAACCCGGGTCGTAGCGGTCGAAAACCAACGGTTTAGACCAGGGGTGGCGAACGTACGGCCTTAAGGCCGCATGTGGCCTTTTCATAAATTCAAAATTATAATTTTTGTTTCGCAGTTTTCAATTACTTTCATTATTTTATTGAAAATATCTAATACGAATGTCATATATTATGTAATATATATAATATAGTAAATGTAAGTATTTAAATTTCTAAAAGTAATTCAAGTGTCGTGCTAAAAATGAAGTACATAACTATACCACTATATCGGCAGCGCCGATTTGCGGTCAACACTAGTACTAAAACTAAACGTAACGTCCAAGTAACGTCGAGGCAACGTAATTGCCGGTGTGTAACTGTATCGACTTTACTGAATGGTTGTTTATTTTTTTTAATAAGGTAAGTTGTAAGATAATACATATTACAAACATCGAACAATGTTTTCTATTGTATTGAGATAAAATACGGGTAAATTAATTTAAATTTTAATAATCATTACATAATTTAAAATTTTTTATCAGTTGAACAATTATTAATATAATTAATTTTCTGTGAAAGTAAACTTATGTAAAAAAAATGTGGATTTTGATTTCAGTCCATTTCTCCCGTATTTTCAAAATACAATTTTATGTGCGGCATGGTATTTTTATGTATAAATTTTCATATATCTTTTAATTTTAGAATCATGTCTAAAAAACAAAAAGGACTCTAAAGGACGAGAATCGATTATTTAATGTATAATGAAAATTGCAATACTTCTTAATTTTAGTTTCAAAGATAAAAGGGTTTGTTTGTTATGTAGTACAGTTATAACTACAATTAAAAAGTATAATGCTAATCAACATTACATGACTCATTCGAATCATAAATATGCAATTCTTGAAGGAGAAGCACGTAAAACTATATTACAACAACTTAAAAATGAGAAGCTTCACCGGCAACAAACTTTCAATAAGTTCTTTCAACAAAATAATAATGCCACGGAAACAACATACAAAGTAGCGTACGTTATTGGAAAACGGGGAAAACCATTTAGCGACGTTGAAATGATAAAAGAATGTATTGTGGAAGTGGTCAAATGCTTACATCCAAAAAAAGTAGATAAATACAAACAATTACCTCTTTCAAGAGGAACCATCATCGAACGACAACACGAATTAGCTACAAATATAAAACAACAGTTCTGCAAGATTATTAAAGAAGAAAATATATATTTCTCCATAGCATTGGATGAATCTACAGACAATACCGGTTCAGCACAGGTTCTATTTTTATTCGAGCTATTACTGAGGATTTTCGATGTTTTGAAGAGTTGCTTGCATTAGGAACACCTCCAGGCAGGACACGAAGAATAGATATCTTGGAGAACTTCAAAATAAAAATTTGCGAAGCAGGGTTAAATATAAATAATTTAGTAAGTGTGTGTACCGATGCTGCACCAGCCATGGTAGGAAAGCGAGAAGGTTTCATTTCGTTATTAAAAAAAGAATATGCTAATTTAGAAAAACTTGATTTCTTCTTATTGTATTTTGCACCAACAAAACCTATGTGCTAAGTCGGCTAGTTTGAACGATACTTTAGAAAATATTATTGGTATATTGTAAATTTTATTCGATTAAATTCAATGCGTCATCGTCAATTTCGAGATATAATAATGTCAGATAATGACACATTCAATGGAGACTTACCATATCATAGCAAAATACGTTGGTTATCAAGAGTACAAATTTGCTGAAAATATTCACCCTGCGTCAACAAATAATTAAATATTTTGAAGAACAAAGAAATATTGCGATTTATCAGATAAAGAATTTTGTAGAAATACTGCCTTTTTATGTGACATGACAATGAAGCAAAATTAATTGAATTTAAACTTGCAGGAAAAACTAAATATATATACGAAATGTGGCAAAAAATTCAAGCTTTTCGAAAAAAAAAACATTTATTCTTTAAATCTTTACTAGGTCGATTAGAAATTTCTAAAGAGCATTTCCCACAGTTATCGGAAATTATGATGGAGCAAAATTATTCCCCTCAAAATTTGGATGAGTATGTTTCTGTTCTGGATATATTAATTGAAGAATATAATAAAAGGTTCTCAGATTTTGAAAAACATGTCCTCACACTTAAATTAACTTTCGAACCACACCTTGTTGATATCGACGTAGCGCCCAGAAGAATATCAAATGGAATTATTTGAGATAGGAGAAGATAAAATCTTTAAATCACAATTCGATAAAAAAAAAAAGATCCTATTGAAATATGAAAGACTGCAGTTATTTATCCTCGTCTAAGACAACACGCACGAAGAATTCTTTCATGTTTGGGAGTACATATTGCTGCGAGGCAACATTTACATACATGACTCAAATTAAAACCCGCCTAAGAAGTCAAATAAGTGATGTTCATTTGGAAGATCAACTTAAATTACGTACCACGTCAATTGAACCAAATATTTCTTTTTTAGTCATCCAATAAACAACCATAGAAATCCTATTAAATTTTCTGGATTGTAAAATTAAATATCAAATTTTTTGGAATTTATTAATTGTATGCCATTTTGAAAAAAATAAACTATTTAATTGCAAAGAAAATGATGTATTTTAATTTTGTATATAAATCCCTTTATTTAAATCGCACATATATATATACAGGGTGATCCAAAAGTCCCGCACAACTTTAAAAATTAATAACTCCGCGAATATTTGCGCTAGAGCAATGCGGTAAACACCATTGTGTTCAGGATGCAATGGGATTTTTTATGGCAAATAATGAAAAATTCGAAATTGATTTTAGTTACAACTTTATTCACTAGATGGCGCCCTACCAGAATCAGCGATTCAGCGGCCAAATTGTTTGATAAATTGAAAAATATAACTGAACGACACGTATTTTTACTTTTTGAATACCAGGAAAGAACCCTAATAATATCAAATGATAAATTAATAAAACACCATTTCGCCAAAAGTTAGAAGAAATGGTTAACGATTTTTAAATACAATCTGAGATATTTAAAATAGGTATATGCAAATTAAAACATGTAGCAAAAAAAAAAAACCCTGATATTTTAGATGCGGTTTGCTGAAATCCTCTCAGCTATTTATATTTCGAAAATAATAATTTTCTATTTTTTAAAATTCAACTCTCTCTCAGTATCGATTATATTTATTTTAATTCATTTGAAAAATATTTATCTATCTCTGATGATTTATTTTACTCTGGAATGCCGTTGTTGTTTTTGTCGTGTCCAATAAAGAGCCTCAGATTCTTTTCGTTTGGCCAACAAAAAATGTCCAATTTATATACACATATATTCTTAGAAGAGATATAGCCACGTTTGAAGTGTAAAAGGGAGATCAATATTAATAAAGAAACTCACCACTTTCCTCTTGATCTCCCTTTTACATATATTCTTACATAATGAGACTTTAAAGAATGCAAATAATCTTCATCTATTTACATACACAACACATCTCCCCCCTTAATAATACTCCAGTCGGTCTAGGGGTTTCCTGGCTCTCTGAGGTCTAAGACTGCGGACGGGCATTTGCACAGCGGCAGCCTCCGGTTTAGGAGTGCAATAAGGCACGTGCACAGCAGCAGGCCCTGGTATAGGAGTGCAAGAGGGTACGTGCACAGAAGCAGTCTCCTCCTTGTTTCCTGATGTAACCTCTGGAACCTCCTCTTCACTTTTTTCTGACTTCCACCTACAGGCTTCTCTCCTGATGTTCGAGGAAGTATCAAATTTCTTGTCTCCACTTGTTTCTTTCTCACAGGTCGCAATTGATTGATATGCCTCTTATACACGACGCCCTCGCAACTTATAAGGTAGTGACGGTAGCTCAATAATTCCAAAATGGTACCTTTTTACCGTTTAGGTCCAGTTGCATAGTTGCGGAAATAAACCTCGCAACCTGTAGTAAACTGCTCCTGCCTTCTTACGGCCTCATGAAATACCTCTCGCGGATTTCTCATCTTGGTATTAAATTCGAGAATCCTGATCTTAAACTTCTCTTCATTAGCAGTTCCGCCGGGGAATTCCTTTATTACAGTTTGGGGGAATGCTCTATGAGCAAATAGGAAACTTTGTAGTTTCGTCTCTATATCATCCTTCCCATTATTCTTTCTCAAAAGGTTTTTAAACTCTCTTACATATCTCTCAGCTAAACCATTTGTACTAGGATTATACGGACTGGTCTTAGTGTGCCGTATACCATTCATTTTGGTAAATTGCTCGAAATCACCGGAGACAAACTGTCTTCCGTTATCTGTAACAAAATATTAGGGCAATCCAATTCTGGCGAGAATTTCTCTAAGATGACTTATAATCGTTTTTCTGGTAATATCTTTGATGATAAAAATTTCTATCCACTTTGAGTATGCGTCCACGAGAACCAAAAACATTCTTCCCAAAAACATTGACCCGCTAGATCAAGATGAAGTCGATGCCACGGTTTTTCGGGCCAAGTCCATTCCGAGATGGTAGCCGGGGGCATGCTTGCCGATTCTTGGCATACTCTACATTCTCTAGTTAACTCTTTGATGTTACTGTCTATGCCTGGCCACCAGAAAATACCGTCTGGCAATCATCTTCATTTTAACAATCCCCATGCGTATTTCATGCAAGTCATTTAAAATTAAAGATATTAATTTTTGGGGAATTGCCACTCTTTCACGCCATTGAAAACAATCAAACTCCAAACTTAATTCCTCATTGATCTTATAATAAGGAGCTAGTGGGTTTTCCCTCAGTACCCTTGTGAATTTCCACACAGTTGCCTTCTCTAACATTCCTTAATACTATATACAGTATTTTATCTCGGGACGTCTCATATGCCACCTCCCTAAAAGAGAACGGTACCTCATTCAACTTCCTGAGAAGAAGTACCTTGTCTTCATCAAGAAACTCCCTGACACTCGATTCTAAAGGAAGACGTGACAATGCGTCAACATTGGAATTATCACTACTTTTTCGAAACTCCTCAGTATAATTAAATGCAGCTAATTTTAAGGACCATCTTTTAATTCTGGATGCTGCACATATGGGAATTGGTTTCTGAGGTGAAAATATATGAATTAAGGGTCGGTTGTCTGTGACTAATACGAATTTTCGTCCCAGTAAGTATTGTCTTGATTTCTCATCGCCATAAGTTATGCTCAACGCTTCCTTTCTAGTTGAGAGTACCGTTTTTCCGCTTCAGTTAATGTTCTAGAAGCAAAAGCTATAGGGCATTCTTCCTTTCTATCATTTCTATGACTCAGAATTACGCCTAGTCCATAGTCCATTAATAATGATTTACATTTTTTAAATAACATTCGATATTTTTCGTTCAATTCCATCTACAATTTTTATTCAAAAGTTGATAGAATAGCGCTAAAATGTTTGCTATATTCTTTATGAATCTTTAATAATAAATTAAGAGTCCTATGAAAGATCTCAATTGCGAAACATTCTTTAGGTTCACGCGTCTCTATCACTGCTTCAATTTTATTTTCTAAGGGATGCAGTCCATATTTATCCATTTTAAACCCTAAAAATTCCACCGATTTCTTTTTAAATTTACATTTATATCTGTTTAACTTTAAACCTTTTTCTAACAATCATCTAAACACTAGATCCAACTTTTGTTCATGATCTTTAAAGTATTTTCCTGCAACCAAAATATCATCTATGTAGCAGGCCACACCTGGCAAATCAGAAAATAGGCCTTCCATAATCCTCTGAAATTTATTTGGTGCTACCGCTACGTCATATGGTAGTCTTTTATAAGAAAACAACCTCTTTGTTGTGTTTATATCAACAACAGCTTTGGCTTCTTCCGCTAACATTACTTGTAAGTAAGCCTGTGATAGGTCTAGAGTCGAAAGTACGGTGCTTGTAGATAATTTTGAAAAGATCTCATCGATCGATGGAATGGGATACCTATCTAATTCTATTGCTTTATTAGCTGTACATATAAAATCACCACATATCCTTACACTACCATCCTTTTTTTGATGCCGGTACTATTGGAGCGGTCCAATATGCATGAACTATAGGTTATAAAATGCAAGATTTCACTAAACGATCAATTTCATTCTCTACTTTGTTTTTTGGAGAGAAAGGTAAACTTCTGGCCTTACAAAACACAGGAGTCACATCCTTTTTTTAATTAAAATTTATTCTAACGTCCTTTAGACAGCCCAAATCTTTGTTAAACAAATCTGCATACCTATCCATCAAATTTTTATATATTTAAATATATTTCTATTATATTCATTGTTAGGATTTCTGTGATTTACATATATATATATTTTGTTGTTTTGTATGATTTGCATATTTAGCTATTGTGTGACTGAGAATTGTATAAATAGAGCGAATGTGTTGTACAGAGAGAGAAAAGAGTGAGAGAAAAATAAAGGCTGTCTGTTGGTGCAAGCTCGCTTCGTGGTTTCTTCCAAGGCTACAACATTCATTATTTAAAATTTTAATGCTAAACAATATAGAATAATCAAGTTTCAACTGTTTAAGCCATTCTCTTCCTAATAAAATTACCTGGATTTTTTCATTTACAACTATTAATCGTAAATATTGGTTGGCTTCTTTTACAAAAACATTTCTTTGATCTATAATCTCTATTGATTTACCACAAAAGGATTTTAATCTTAAATTTGTTGGAAATATTCTTTTACCTTGCCAATAATTCTTATAAATATCTTTAGGTATTAACGTAACTGGACTTCCTGTATCTATTGTTAAAGCACAAAGAATAATCATCTACTGTTAAATTTATTGTGGCATCAGTTTCGCCCTGTACAGAATATATAGAGTCCTCTTGTACAAATTTACATCCCCACATTCTTTTACTAGCTTTGCAGACCCTACTTAAATGACCCAGTTTATTACATTTTAAAACAAGTATTTGTTCTATGAGATAAAACAGATGCCACGTGTGAATGTCTTTCACCACATCTATAACACACTATTTTGCCTTTGCCACTTTGCCTGAAAGGCCTATACTGCACCGTACTATTATTGTAGTCGCCCTTTTTATCCTTTCAATTCACAGGGGATATCTTGACCACTAATTTATCTTGTAATTCTCTTGTATTTATCTCCGCCAATTCGAAAGAGATCGCCACTGCAAAAACTTTATCCAGGGTGACATCGTCGTCCTCTTGTAGTAGCTTCTTTTGCAGGATTTCCGACTTGATTCCAGCCACAAAACGGTCTCGCATCATGGTTCCCAACATATCGACGAAATTACAATTTATTGCCAAATGTTTCAATTCTCTAAGATAGTCCGAAATTGATTCTCCTTCCTGTTGAATTCTCTTTAAAAATCTGCATAGCTGTGGTATCACTTTCTTCTTTGGATCCAAATGCAGCTTAATTCTTTGAATGATAGTATCATAGGGTTGATGTTTCATTAGACCAGGAAGAAAATGTTGTTTCCCTGCTTCAAAGTTTCAGAATCTGGTAGCGAGGTAAAATCAGCACTTTAATCTCCTTCTTCAGATGCCAAAAAGAAAGCCTCAAATTTTTGTACACAAAGATCGAAGTGTCCTCCACTGGGCTATAGCATCTAAAAGGTATTATTAACTTTGAACTTGTCATGCTGATCTTTTCTACTCCTTTGTTTTCTTGATTCAGATAGTTTAAAAGATGTAATCTTAACCCATTTTCTTATTTTTCCTCTCCATAATCCGAGAGTCAGATTTGTTTAAAAGTTGTAGTTGTTATACTTGCATAGACGCCGTTTTCCTCAGCTTTTACTGGCTCTGTAGATCGCGCATCCTCGTCGCCACTTTTGTTGTGTCGTAATTAGACGTACAAGAGCTCAAACTTGACCATGGCCAACAACAAATGTCCAATTTATATATACATATATTTTTACATAATGAGGCTTTAAATAATACAAATAATATTCATATATTTACATAAACAACAGTTAATATATAGCGAGAAGAGTAGAGGACTGAGCACAGATCCCTGAGGTACACCAGCCCATGTTCTTCGGTCCTTGGAAAATGTTCCATTGACCCGAACCTTTATCCTTCTTCCCCTTAAGAAGTCTGCAATTCAGATTGAGTTTTTCCTCTTACTCCGATGTTGTGCAGCCTTTCAAATAATTTCTACACTCGAACAAAAGCTGAGGTCATATCCAGGAATACGGCCGCTGTCTTCTTTGGCGGTTTTTCCTAGAAATCTATTATTGATTGACAGAAGTAGAACAGTTTATCAGTTGTACAGTGTCTGGATCTTTAGGCAGTTTGGTAGAAGTTTATTTTATTATTGTTAGTGAGCCAGACTATGAGCCTAGAGTGGATAATTCATTCTGTTATTTTACAAAGTATGCTTGTAAGAGCAATTGGCCGATAGTTCTTGCATTCCTTAGCATCTTTGTTTGGTTTCAGTATTGGCACTATAATTGATATCTTCCAATTCTTTGGTAGTTTACGAGTTTGCCATGAAATGTTCAGTATTCGTAGGAGTTGATTTTTAGCTTCGTCTCCAAAGTGTTTAATCATTTAACCAAAGATTAGAGCATCTCCAGGTGACATCTTGGATTTAACTTTCCTATTGATGAATTTAGCTCATTCAGTGTGAAGTCTCTCGAGTAAATATCTTGTTGATGGTAATTTCTTGCTTGTGTTTAACTAACTTGTTTATATTATTTTTTAGAGTCCTGCCTTCATTCGTATAGCTGAGTCTGGAAGTGCTTGAAAGATATTCAGAAATTATGTCAGCCATCTGTTTGTTCGTTCTCGCTGTTCATATCGGTTAGAGTATTGGATGATTAGTGTTGGTTTTGAGTTTTATAACACTAATTATATTCCAGTGATGGCTTTCCTTTTTTGGATCCATTTTCTTTGCAGAATTCTGCCCATTTTTCTTGTTTGAATATCCAAATTTCTTGTTCTTATTTTGTGACTAATTTCAATGAGTTCCTTTATGATTTCTTCTGTTTTATTTGTTTTAAGAAGTTCATTTTTAGTGTCTCTCTCTGCAATCATTGCCTCGATATTGTGGTCCTTCCAGTAAAGTATTCACAGGTCTTTACGTCTACCTATAGGTATCGATACTTTTGCAGCTTTGGATATGTTCAAAGAGAATTTTACCAATTTTTTGTCAATCGTTCTGTGATTTTTTTCTTCGTTGCACAGTTCTTCAGGCTTTTTTGTAATTTTTTTTCCAGTGTTCTTTTATTCTGTTGAAAAAATTCTCAATTTTGAATTTTAGGGTTGATAAAATTGATCTGTGGTCACTGATTGCACTTTTCAGAATTTTCCATTGTGTTGTGGGTGCGATGTTGTAATTTATCGCTGTGATGTCTATTGCGGATTCTGTGCCTGTGGACTTGGATATATAGGTGTTCTTTTCGTTATTTAACGGCGTAAGGTCGTGGTCGGTTAGCATGTCCTCAACCTGCTGACCTTTGTTATCCTGGACAGGTGATCCCCAAGTTGGTCTTTCGGCGTTAAAATCACCAAGTATGATTGCGATATCCGAAGACGCTTCACTTAATGTCTCTATCAGGCCTATATTGATGCTAGTATTATCGTGGTGATAAACATTTATGATTGGAATTGTTTTATCTGTAAGATAGATTTCTATTGCCCGAGCTTCTGTCGTGCTTTCTCTAGGCTTACTCTGATTATAGGCGATTTCCTTAAATTTGATTTCTAGAGTTTTAATCAAAACGGCAAGTCCTCCTCCGAAATTTTCCGGTCTGTCCATTCGTAGTGTTGTATAATCTTTGATATTGAATCTCAGATTCTGATTCAATTTTGTCTCCTGAGGACAATTAATATGTACATTGTTGTCACAGAGAAGACAAGTCAGCTCTTTATTTTCCTCTTGGTACCATTTATATTGAGTTGTAGTAGATTGAATTGTGTCCTCGTAGTAGATTTCTCATCATGAGCTCGAGCTGCAGCTCCTGACGCGGCGGTTACCCCGGACGCGGTAGCATTACTGGAGATATCAGTTTTGCTCTTCATTTGAAAATGGGTGCCGTTGCAACGTTAGTCATCTTGGAAACGAACCAGAATTTGGGCAAATATTCCAAGGGTCCAGGGGGGACCGCAAGGAGGTGTGGTCGAACTTCTCCCCTTCCCCCTGGAATGCCGTCACTACAGGATAAAGCACTCTTGGTGAATTGTTTTAATTGTGATTCAAAATCTGCCACTGAAGCTTTACGAGCGTTTCGTTCCTTTAAAGATATTCGAAGCGGTAAAGAACCAATGAGTTGCTACTCTCTAAAGCGATTGATTAAAAGTTTTGAGGAAACTGGATCTCTGGAAGCAAAACCTCGGAGTGGAAGACCATCGACATGCAAGTCAGTGGCTGTTACGGTTTTGCAGAATGCTGAAGCTATTGAAGCGTTATCCACGTATGGAGAAGTAAGTGCTAGACAAGTTTCTCGACAAACGGGAATTTCGTATGGAACAGTTTGGAGAGAACACACATTTAGAATTTTTCTATAAAAATATCCTAACAAAATTCAAAGTTTCCACGAGTTGAAAGTCAGCGATTTTGAGAAGCGTCAAGAATTCGCTGCATGGGTTTTCCGGCAAATTGATATTGATGAAAACTGGCTGTCAAATGTTCTAAGAACAGATGATGCTCACTTTTATCTAAAGGGAGAATTTAACATTCAAAACTGCCTCATTTTGGCAACAGAAAACCCTAGGATTTTTACAGAAATACCACTTCATCAGCACAGAGTTACCGTTTTGTGTGGGTTACTTCTTCTTTTATTATTGGGCCATTTTTCTTTGAAAAAATCAATGGAAGAACTTTTGAAACCGTTTTTGTAACTGGTGAACGTTATGTTCAACTTTTGAGAGAAAAGGTTATTCCCATATTGCAGGACAGACAAGTACTAAGCGAAATAACATTCTTGCAAGATGGAGGACCTCCTCATATCTCCCGCGGTGCCAAACAATTGCTGAAGGATACGTTCGGTGGAATTCGTTGATAAGTCGCCACTTTATATACCAGTGGCCCCCAATATCACCAGACTTGACGCCTTACAATTTCGGTTATGGGGGTACATTAAGTCGCGTTTTTATCGATGCCGGCCTACCACATTGGCCATGTTGAATGCTTCTATCAGATGGCACGTTTTATAAATTTCAACTATTTAATTGTGACCATTCTGTCATCTATCGTCTGCAGGCGGTGTTTGAGAATGAAGGGCGCCACATTGAGCAAGGATTGTGACCTAATACAAGAGAGAAGGCAGTTACCTCATGTGGTATATTTTGCAGCTCTTTGTTTTGGGTTATGGGAATAATAAATGCTGTCCTCACATCTTGACTCTTTTTTTTTTCTGTAAACAGTAATTTTTTTGTTTGTCATTTGCCCACATTTTATATTATGTCGTGCAGGCCAAAGTGTTATAACTTCTCGAATAACACTGGTATACACAATTTTACCCCTTATGTTTAGTTCATCGCGTTTCGCTCATTAGAAGAAATAGCATAAGGAATAATCTCTGTACCCCCCAACTTTAGATGTTTTGCGCAAAAAATAATACAAAATGATTTTACTACCACGTTTTCAACGTAAAAGGTCGTTTTAAAAATGATTTTTTTTAGGGGATACATTTTCAAAATTATGTACAGTATAATAAACAATGATAACATTTGACAAACCCATAGGATATTTGAAATAAAGTACGACAAATATATTTTGCCACTCTCCTCTATATTTCATTTTTGGATCATGACAAATATCCAGTTAAATAGTCAAGTGTCGACAATTAGTCAAGAAACTATACATTCCTTATAGCACGAAATCCTATTTGTAGTGCCATCATAATTTTTGGTACTATGTTAACATTTCAAAAATCGTGTATTGATATCAGTAGTTATTTTCAAACATTCAATATATTTCACAAAACTCCATCTAAAATATAAATATTTTTTGCTACATGTTTTAATTTGCATATACCTATTTTACATATCTCAGATTGTATTTAAAAATCGTCAACCAATTCTTCTAACTTTTGGCGAAATGGTGTTTTATTAATTTATCATTTGATATTATTAGGGTTCTTTCCTGGTATTCAAAAAGGAAAAATACGTGTCTTTCAGTTATATTTTTCAATTTATCAAACAATTTGGCCGCTGAATCTCTGATTCTGGTAGAGCGCCATCTAGTGAATAAAGTTGTAACTAAAATCAATTTCGAATTTTTTATTATTTGCCATAAAAAATCCCATTGCATCCTGAACACAATGGTGTTTACCGCATTTCTCTAGCGCAAATATTCGCGGAGTTATTAATTTTTAAAGTTGTGCGGGACTTTTGGATCACCCTGTATATATATATGTCACATTCTGCTTATAAATTATTAGTAGATGTAAATTTTTACGCCGTTAGGAATTATGTAAATATTTGTAACGATAAAAAAGGCGCGTGATTGAAATAAAGTTAGTCAGACGGTTGATTCTCTCTTTCTTTACGCAAAACAATATCCTCTGCATATTGGCGTGTACATATCATCATAGAAACGTTACATATATATATATGGTAATTTAAACCAACAACCCCATATTGTATATAACTTATAACAATATTTTAATGTTGTATAGTAGAAACACATCTGTAAATGGTTATATGCATGATTGACATGTGTCATTACATCATAATATGTAATGTAATTTGTACAAACTGAGGATAATAAATAAAACTCTGTAATAGATTAAGAGTTGAGCTAGAGATATAGAAGTCAAACACGTCTAAATTCGAGATAGATGGAAGTCACAAAACAACAAGGTCTAAATATGGAAACTGCCACCAGACGATAGAATGTCACCAGACGATCCCCTCTCACATCTGGTGAAATATTCCCTTTCTCGGAAAATATATAAAAGGCCCCCGTCTTTAGCCAAAAATACAGTCAGCTCACCCTCAGAGCGAGCTCTCGTCGATTGTACCCCAGGTCCATCTCATCCATCATGTAGACCAGTAAGACCAGAGCGAAAGATGGGGATCTTTCGCTCCTAGCTCAACTTTTATCTGTTCACGGAACTTTCTTAGTGAAACTGTGTCTTCGTTTTTTGTGTATGGACATCCCCAAGCTTTCCACTCTGCCTCGACCACGACTGCCTGTACTTTGTGAGAACTTTTAAAGGTTTTCCAAGGTGCAGAGAGGTACTGGAAAACTCCCCATCCTGACTGTTCCTTTCGGTCAACACAGTATAGCGAGAGTTGACAGGGACTCACACCATAGTTTAAGTCGACTGGATACCTCATCACATTTTTAGTCGACAGGATGACCAAAACGAAGAATGGCACAACGAAGAAGGTAAGAAGGCTGTTCAGATAAAAACGAGAAAGGGCAAAGATGGAGGAACAAACCGACCATTCCGACGAAGCGACAAAGCAATCTCTCCCTCAAAAAGAGATATTTACGGAAGAAACGCCGCTCCAAAGGACTTCCGCAGACCCGCTAATAGATCGCCAACGCCGAGAGCAAGCTGACCACCCCAACGACACAGTCGAAATTCCCGCGAGTCATGGAAATCGAGGAGCAGAATGACGCAAACTCGGTGAGAAGTTCTCCACCTTCGGCCTGACATCGAGACAATGATCAAAGCGCCAAGCTTCAAATCAACTTCACAGAAGCGACAAGCTGCAAATCAAATTCACAGAAGCTACAAGCTTCTACAAGTCCAACATGGAGCGACTTCCACGTCAGCAGGAAAACAACCAGAGACCAAGTTTCCTGACTGAACAATCATCACACAATTGTAAGTTTTTAAAACCTACCTTAACCTTATCATCACGTTCACAACTTGATTCAACATAAATTTTGTATTTATATTTTCACTTTAAGCATTTTAAAATCAATTTTTACCTTTTTTATATCATTTTTCATTCAATTTTTAAAACTTTCACACTCTCATTTATCAAATTTACTTTAATTTTTTTAATCAGATTATAAATTTCAGGTTATTACTCTCAATTTTACTTTTAAAAAAAATTTCGCCCATCACGCATTTTTACCAATTTACCAATCTTACATGTCGTTTCGAAATTCACCTAAAATGACATTATCCATATCTACAACTTGAAAAAAAAAAGCATTATTATTATTTTTAAAAATCTCTCCTTCATCATAATTTTAAACTTATTTTTGTTTTTCTTATCAGTTATCTTTATACCAAAACACCCATTTCTTAATCAAATACTTAAAAATTTTCAAAAATAATTGTCATATTCACCATTTAATATAAACGTCCCAATTCAAAATATTCTTGTCACTACCACGACATTGCCCTTTTAAAAGGATCATTTTAACTACCAAAATAATGATTTAAAAAATATATTCAAATTTTAAATATAAATGAACATAGGTGAAACACACACAATTTCATAATTTCAGAAATCTTTTGTGATTTCTCTCTTGAGAGACAATATCTTCAAAATCACAACTAGAAAAATAAGATATCTCCCCAAAACAAGTTAAAAATAAAGATTTCCTCCACTTCACCGCCAGTAGCTAAATTAGGTCACAACATGCCAAACCTATTACAATCGTTAATATTCGAGGATAAATACACTCCCTCGTCCTTCCTTTTACATGCATATTTAATCATCAACAAATCTCTCTCAACAAACGTTACAACACTCACACATCACTTTATCCAATTGGCAACAATTAATAGCGCGCGACTTAGCAACAAATCAATTTCGAGCCACACAAGCTCCATAACGTCGCTCCACTAAACACTCAAAAATTTCATATTAAACGTGCCACATCCACTAACAATATAAAAATTCTCGATGTGTTTCATACAACTACCACCCATGACTTTAGTCAATTTGTTATTCATGGTAAAACAGGTTAGATGTTGTACCAAAAACGACTTCACGTGACACCTTTTCATTCACAAATTTCCACTTCGTGTCACAGCGCCACCCCACAAGACTTTTTCACTTTTCAGGCCAAAGACGCCTTCATTCCTGTGGCACATCACCTCAAAGAGTGTCCACGTCGAAAGTCGCACTTTCACCACACATCTAAACCTGACATCACTGAATAACATTTTTATCAAGTCTAAACTAACTTCGAAACACAACAACTACGAACATTGAGAAAACTATATTTTCAAATAGGCAAGAAATATGCCAAACTCAACAAAAGAGAAGAGAGAGAGAAAGTCAGTTTCAAGTAAATCTCAAACATAGCAAACCATCCCACATGTGTGACCATCCCAGAAATAGAACCCGGCAATTCCCGTGAAAAACAGGAGGAGTGACCCCAGTAATAGGATCCCCCGAATCTATTTCAGTTACATATCCCCGTCCACCGTCCTCCTCCCCTCAAGGCAGATGTAAATAATGACCGCTATTTTCATTCATGATCGCCATTTTTTTAAACATATGTTTCACACTAACCATTTAGGTTTTCTTACACATCTCACCAACGCCTTAATCACAACACAACATACATTAAACATTTTACATGTTAATTGATATCACCAATTAAAACAATTTGGTTAAGTCTTATATAGACTTTATAACGCGAAATAGAAATCATTCTCTAAATACCAGCATTTTGGACAAATGAAAATGTCATTACACTTATTCCCAATTTCAGAGAGTCAAAAACACCGATGTTACCAATGGGATATGATCTAGTTACACACCACAGTTGTAACTTTTCTTCAAAAGAGACTATTTTTGTTCAATTTTCCACTACCCATCATTTATCCAATCATTAATAACCTTTAATTATATTTGTTTTTTATAAAATCTTTAAATTTTAACTATTTTTTTTTACCTTTCGTTTATATAATCAAATTTTTAAGCCAACATGATTTTCAAAAAAAAAAAAAAAACTGTAATCAAATTTACTTTTATTTTTCATGATATTATTTTAGTATGGCAAAACATTTAATTGTTTCAATAATCATTTTTAATTCATTATTATATCTTTTATATATTACATGTTTATTTTGTCCACTTACACTTTTTTTACCCGCAATTATATTTATATCTTTTTATTCACTATATTTTATATTTGTTTAAATAGCTTTATTATATGACAATGTTTATCATCAACTATCGGGCATCTACAACAATCGTTTTCAACAATCATATTCTTTAGCTATAATTCCCTAAACTTTATCATCACTATCTTTTCAGCCATTGCTTCAATTCATTGTAGAAAAACGACAGCACTGCTTGGCATTTTTTTATTTCATATTTCAACCAACTCTTTGAACACAGTTCCCCAGATTTAAAAATCCCAACTTCTGGCCTGAACACGCTTCAAGAGTTTATTTTATTTCATTTCATCCGCAGAGCACATCACCAACGCATGCACAAAGCGTTCACTTTTTTCAACTTTCAATTTTTTTTTCAGCTCTAGCGGACCACAATCAACCTTTGATTTCAAGTCAAGTCAGACCACCTACTGTCGCTACAACAATTCTACTTATCGCATGGCTCTACCACCCCTTTCAATCATATTAATAAGCAATTTTTCTTCAACAACTTTTAACCCAATAACCCTAAAATTGTAACAAAACACTGTAACCCTTATATAGGATCGCAAGTGAAACATTGCCTAGGAAGACGCTCAAGTCTATTTCCTCGCTTTGCACCTGGATCTAAGTATTCGGTTTACATGTGCACTCCTTACAATTGCATATTCGTCAACTACTAACCCTTTCCAACGCCCGCCAATATTCTCTTAGAATGTGAATTTTTATGTCATCATTTTATTTTAATCATCATTTTTTCTAAATCAAACAAAAATGTCATTTTTATTTCACTTTTATATATAAAACAAATCATCTTGTTATAGACCCTTTTAACCATCACAGTTTAAATTAATTAAAAGAAATTTTAATTACTTACCTGTGTTAGAGAGGCTTTACCCGCTTAAACCCGGATAAACCCTTTCACTCCGTAAATCCGTACATCTGTAAATGGTTATATGCATGATTGACATGTGTCATTACATCATCATATGTAATGTAATTTGTACAAACTGAGGATAATAAATAAAACTCTGTAATAGATTAAGAGTTGAGCTAGAGAGATAGAAGTCAAACACGTCTAAATTCGAGATAGATGGAAGTCACAAAACAACAAGGTCTAAATATGGAAACTGCCACCAGACGATAGAATGTCACCAGACGATCCCCTCTCACATCTGGTGAAATATTTCCTTTCTCGGAAAATATATAAAAGGCCCCCGTCTTTAGCCAAAAATACAGTCAGCCCACCCTCAGAGCGAGCTCTCGTCGATTGTACCCCAGGTCCATCTCATCCATCATGTAGACCAGTAAGAAACTTCTATCTCCCCATCTTTCGCTCCTAGCTCAACTTTTATCTGTTCACGGAACTTTCTTAGTGCAACTGTGTCTTCGTTTTTTGTGTATGGACATCCCCAAGCTTTCCACTCTGCCTCGACCACGACTGCCTGTACTTTGTGAGAACTTTTAAAGGTTTTCCTTGGTGCAGAGAGGTACTGGAAAACTCCCCATCCTGACTGTTCCTCTCGGTCAACACAGTATAGCGAGAGTTGACAGGGACTCACACCATAGTTTAAGTCGATTGGATACCTCATCACATTTTTAGTCGACAAGATTCTACAAGAGTCAACAGTAACTCAACTCATCACATATATATATATGAATGCGGCCTTCTCTCAAAAATGGTAAAATGAAAATTGGCCTTCTAATATAAAAAGGTTCGCCACCCCTGGTTTAGACCATACTTACACTGAACCCCCCAATAATAGGTTAAGAATATCAATGCGAAAAAACTCAATGTTTCGTGATATTTATAGAGTATCGTTTGAGATACACAATAAACTCACTTAGCACCAAATTTACACTTTACATTTTTCAATGGTTATTACTCAGTTATTGTGAATATTGATCAAATACACTGCGTGACATTGAAAATGGAACACCAAGAAATAGTGGCCAGAAAATTATGAAAATTTCAGGGTAGACGCGCCTAACCGAGTTATGCAAATGATGTAAAATGCGCAGCTCTCGTGCGCACATGGAGTAAGATATAAGGGAAGGAACTTGCATAAAGGACAGTATTCGTGTCGTTATTTCTTCAAGGAAAATCATTGTAGAAATTTTGTTCTTGTGTCAAAAGACACGTGTAATAACAGAGAATGCCAGGTCATCGTAAACGGAGGCAGTTCAAGCAGACAGACGCTTTTACGAGGGGCATGGTGATCGGAGTGAAAAGGGCAGGTTGGTCCATACGTCAAATCGCAGCTGATACACACCTTGGTGCGTCCACGGTGCACCGACTGTGGAGAAGATGGTTGGAACAAGGAAATGTGGCAATTTATAGGAATGTCGGTGCAACCAGAGTGACGTCAGCACGTGTGGATCGGCGTATCCTTCGACAAGCAGTGGCGGCCCACAAGCCACTTGTACCGCCATCCTGCAACATGTGCAAGACACCCTAGATCATTCCATCTCGACCAGAACCATTTCCCGTCGATTGGTTGCTAATGGCTTGCACTCATGCCGTCCGCTAAGAAGACTGCCATTGACCCCACCGAATAGGCGCCAACGTTTGGAATGGTGCCGGGCTAGATCGACGTGGATGACGGAATGGCACAGGGTCGTGTTCTCAGATGAGTCGCGTTTCTGCTTGTCCAGTGATAGTCGCCGTGTACGCGTGTGGCGTCGACGTGGAGAAAGGTCCAATCCGGCAGCAATTGTGGAACGCCCCACCGTGCGACAACGTGGAATCATGGTTTGGGGCACAATCGCGTATGATTCCAGGTCACCTTTACTTCGTATTCAGGGCACTATGACGGCCCAACGATACGTTGATGATGTGCTGCGACCGGTGACACTCCCCTACCTTCAGGGGGTACCCAATGCCCTTTATCAGCAGGATAACGCCCGACCGCACACTGCTCGCATTAGCCAACAAGCTCTGCAAGATGTACAGATGCTTCCCTGGCCACCGTACTCTCCTGATCTCTCACCAATCGAGCACGTCTGGGACATCATTGGACGCCGTTTGCATGCCTTGCCACAGCCGCGTTCAGAAGACGAACTGTGGCAAATGGTTGAGAGGGAATGGAGAGCCATCCCTCAGGACGCCATCCGTACTCTGATTGACTCTCTACCTTGACGTGTTGCTGCGTGCATCGCCGTCCGCGGTGGTCCTACTTGCTACTAAGCCGACGCCGTTCTCGCTCTGTATTATGATTATCATTTTGAAATAAAGATCACTTATTGTTCGTCCCTGTCTCTCTCTGTCTGCCGAGTTTCATCACTTTCTGGCCACTATTTCTTGGTGTTCCATTTTCAATGTCACGCAGTGTATATCGCTTTTTTTATATGAGGTTTCTTAGAAAATATTTTCATTTTTACCATTCTCAATTAAAACTACGCAATGATGTGTAAAATATATGCAACAATGCAAATTATTAATAAATAACGGTAGATTTACACATGAACTGACTTAGCATACATTGACAGGTTAACCTTTGACGATAGAACTATTGTTGAAAGGGATAAAATTTTACATTGATTATGAAGCACTGCAAGCCTTTGTCAATGCCTAAATTCCATCCCCGAAGATGACTGGTGTAAGTGTTTCGATAATTGGTTTTCACGGATGAAATCTTGCATAGGTGCTAAGGGTGAATACTTTTAGAAATTTTGAAAGTCTTACCTTTAATAAAAATAAGTGATTGCAAAAACTTTAGGAGTGACCTTTGTATGATATTAAGAGAAATCAAGATGGCAAGGCAACTAAGAGAAATCTACTACGAAATATATATTTAAAAAATATATATTCATCTTAGAAACACGCAGGTTCAAAGATATCAAGGAGATATCAATTGTCAACTTTACCTTTTTAACAAAAATTGTGCAATCATTGGTAAAAATAATCAGATATCGCAAATATACATTCACGGCCTGAGCGGACGTGTTTTGCATCGCTCTTCGCTACTCATGCTAAGTATAATTACTTTAATGATTTTTTTTATTTCTTTTTTAGTTCTTATTAGTAAGAAAATATCAAATTTACTTTTTTTTAATCGTTATCCATTGCGGAGATTCTTAGCTAGAATGAGATATGAACTCTTAATTTTAAATCGTTTGGATGAAATATTTAAGTATTTTTCTGACAAATATGATAACAATAGGAAAAATCTTTGCAAAGAGGATATTGGTTATTTAAAAGGAACTATTAAACAAATAAAAGATAGCGTATGGGAACTAATTAAACTTGATGAAAATGTATCAAAAATTGAAGGATGTCTGCAAACTAATTTAGATGAAATAAAAATTGAACTATGTAAAATGGTTACAAAAAGCACAACTAAGGATACTTATGCAGATATGGTTAAAATAAAATAGGAAAATCAATACAGAAAGACGGATATGCAAATGAAGAGAAAACTTTGATTAGTTCAGCAAATAATAATCTAAACATATCAGGCATTCATCAACTGGTGAGCGAAAAAATAAAACTTTTGCGTCAGGAAGGTAACAAAGCCAAAATAACAAACATAATAAATACAAAAAATGGTACAATCATCAGATCCCCTAATGAGGAAGATATCGAACAGCTTCTAGAAAGTTTAAAAATACAGACGAAATTAACAAAATAAGCAAGGTATACAAACCAAAACTAAGAGATCCTAATATACTTATCAAATCTGTCAATAAAATAACTGATATAACCAATATGCCAACTATATTATACAATATGAATCCGGAGCTTGACAACCTACAAGATCATATAAAGGTTCTTTTTCCGATCAAACTAATAGGCAAGAACAAGACATCGTGTTGAGAGTCTCTACACAAGTATACCAAATTTTATAGAAAACTGTTAAAGTGTACACAGATATACAACGCTGTGAGGTGAGAGATAAAATACTGGTTAGCCAATGTCAAAATTGCTTTGAATTCAACCATAAGCATCGTACAAACAACTGCCCTAACTTGAAAAAAATGTATAAAATGTGGCCAGGAAGGTCAGCATCTTTGCTCTTGCAGCATTAAGTGTTGCAATTGCACGAAACAACCATACTTTAAAAATAAAAATCAAGATCATAAACCAAACTCCAAAGACTGCCCGATATATGCTAAACAAATTGAGTATACGATACAAAAAACAGCCTACACAACTACTGAACCACAATATAAAAATGAATAACACGCTCGGAGCAGTAAACAAACGGGGCACGTACTTAGATACCATGCAAATTAATAAAGTCAAAATTGTCCAACAAAACACCAGAAAAAGCATATTTTAAAAAATTGCATGTATTAATGAACTCCGTGCTTTCGAAGACTTTACGGAGGCTGATATAATATTAATGCAGGAACCATATACAATAAATGATGAAGTAATATACTCATGGTCCGCGAAAAAGTTTCAGTTGGAAAACTGCCGAAATGTCAATACAGCAATCATTATAAATAATGCCTCTCTTCAGACTAAACTAATAAAAAAATATACAAACACATTTGCAACAACAATTATGATTTATACCTCAACTAAAAAAAGTCATAATCTCAAATATTTATATACAACCAAACTCTATGAAAAGCGAACATACAATATTCTTAAGACAATTAAGTAATGAGTACGAAGAATCACCAGTGGTCATATGTGGAGACTTCAACGCAAGAGATCCACTATGGTATGACTCGAAGAAAAACTACAATGGTCATAAACTGACACCACAAATAGACGATTTAAACTTAACGATACACAATGTCAAAACTCCAACATGCCGAAATGCGAGCATAATCGATTTAACGTTAACAAACAGACGGGCAATTAGAACTATTAGAAACTGGAGCTCTAAACAAATCTCTCAAATATCTGACCACAAGGCAATAACATTTGATGTCTGTATAGATGATCAATTCTCCACAATCACTTCTTATTCAAATTGAAAATTCAATGAGCAGGGAGTTGACTGGAATCAATACACTCAGAGCGTGAATGGAACTGACCATGAGAAGATTAAAAACTATACAGAAAATGCTTCTACACCAGCGATGATAGATCGAACAATAAGAGAAATTACAAATATCTTAATTGAATCTGCCTACTCAACATTAAGAATTAGGGAAAACAACTCTATGAGAGGTAGAGCGATCAACTGGTGGAATGTAGAACTGGAAATTATGAAAAATAACTTTCACTATATAAGAAACTTATATTACCGAAATCCTAATCCTCCACGTTATATTGCTGAATTGTTCAAAAATAAACGAAACAAATATATACGTGAAATTAAGAAAGCAAAAAGAATATCATGGAGAACTTTTCTGGAAGAAAACAATTCAAACAATCCTTTTAGAAATTTATATAGAATATACAAAAAAATCGAAAGGAACACCTGATAAGCAAATACAAATATTGGAAACAAATACATCTCATGAGCGTTTGCAGAGAACCGAGGGCTTGTTAGCCTGTCTCTTTCCTGATTACAGCCTCAACGATGACACGAATTTACATAAAGAAATAAGAAACTATAAACCAAAGCTTTTGAATACAGCAAATATAGTAGTCACAATGAAGGAAATAAATTATATAATTGATAAATTAAACCCAAGGAAATCTCCTGGAACTGACTATATATCTAACAATATGATATTGCATACTAAACACTTTATCGCTCCGCTCTTGACTAAGCTGTTTCAGAAGTGTTTGGATATGAGCTACTTCCCAAATGAGTGGAAGAAAGCAGAAGTGTTGGTTATCTCAAAGCCAGGTAAAGCTGACTACTGCGAGTGTAAGAGCTACAGACCCTTATTTTTGAACTCAAACATTTCTAAAATCTTTGAAAAAACTATTAATAATAAAATAATCAAGCACTATGAAGAAAATAAGATGTTCAGCAATCGTCAACACGGATTTACAAAATCACGATCAGCAATAACAGCGCTAACTAACATTGTCAAAACTGCTTTCACCGATGACAGAGTGTCCCTCATGGCGGAACTTTCACCTGCGTTGAAGGGGGTCCTTGCTGAGTTCCTCGGCGCGGCCATAGAACTGGCTCAGAACTACCATCCCATTGTTGGCCTCGATATGGCTAAGCTTAGGAGGAGATGCCTTAATTCCTGACGATTGTTAATTGTAAATATTTTTTCACCCTCCTGGTTAAGTGTTAACATTGTCTAGAAGACAATAAATAATTTTTAATTGTCACAAAGCTATGGAATTTACGTCCATTATAACAATCGACATCAGTGGAGCATTTGATAATGCATGGTGGCCAATGGTGCTAAAAAGAATCGATGAAGATAATGTAAATGCATCTATTGTTAAACTTTTCAAGTCATATATTTCGATAATAGAAAAATAAGATACAGATACACATCAATTGAAGTTCAAAAACACTAAGCAAAGGATGTCCGCATCCCTATTTCCCCTACAATATGGAATATAATCATGAACGATTTACTATGCAAATATACTGAGCCGAATAGTGAAATCAGCGGATACGCAGATGATATAACGGTGATATGCTGGAATAAAAAATCTAATAGGACTTGAAAATACAATAGAAAGAATGATGAGAAAAATAACAAATTGGTGTGAAAGCAGCAAATTAAGAATATCCAAGGAGAAAACGAAGGTATTGCCTTTGTTCAATAATAAAAAAGTTTACAATAACTTTGAATAACAATACCATTATTCCGGTAGATAGGGTAAAATATTTGGGAATAACCTTCAAAAACCACAGAAATAAGAACAAACTTGATTTTATGCCGTACATTAATGATATTATCACGAAAACAACCAGAGCAAGTGAATATCTACTAGGATTATCAAAGAAGGCCTGGGGTCTTGACAGCAAAAGGAGAATTGTATTGTACAAAACACTATTTAGAAATACAATAACATACGGATCTACGATATGGTACCAATTCATCCCAAAAAAAGCCAAAGACAAATTAAACTCGCTACAGTATAAAATTCTCAAACATGGTATACAAGCCTACAATACGACATCGTCAAATTGTACGCATATCATTGCTAGAACACCAAAGCTCACTCACTTCATTGAATCAAATATATTGAAAATAAATATAGATTATAACCGAGTTGTCCCAGCAAAAAGAATCATAATATCTAACTTTATAAACCAGAAACAACAGGAATACTACGAAGCGACCAATGAAAATTTCAAAAGTTTCTTCAGTGGCCCAAAAATTCCTAATTATATCAAACCTGACTTCTATAATGTTCAATTATTCACTGGACATGGCGACTTCAACTCATACCTGTTTAAAATTGGCAAAGCTGAATCACCTGGATGCTCGTGTGGAGGCGAAGAACAGAACCCCAGACACTTATTAACTGACTGCCCGCTGAACGCTGAGCTTAGGGAACTAAATCAACTTCCCATAACAAATATGCAACATCTGGTTTACACTAAGGACATACACTAAAGATTCAACAAATTCTGCAGAATGTACTTAACTAAATAAGTGACTACTAATGTAACAATTTGCATACTGATATGTAAATATGTAAATATCCCTTTAAACTACTTTTTTTCATTTTTTTTTCATTCAAATGTATATATTTCACACGCAAATATCCGATTTGTGGATATAGCGTGTATTCTGCAAATGTTAAATATAAAAATAGTGTAAAGAGTTTACACTGTAAACTATTAAGTTGGTTTAGTAAAGAGATAGATGGTTATAAATTCCTCTAATCCGTCGATCAAGACCTTCCCATTGATATACAATTATCCTTATATAGAAGGACGATATCAAACCAAACACCTAACAAAGGACATTGACCAACTTTAAGATAATAGGGCAATTTATTAAAAAAAATCGGAGTCCATATTGGGAGTGTATAATAGAACATAATTTATAGCCCTGCAAAAATGTATTTTTTTTACAGGATCCATTTTTTTTGGGGTCAGGGGTAATTGAAGATTTCATTTGGTACGGCGCCTTTCTCCCAAAATGGCAAGTTCCCCAAGTTTGATATTTTGTCAGGAACTTCCTTTCTCTATACATTTTATATAGCGTCTCTAAAATTTTTGTATTTATATTAAAATAAGAGAAAATATACAACTAAAAAAATCATATATCAAATGTATAATATATTATGATGCATAGCGCGCTATCTGTTATGAATATTCGAAACTATTATAGACGCAGTAAGGGCAGTAGAAATTATTTGATTTTCAAAAGAATCATACGCGTCTATAATAGTTTCGAATATTCGTATATTATTTGAATTAACACAAAGCAATAACGCGCCATCTATATATATATATATATATATATTATATATATATAATGAGAGGATTTAAAAGCATGAATGTTTCTTTTATATACAATACAAACTTCTACTGTCCTTACTACGATTAGAAATATAATGGGAGTCCTTGGCTCATCAGTGGTAAACCCTCCCAGCGGTTTCGTCAATTTAATCTACCAGACCGCTTCTCAGAGTTCTAATAATACGCTGCACTGAAGGGTGGAATCACAGAAATGGTTTTCAAGAAAACTTAGACATAAGCTTAAGGACAGTAGAAGTTTGTATTATGTATAAAAGAAACATTCCTGCTTTTAAATCCTTTCATTATATATAAATTTTTGAATTATTATCATTATTTTGAAATTAAAAAACATGAAATTGGATTTGAAGCCATAAGATTATGATTAAAAATCACTTCAACAACATCAATATAATAGAAGAAAATGTATTATTCTAAATCAGTGTCGGGCAACCTTTTTCGAGTTGCGGCGCACTAAGCTTAATTTCTTTTTTTCGCTGCGCACCTGTGGTTCTCACTATAAATTTCCTCGTAGGTTATTAAATTACAACAATAAATACTAGTAAAAATTTAAACATATATATCACATTTTATTAATTTTCAATATTTAATTAACATAATCAATGCGAGCATTGCGATTGTTTTTGAGAGCATATCAAATCAATACGGGGATCTACTTGTGAAAGACAAACGCGCATCTCCTCATCTATCATTTGAAGTCTTTCGCGCTTCTTAGACTTCATTTCTGTGAGTGTTGAAAAACCTTGCTCACACAGGTAGGAACTTCCAAATGGCAACAATGATTCGATGGCCGCATTACTAAGTTTAGGAAATTTGGAGTTTAAGCACAACCAAAACTCAGATAGCTCCTTTTCAGTGAATAGTCTTTTGAAAACTAAATCGTTTTTTAAATCAATTAAGTTTTCTTGCATTTCTTCTTCCAGATGTTGAATTTCACAGTGCATAAATGGGTTAACTACCCATTCCATCTTTTCAACGTCCAAGTAAGGAAAATATTTATCAAAAGAAGCGGATAGTAATGTCAAAGTTTCTTCGACTTCTTTTTTGATAATAGATTTTGATGGATTCTCTTGAACCATCGGAAAAGATGCAAAGTTTTCTTTAGCAATGTTTAAATTCCATAAACTGAGTTTTTCCTTAAACGCTTTCAACTTGGTGGAGATAGTGATAATGTTCTCCTGAGCGCCTTGCAAATTTAAATTAAGGCTGTTTAATTTGTCGAAAATATCACCCAAAAATGAAACTCGTAACCACCAAACATCACTCATCATGAAAGGAAAATTAATCTCTTCGTTATCAATGAATGCCATCATTTCATTTTTCATTGAAATAAATCGATTTAAAACTTTGCCTTTCGACAACCATCTGACTTCAGTATGAAACAATAAATTTTTATAATCGGAATCCATTGCTTCACAAAATGTTGAAAAAATTCTCGATCGAAGAGCATTTGATTTGATGTAATTGACTACTTTGACAACTTCATCTAGAGTTGTGACAAGGATGGGAGGAACCGACTTTGACACTAACATTTCTCTATGAATCATACAGTGAACAAATTTGATATTTGGATTTTTTTATGACATGTGCTATCAATCCCTTTCTTGAACCTTCATAGCTGGAGCTCCATCCGTACAGACGCTAACACAGGGTTTTTTGGCAAATTAAGCAAAACGGCAGTGATGGATCATTAACAGATGGTATAAATCCATATTTGAGATAATCTTCAACGTATTTCCTCTTATTTCCAGTTGATTTTACTATTTTCTTATCTTCTTTATTTTCGTTTTGATTTTGTTTATCACTGGCACCTTCTCTAATTAGAAATCTCTCCATCTAGTTTTGAGAGAATTTAGAAAACACACAAATATAATAATAAAATGTTTAAATAAAGTTACCTTGAGTTAAAAGTGAGTGAGAATTTCGTAACAAAAATATTTTTTCCTTTTTTAACCAACAGATTTTACGGTGTACAAAACTTATTGTGTGAATGTGTGTGTGTTTTACAACATGCAAAAAAAAAAAGAAGAATTACTACAGCAATACTTTGACGAAAACTCCGAATAAATTTTTAAAATAAATTTATAATTTTTTTTGTTTTCTTTTTTTTAAGCTTTGTAGCTTTGAGTCTCTATTAATAAACAGCTGTGACAAAGATTGCAAATGACGGTTAAGTTTGGACATATTATTTTAAAAATTAGGTATTTTCCCGCAGTATGTATTCAACTTTATTAAATAAAGTTGTTTTCGCGGTTTTTTTTTTTTTAACTTATGATTTTAAATAGGTACGTACCTATTTGCATTTTTATTTTTTAATAATGGCACGTGCCAGTTATGTACGTCAAGATTATGTACATACGTTATATGAAATATAAAATTATGCAAACTGTTGTAATTATAATACCAAAATAAGTTTTATATAAAATGAAATTTTCTTTTTTTAATTTCATTTTTTATATGAAAATTTTTGAAAAAAATTATTAAAATTGAATAAAAATTATAAAAAATATTTTTTGAAACATTATTTTTAAATTTAACCAAAAGTTCTAAATACCTACAAAAATGTTCGCGGCACACCTAGATTTCTTCGCGGCACACCAGTGTGCCACGGCACACCGGTTGCCCGACACTGCTCTAGACCGTTCTACTTTTGTATTGGATTTGTTTGGGATATACCCTGCATATTCTATGGAAAGCAGCTTAGGGGTGTTTAGTGAACCTATGGACATAAGGTTATAGTATGTAGAGGTACATATATATATTTCTGATACATATATTACTGATGAGCCAAGCCCTCTCATTCAATAACTTATATAATTGCAGTAAGGTCTGTAGAGATAAAATTTGGTGCTATTATTGAGAAAAAGAAACACATTGCCAGTACATTTATTTGTTACAAATTTTATCAATAGATGACAATTGAATTTATAAACATATAAATTTGTAAATATTTAATTCTAAGTTTTATTTTGTTTGTTTTCCTCTGTAATAGGCGCAAATATTTCAATATCGCGCCTGGTTGATTAATATTTTTTTATGATGCACTAGCGCGCTATCTGTTATGAAAATTCGAAACTATTATAGACGCGTATGATTCTTTTTGAAATTACACAATTTCTACTGCCCTTACTGCAATCTAAAAATTAATGGGAGGGCCTGGTTCATCAGTGGTGAACTCTCCCAGTGACTGGCGAAACCGCTGGAAGGGTTCACCACTGATGAGCCAGGCCCTCCCATTAATTTTTCCATTGCACTAAGGGCAATAGAAATTGTTTAATTTCAAAAAGAATCTTACGCGTCTCAAATAGTTTCGAATTTTCAATTTGTTTTTAAAATATCATTTGAAGATATTAAAAAATACGATCGGGTACTGCTAAAATGAATGTTTTCCCCAAAAATTACTGTTTCAAGAAGTGTTAATTATTAATTTATAAACTTTTATTTTTTAAAAAATAGAACAGATGTGATATTGTACTGGGATAAGGTTCATAAATTAAGAAAAGAAAAAAAAGGCATCTCCTTTACGTGTAACTAAAATTTGCTAATGGCTTGTGCCATCTGCGCTTTTCTTGATTAATCAAGAATAGGTATTTAGCCAATTCTGGAATAATTAAACATCAACGAATAGTTGATATTTATTCTGATAGATGGCGCAAGCCATCAGCTACTTTGAGTTGCATGATAAGGAGATGTCTTTTTTTACTTTTCTTAATCTTCTATTAATTTTTGTGATGATCAGAAAAATACATGAATATATTGAATACATGAATATAAATGCGATAATCGTTTAACATAATTTGAGTATTTTTCAAGGGACCGGGAAAAAATGTTCACTAGCTAAAACGATGATTTTGTAATGTAGAAAATTAGGAAAGACAAAATTCAGGATGACACGGCACACAGGGACAGGGAAAAAATAATCACTTTATCGAGAGATTCACGACCATGATTTTATTCAACTTATCGAGTATTTTTCAAGGGACCGGGAAAATATGTTCACTAGATAAAACGATGATTTTGTAATGTAGAAAATTATGAAAGACAAAATTCAGGATGACACGGCACACAGGGACCGGGAAAAAATGTTCACTTTATCGAGAGATTCAAATATACGAGAGTTTCAAATTATCAAAATATATCTTTTTTTTTTAATAAGTTTATAGAGAATTGTTTTAACAAATGTTCGTTAGACAAACCTTTACTCGGGTAAAACCTCGGGCGAAGCCGGGTACGTCCGCTAGTCATTTATATTTATATAAAAGGGCGTACCTGGATCTATAATGAAAAAAAAAAAATTGTAAACTGTGCAATAAATTGATAAAGAGGGAGCAATCTCTCGAAATGTTTTGAGAAAAAAAAAAATTTCTTCTTTACAGATCCAAGTACGCCCTTTTATATAAACTTAATTGATGGATCGCCTTTTGACTCAAATCATTTACATTGTGACGTCATGAAAAGTTGGCGTTTTATATATTGCAAATCGCGTATACAATTGTCGACTAACCTTGACAGACTGAATTATGCACGATTTCCAGTTTAAATCTTCCAAAATTGAAAATTTATTACGATTAGGAATGTCAGGGGTCGACATTCAGTTCCGGTTTTGTCTATTACATAGTTTTCTATAAGCATGATGCATTAGCGCGCCATCTGTTAAGAGAAATTTGAACTATTTATGATCACGCCACGATTATTTTGAAAAGTAAGGATAGTAGAATTTTTTATATATTTTAAAGAATCCTATACTTTTGTCATAAATAGTTTCAATTTCAATGGTTAATTATATTTATTATATATTTTGTTACTTAGAAACTTACTTCTATTAATTAAACTCCACAATATTTTGTGATGAATGCCGGTTTGTTAAACTTGAAGCAATTTGGACGCTCATTAACAATTGAAATTATTTTATATTTAGTAACCATAGATGCATCAAATTTTTACTACATGAAGAAAAAAAACTCATTGTCAAATCCCATGTCAGAATCATTCCACTCTTGCCAATTTATATATAAGGTTATCTTTGTTTGTATTCGCGGTAAAGTTTTTGAGAATGTCGGTTCTTTAGCGTTTCATAGCTGTTAAGATTTATCTTTTTCAGGAAATACCATGTCGAATATTAATATAATCATGGCGGTGTATCGATCCATGATGTAGTTAGCCCAACAGTACAAAAATTCAAACTACTTAAGGAGTTTATACTTTGCTTGGATCTTTGAATTATTTTATAGATTCATCATAAATTCCCTAGAAACGTTTGAATTTTCATGTCTAAAGAAACACTTTCCATTAATATGTACAAAATAGGTAAAAAAAATCGAAATATACTGTTGTGTGTCAACAAGTAGCCGACCGATGGTACTCCCGTGTACAAGTTATTTTAATTTTTGTTTATTTTGATTAATTACTTATCAGAGAAACGGCGTCACAGAGAGAACGGGGTTAAATTGTATTTGACCATTGAACACCGTTCGCGGCAATGTGTTAAATACAACGTGCCAATAAATGAATGAATCTTCGTCCTATTTGGATTTCGACCCGGCGATTAGAATTTCCAGTTACAGCTCCATCCCTTCCTACAACCGGCCCGGCGAGACCCCGACATCATGACCTTCCTGGACTGGACCACGAGCGCAGCACTGCACTAATTAAACCATCTGAGTAGTACATCCCCGCCTTTGTCTCATCAATATGCAACAAATTTCCCATCAGCCATTGTCTTGCCTTCTTACCAGAAGAAACTCTATCAAATAGTGGGTACAAATGCTCAAATATAATTTAAAATACGACATTAATATATTGTCGTGCTTGACCCGTACCGGTTTTTCGCGACGACGCCGCTTCCTCCTTAGTGGTTCATCTACTCAGGCTTCGTTTCTCTTCTCTGCAACTCTACCCCGCAGACCACCCAAAGACCTCCGAGAACCACCACTCAAGTGGATCTCCTTTCCTCTGGCAATATCTCTCGGCCTTACCACTGTGGGGGGACACGAGAGACTTACCAGAAAAGTAGCAACTGTGGTATTGGCGAGAGAGTCCTAACAGCAACCGGCACCAAGACTTCTAACACTCTTCCTTTTTTATTGTCATCTTTAAATCACATAAATATAACTCGAATAACAATTAACGGGTATTTACAGTAATTTACATACCAGAGCCAATATCAACGGATATTTACAATCATTTTCCCCAGGAAACAGGACCACAGCAGTCGGCGATTCCCACACCAGTTTCAGATCGGAAACAGGCGAAAGCGCCATCTATTGGCGGAGGTTGTAGGTGTTTTTAAGGCACATACGCGACAATATTCTCTAGAAACCAAGGTATACTATTTTTACTTTAAGAAAAATTAATACATTAAAAAAATAGTTTTTCGAAAAAACTGAGGGGGGGGGGGGGGATATACCCTTCAACAGGAGAACTAGAAGCATGTAACTTACAGTTAACTGTATGAAAAAAAATGAAAGAAAAAATAAAAGATAAAAAGGTCAGGTGTTGAAATCAAAAATAAAAATGGCATATTCTGACCAGGAGCACATGTGCTTTACAGAAGGCAGAGCTCCATCTGGTGGAACAGAAATCAACTAAACATTGGTTTAGCCTGTTCTTTGATATTTGGCCAACCCAATTTCTTGATAAATCAAGAAAAGCCATCCACGAGTTAGTTAACTATATATAATATACATTCCGAAAATAAAAATCTAAAAATCTTTACGGCGTGTATAGTTAGCAGAAAGTCATACTTCTAGTTCTCCTGTTGAAGGGCATGTCGGCTCGAAAGATAGAGAAATAAAAATAGTTAAAGAAACCTAACCCTAGATTGCTTGTTGATTTTAATAAATTGTAAAGGCAAGGGTGAATATGTATTATATCTATTCTTATTGTATACCTTGTAAGACAAGTATGTTTCTTATTTTCTTGATTGCAGTATCTTGGTAAAGTTTGAATAGACATTGAATATTGCAACGTGGAAAATTAGAGAAGACCAACTTCGTGATGAGACAACAATTTATTTCAGACAAGAACAAACTATGAATGATAAACATAAGATAAGCAAAAGAGGAAGTTTACAGAGTAGCAAAATATAAACATAAAAAAATATTACTCTGCTAATAAAATGATAAATACTTTGTTACAATATTATTGATAACTGGATTGCTCATACTGTCCATCTGTATAGCGATAATTTATACCTAGAAGCTAAACCTTTAACGAGTGCAGTGATGATTTTTTTCTTTCAGCAACGGAAATATTTTTATTTACGGGGCTACTAACCAAAATATGATGATTTTTGAGCCCCAATGGCCGCGTAAAGCGGAATATATACAAACCACTATGACCAGGCTGGGGAGGTTAGGGACAGGATCTCCGTCAGGAAAGAGGCAGGTTAGGCCAGATTGGGTCCGCGGAGGTCAGGAGGCAGGAAGAAGGCGGGAGGACTAGAACTTTGCAGCTCTAGCTCTGGCCGTGCACGGGTTGGCGAGAATTGGACAGATTCGGCCTTGGTGGTCACCAGAAGCGCAGTGGAAGCAGGCGACCGTAGCCTTGGTTTTTATTTCAACAACGATAATTCTTACATCTTAATTTTTTTTTGTTCTAAGATGTACACCTTTGACATATATATATTTTTCAATGAAAATAAATATTCAGACAATTTTAATAACTCATAATTTTGATTATTCTTACTATATATAACCGGATAAATCTTTTTTGTCTTTTGTGAGCGATTTAATTCAGAAAAAGAAATCTAGAAATATGAAGATATTCGAACATTAATTGAAGAGAATGGATATAATTAAAATAGCAGTGAGAGCGATTCAAATATAAACTCATTATAATATCTTTCTTAGATAGATTATAATCTCACACAGGCACAATAAGATCCCATGGCACGGGCAAGGCACCTCAGTTGGCCGGTATTGTCATCAGGGTGCACGGACCGATCTGATCTGTTCCATGGACAAGACACCACCACCTCAGTTGGCCGGTATTGTGATCAGGGTGCATGAACCGATCTGATCTGCTCCATGGACAAACCACCACCACCTCAGTTGGCCGGTATTGTGATCAGGGTGCATGGACCGATCTGATCTGCTCCATGGACAAGACACCACCACCTCAGTTGGCCGGTATTGTGATCAGGGTGCATGGACTGATCTGATCTGCTCCATGGACAAGACACCACCACCACCAACTGTATAATCTTCTCGCCATGAATCTGTGCTGCTATCACGTTAAACCATGTATGTATATACCACCAAATATGTACATATTCTAAAAGTGGAATAGCTAGGTCAGATATCATTATACACAAACTGTACGGAATGAGCACAGATGGGCAAATATTCTAAGACAAATGAGTACAGAAGGTAAAACTTCCTGTACGGATTTGAAACTAAAGTTTTTCGAACTTTCTGCTTGTAATGAACACCGATGGTTAAATATCCTGTAGAAAATATGTACAGATGTTAAAACATCTTGTAGGGAATGCCCATGTACATGCCCAGAAGTCCTCCTCTATGTGGAGGTCGAGAGAAGCAGCACAAGTAAGGGACTGCCCTGTAGGGTGAAGTAAGGTGTCGTGAGCCCCGAGCCGCTACGGTAAACGTGAACAGGGAACTCTGAAATGTGGCTGACTAATGGGGCAAAGATACCCTACCTTTCCATGGAGAAACACCCAACTCACTCCGGACCACATATACAGTTGCCCGACCATCCTTACAGCCCTCTATATGACAGACATCAATCCAGAAGAGGACATCCATACGGCACCTCGATCTGATCTGCTCCATGGACAAGACACCACCACCATCAAATATCCCGTAGAGGAAAATAACTCAGATTGTCAAATATCCTGTAACGAATCAATAGAGTATAAAAACATTCCCTACCAAAAAAAAAAACAACCAAATTTGCTTACATACCATACGGAATGATCACATTTGCATATATCCCGTACAAAAAGAAACTAATTTGAAAATTTTCTGTATAAAATAAGAATCAATGCGAAATTTGGCGAATACAGCTCTAGCCTTATTTTCCCCGCGACCATTGAGACTGGGCGCTCGGACATTAAAGAAGTTTTTTCACCATTTTTTATCCAACCTAATTTACCTCTCGTGCTGAACGCCACTAATTAATTCCTTTCAAGGAAATTTTATAACAGTTTCCTCTTCCAATTAAATTAGTATAATTAATCTAGAGAGGGACTATTAGTTATAATATCCAATTATATTCTAAACTATCTTGTTAGATATTTTCGGTTGATTTGTAGCAAATAGGAGACTTTAAAAGTGAGATTTATATCTTACAGTATGCACATATTTGGTAAATTATTGAATAAGATTCTTTACAGGTTCCTCTAGGCTTAGTTTAATGTATAATTTACAGAGACTTCAATTTATATGTGAAGCCCACATAGCACCCCTTGATAGAAAAAAAAAAAAACAACGATTACAGTAGAACCTTCCTGTAAAGGACAACACCTAATTGCAGGGCCAAAGTTTCCTTTAGGGAGAGGTGTCCTCTTACCGGAGAGTTGTTAAATAATAAAAATGGTAATTTTTAAAATGAAAACTGTCCTTTGTAGAGAGGTGTCCTCTAGCGCGAGTGTCCTCTCATGGAAGTTCTACTGTATATATTATACGTTTTCCAGAAACATGAATTATTGAAATCACGATATTTTCCTTTTATTCATGATATATATGTGGGCGCTAGATTCATTAATATTTCACATTAAAGAATTTCGTAGAAATCAAGTTTTTAATTTTAAATCCCCCCTTTTTTTTACATCAAAACTTGTTTTTATATTAAAACAAAAATTAATGATAATCTTTAACATTATTATTGAATGTATTTCATTCATTTTTTTATTAATAATATGCTTTAATTAATAGTTTATCACTGATATATATTTTTAGAAAAATATAAATTTTAATTAAATAAAATTATACATATGTTTCTGTTGTTGTCGTGTCCAATGAAGAGCCTCAGATGTCTCCATACATATCTATCACAGCAGTTGCAATGTCCTCTTTCTTGGGGTGTGTAAAGCTGCTGCTCTGGGTCCATGTCAATTTTCTGTTGTTGTTGTCGTGTCCAATGAAGAGCCTCAGATGTCTCCATACATCTCTATCATAGCAGTTGCAATGTCCTCTATCTTGGGTGTGTAAAGCTGCTACTCTGGGTTTATGTCAATTTTCTGCAAGACTGCCGCTATTGCTGGGCATGAAAATATGTAGATAGGTGTTAGTTCCACACAAGGGCAATTGTTGAATGTCCTATAGGTTCTTCTGCCATCTGGATGTATTGTCATTCCTTTATAGTGTTTTGTTTTCAGTCCTATACCTATGTAAATTATACATATGATTATAGTGTCCATGCAGATACACGTCGTTAAAATCAATTTTTTCACAAAAGAAAGCGTTTTTTAGTGATATAATTAATTGATTTATTATCATTCAAATAAATATAGTGAACCGTATTGTGCACAAATTTGATCTATCCAGAGACTTTTTCTTATGTTTTTCAAAAGAACGGGCGTATATCAACAATCCGCAAAGCATCGTGGCATTTTAAAATCCAGCAATTGTTCCTTCCGTTCAAGATCTGGGTTGTGAAATTATTTGAAGGGAAATGAATCGCAAGTATCCGCATTTATGAAGAACAAAATAGGAAACATCTTTGACATAATATTCTATTGATATGAATTTCTAGCCCATCAAGATTAACATATCATAAATAAATATTCAATATTTTAAAATGAAAAATACTATTTTTAATTATTTTATTATCCCTAGTACACGTGGCACAAGCCATGATAATCATTGTGGATAAGAAGTTGGCGACTGCTTTTACTGTAAGTGCACCACATGTCTACACATGTGAAAAGCAGTTCGACTTTTACACTTACAAATATGCTAGAGCCCCATTTGTTTACTTGCACTCGCTTGTGGGGTTGGACTTTTGAAAGAATTCGGGGGCCATTGGAGCATTTTATTTTTAATCAGAAAAAAGTGCCCAATGCGGGATTCGATCTCGGGTCGTAGCGGTCGAAAACCAACGGTTTAGACCACCCTTTCACCGGCCCCCAAAATTATTTTTAAGTGTTGAAGTACTTTTTGGACTACCCTGTATATCAGATAAAATTCAAAATACGATAAAGCTATACAAATATTCTTTAAAATTGAAAATTAATACACCATATGGATTTCGTTTTTAACCAATACGAGCTTAACCAAACAAAAACTCAGAGTTTGTCGAATTATACGGCACATTGACTACTGTTGCTTTAAGGATCAACTATGAAACCCCATTGGTATTGTTACGTAGAAATAAAAGCACATTCCAGAATGGAGAGAGAATGTTCCAGAACGTTTAAGAATAATGTAGAAAAAGCGGAAGACAACTGATTGGCCAATATAAAGCGATTGCGCAAGGCTTAGTGCTGGCGGCTTTCTGATTGGCTGACCAACCATGACCGTTCTGGAAAGATCTACTCCGGGATATATAGGGATGAGAAACTCATTCCAGGGGGGAAGAAAAATAAGAAGTGAAGAAGAAGAACGAAGCTACGTGGTGTACTCCAAGCAAACGCTGCTGTCTCAAGAGGTCGGACTGCTGCTTTACCACCGACGCCGGTGTACTTCCTGGAAGATTCTAGAAGATTCTACGAACTTCTGTCTCCTGTTCTGCGCTTGCTTTCCTTCACTGTGCTGTAGTTGGTGAGTTTATAACTGCTGTTTTCTTTATTTTTTTTGCACTCTTCTGTAATTATTTTATCGATTAGACTTAAATAAAGTCCTAAAGATCCTTTGTACCTACGGAAGTTATTCTTTGTCAACCAACAACGCAACAATTTAAATGATTGATACATTTTCCTTGGACCGATTCATTTTTATCCAGGACACATGATACGTTATTAGTGAGTTTACTGAAATTTTGTTTCATATATACTGTAGCGAAGTATTTATTATTTTATACACAAATTGTATATATCATTTTTTTTTATATTTATACTATTTATATTTTGATACTCTCTAGAAACTTCCCTTATTGCTTAACTTGTATTTTATAAATGTTGATTTGTATTTGTGCCTTAAAACAAATTGCTGTGTCATCCTGAAGTTTGTCTATTCTGATATTCTACGTTACATTTTGGTGGAGATGCTGGGTAGATTAGGGAAGACAAACTGGGGATCGGCGAGAAGACCTCGAGGCTTTGGGTGCTGTGATCTACATTTTCCAAGACTGGCTCCAGGATTCCGCCGCCGTGTCAAAGTCAAGGCTTCCCTACAAGAAGACGATATCCTTATTGACGACACGACGCCGCTCTTCACGCCGCAAGAGAAAAGATACCAAGCTACTAAGGACAAAGTTTCAAGTCTAAGGAAATCCTTGACAGAAGCATGTTAGAACTATGTCAGCATCAACAATATTTGCAAGCTGTGGGTCACAGCTCCCATAGGGAAGGAGCTATGTAGCAAAGAGTTTATTATTTTATGTACAGATTATTTTTATTAATTTTTTGGTCTATATATTATTTATATTTTGCTACTCTGGAAACTTCCCTCATTGTTTAATTTGTATTTTATAAATGTTGATTTGTGCTTGTGCCTTAAATAAATTGCTGTGTCATCCTGAAGTTTGTCTTTCCTGATTGTCTACGTTAAAATATTTTTATATAATAATATTACCGAAATATTTTGAAGGATTTTAAAAACAAAAGGCTACTCACTTGTAAATGATTAGAATTGTCTTCTTTGCATTCTAGTATCGGACGCACCTAAATTGTAGGTATTATGTACATTTATTGTCTTTTTTGTTGTTTTGTTCTTGTAATGTATGAAATATATGTAAAATAGATATAAGATAGTAAAAGGGCATATATTGGATTAAATAAAAGATATATTTGCCAATATTTCGGCTGGCTGAACGCCAAAAAGTGTATACAAAATTGTAATGCCTCGATAAAGATTGGCGTTCAGCCAGCCGAAATATTGGCATATAAATATTTTATTCAATCCCATAAATGCCTTTTTACTAACTTATGATTTAAGTATGGATTGCTCTATTTTCAGTAAAATAGTTATGTAAAAAGGCTAGGATAAAAGAAGAATTTTGGATTAATAAAGATCAGTGTGGAAGTGAGTTTATTTCGGGCGTCTTTTTTACTGAACCTACTTTACATATTGAATTGGAATTCTTCCATTGTTTCCACGTGGGTCTTCGAAATCTGAATTTGAAGGCAACTGGAGATGTCAGCCTTTGCGTGCCAACATTACTTAAAGCTAATGTGAGATAGCTCATTTTACCAAACTTCTTTAAGATATCTGGGGATAAATAAGACCCATTATGTTATTTCTATATTTTATTATGTTTCAACTAGAGTTTAACGTATCATTTATACTTGATATTATTAGGGTTCTTTCCTGGTATTCAAAAAGGAAAAATACGTGTCGTTCAGTTATATTTTTTAATTTATCAAACAATTTGGCCGCTTAATCTCTGATTCTGTTAGAGCGCAATCTAGCGAATAAAATTGTAACTAAAATCAATTTTGAATTTTTCACTATTTTCCATAAAATATCCCAATGCATCATGAAAACAATGGTGTTTACCGCATTGCTCTATCGCAAATATTCGCGGAGTTATTAATTTTTAAAGTTGAGCAAGACTTTTGGATCACCCTGTATTTGCTCTGAAATAAAGACAATAAAATTTACAAAATTAATCTTTAAATTTCTATAACCATTAGTTACTGTATATGAGAAAACCTAGATCACGATATATTCTAATGTTGACAAGTGGAGTCGTGGGCTTTGCAGCATTTGATCAAAAATACATTTTAGTAATAAAAAAGAGTTCGTATGTGACTTTAAATCAATTTAATAGTTGTTTATCATTATTAATCTGAGTTATTCCTCAATACGATAGATAACTTGATTTTTTTTGCTTATCCCTAGTACACATGGTACAGGCCATGATAATCATGGTGGGTAGAGGTAGGCGACTGCTTTTACTATAAGTGCACCACATGTCTATACATGTAAAAAGCAGTTCGACTTTACACTTACAAATATGTCAGAGCCCCGTTTGGTTTATTGCACTCGCAGGTGGGGTTGGACTTTTGCAAGAATCGGGTGCCATTGGAGCATTTTTTTTAATCAGAAAAAAAGTGTCCAATGCGGAAATCGAACCCGGGTCGTAGCGGTCAAAAACCAACGGTTTAGACCATCCTTCCACCGACCCCCTAGATAACTTGATAATATAGATATAACTATGATAGTTCTACATATCTGAAGATAGAATCCTCTGAGATATAAATTGTTACAACACTCTGTTTCAGAGGATAACGTTCTTGTTTTATATAAACAATCCCGATCTTGAATGGTATCAATAAATTGTACATGTCCACATGTATGATGTGATTTTTAGGGGGTCGGTTGAAGGATGGATTGAATTGAGAATGATTGAGTGAAGATAAGAAAGAGGAAGAAGAGATTATAACAACGTGTGTACAATCACTTATTCTACATTGGATTGGCAGGTGAAACATTTCATAAACCATTTCATGAAGCAAAAGTTCCAGGTCTTTCTCTTTATCAATAATTCAAAGCTAAACATAATAACTCTTCGTACTTTCAGCAGTAAGGGTAAGTGAAAGGATGGTCTAAACCGTTGGTTTTCGACCGCTACGATTCGGATGCGATTCCCGCATTGGGCACTTTCTATGATAAAAGAAAATGCCCCAATGGCCCCCGATTCTTGCAAAACTCCAACCCCACCAGCGAATGCAAGTAATCAAACGGGGCTCTGGCATATTTGTAAGTGAAAATTTTAACTGCTTTTCACATGTGTAGACATATGATGCACTTACAGTAAAAGCAGTCGCCTACTTCTACCCAAAATGATTAACATGGCCTGTATACCTGTGCATTAGGGATAAGTAATATATATATATATATATATATATATATATATATAAAGCATATATTGGATCTATATATATATATATATGTGGTGAAGTCCTGTTGACCCTTGTAGAACCTGTCTACTAAAAATGTGATGAGGTATCCAATCGATTTATCTATTGTGTGAGATCCTGTTGACTCTCGCTATACTGTGTTGACCGAGAGGAACAGTCAGGATAAGGAGTTTTCCAGTACCTCTCTGCACCTTAGAAGACTTTTTACAGTTCTCACAAAGTACAGGCAGTCGTGGTCGAGGCAGAGTGGAAAGCTTGGGAATGTCCACACAAAAAACGAAGACACAGATGCACTAGGAAAGTTCCGCGAACAGATAAAAGTTGAGCTAGGAGCGAAAGATGGAGAGATAGAAGAGTTCTTACTGGTCTACATGGTGGATGAGGAGAACCTTGGTGACAACCGACGAGGGCTTCCGCTGATGGTGAACTAACTATCAAGTGACTGTATTTTTGGCTAAGACGGGGGCCTTTTATATATTTTCTGAGAAAGGGAGTATTGCATTTCAGCAGATGTGAAGAGCGTGGGTCGTCTGGCGAAATTATAAACTGGCGCCGTGGCAGTTTCCATCTTTAGACCTTGTTGTTTTGGGACTGCTATATGCTCGATTTTAGACGTTTTTGACCTTTTGCTTTAGCTCAACTCTTAATCTATTCATATAAATTGAAAGGATTTAAGAGCACTAATGTTTCTTTTATACATACATATTACAAACTTCTACTGTCCTTACTGCGATGAAAAATATATTGGGAGGGCTTGGCTCATCAGTGGTGAACCCTCCCAGCGGTTTCGCCAATTTAATGCACCAGACCGCTTCTAAGAGCTCTAATACTGTATTGGACGATTCTGCTTATATACGCAGCACTGAAGAATTGGATTTCAGAAATGGTTTTTAAGAAAACTATGGACATAAGCTTATAGGACAGTAGATTTACATTCAAATATTTGCATCGAGCAATGCTCTTCCGCAAACAATAAAGACAAGGCCAGTTAGGCATAAATTAACAAAAAGCAATAACGCGCCATCTATACATATAAAATGAAAGGATTTAAGAGCACGAATGTTTCTTTCATACATATTACAAACTTCTACTGTCCTTACTGCGATGAAAAAATATTGTCACTGAATAATTATTTTAAATATTCTGTGGTATATCATCATTAATATTTGCATAGTCATCACCCCTTACCATTCTTGTATATTATTACTTGTAAATACATTTTTTAGAAATAGTTTGCATTTTATAAATAAATTATTTTTTACTTAAACTTTTGTTATACTCGTTATCACTACCGTGACAACTGGTGGAGAAGCTGGAATATTCCCTCGAGGCCCAAGCCGTTAGAAGAAGCCGAAGACTACAAGGACTAGAAGCAAGAGACACAGACAAAAATGGGCGAGTACCACTTTCAACCTTTTAGAAACCCTTCTATTTTTACTGGAGAACGCAACCAGAATCCAGAAAATAGGTTAAAAGAATTCCATCGCGTCGCTCGCTACAACTGCTGGGATGATTCAATCTGCCTCGCAAATGTTTATTTTTTTCCTCCAAGGAACAGCGCACAGATGGTACGAAAATGTTGAAGAGAAAATTAATTCATGGGATATTTTTGTGAAAATGTTTTCTCAGAATTTCGGACATCATGTCACCCAAAAAGACCAGCTCGCAGAGAACCTCAAAACTCGAGCTCAGGGGAAGGAGGAGACCAGTGATTCCTACATTCAAGATGTTCTCCATCTGTGCAGAGAAGTGAATCCGGCTATGATGGAAAATGAAATAGTCGCACACTTGACGAAAGGAATATCGGAGGAGATATATCAGTCAATCATCATTTTAGACATCGCAACTATCGATGAGTTCATCAAATGGTGCCGAAAAATCGAGGCTTCAAATAAAAAAACGTGTAAATAAACGTGTAGTATTCGACAGACTACCGAATGTTGCCGCCATCGATTCAGCAGACTCTGAATCAATGGAAGACTTAATCCGACGCATCGTGCGTGAAGAAGTTCATCGCGCACTAAATCCAGAGTCAACTACCCCTGAACCATCTTCTCTGAAAGAAATTATCCGAGAAGAGATTGAAAAAAACGTAGCTGCAATTTCGAAGCCTATTCAAAGACCTCCGCCACGACAGTCGTACCCCAACCAAACACGTACATTCAACCAGGTTCCACGACGTCAGTACCCTACCCAAACACCCATATATAACCAGAGGCCACCACAACGAAGAACGGATGAATGGAGGACGCATGACAACATCCCAATATGTTTTAATTGCGGCTGCCCAGGCCATGTTAAGCGATATTGTAGAGAACGACGACAATGGACGCAGAGACCCGAAGGACATGCACCAAGCACCCAAGAACCTCAAATGGGTAACCACCAAGCCATAAGAAGCCAAATCTACCCCAGACAATCGCCGTATCCAAACAGAGGAAGATATCCAAGACGCCAGTCCATTTCCCCAGGCCGCCATACAAGCCAATCCCCACGCCGCTACAATCTAGAAAAAAACTAAGCGTCGCGTCTTCTTTCGAGGGGGAAGCCGCGGGTGTGAAAAACCCTCCATCGTCGACAGCCGCTAAATTACAACAAAATTATGTCGAAATCATCATTGATGACATTGCATTTTCTGCTCTGGTCGATTCAGGTTCCTCTTTTTCAGTTATCTCTGATGGATTAAGATGACAATTAAAAAATACCATGTTCAAGGATAGCGGAATGACTCTGAAAGTTGCTGATGGCAAGAATGTTACATCGATTGGCCGATGCACAATCAGCTTGAGCATCAATGGATTGGAACAGCCGCTTGAGTTTATCGTCCTCCCTAATAGTAACCCAAGTATTATCCTCGGATGGGATTTCCTAGAGGCATCAAATGCCGTGATTAATTGTGGACGCGCCGAAATCAGATTGGAAGAGGCCAAAAATGTACTAAATTCACCAGCTTCCATGGGAAAGGTTGTGGCTAGCAGAAGCGTCCTAATCCCAGCCGAATCTTCCAAACTAATAAATGTTATGAGTGAAGAGCTTAATGGGCAAAATCAGGTACTTTTTGAACCTTCGAAAAAGGTATTAATAGGAAAAGGGTTAACACTTCCCTGTGCATTATTCAGGCTTTCCCATAATAAAGGAAAACTTTGGATCGTAAATTCTAGCACCACAGCTCAAATAGTCCCTAAGGGAATGTGCCTAGGAAAAATTCAAAGGGTTGAAGAAAATAACTTGACGGCTATTTCTGAATGTTCTGAATTTAATAAGGAGGTGAAAATGCGAATCATGCCCGTCATGCTGATAAAAGTGACTTTAAATTTTTACAAAAGTTAATTAGTGATGATTTATCAGAAAAGCAGCAGTCTCAAATCTTATCAATTTTAAAACGATATGATAAAATATTTGATAAAAATAATGAACCAGTAAAGCAAACTTCAGTAACCAAACATAAAATTGAAACTGGAAACCATCAGCCTATTAAGCATAGACCATATCGAGTCTCCCCTACAGAACGCCAAGCAATCCAAACGGAAGTGGACAAAATGCTAGACGCCGGGATTATACGTCATTCAGAAAGTCCATGGTCATCGCCGGTTATTTTAGTGAAGAAGAAGGATGGTAACTGGCGTTTCTGTGTGGATTACAGACGACTAAACAAAGTTACTAAAAAAAGACGTTTACCCACTACCCCGAATCGATGATACACTTGACTCCCTGAAAGGAGCCAAATTTTATTCATCAATGGACCTTCGTTCAGGATATTGGCAAATAGAAGTCGACGAAGCAGATAGAGAAAAAACTGCCTTTATTACCCCTGACGGACTCTACGAATTCCTAGTCATGCCCTTTGGCCTGTGCAATGCCCCTGCAACATTCGAGCGCATGATGGACAAGATATTGAAAGGCTTGAAATGGACGATGGCCCTCTGTTATTTAGACGACATCGTGGTGTATTCCAAATCGTTCAACGAACATTTACACCGGCTTGAAATCATACTACAATGTCTCGACAAAGCCGAGCTACGCCTCAACCCAAAAAAGTGCCTTTTCGGAACCAAACGAATCAGAGTGTTTGGACACCTCGTCGATAGTACAGGTATTTATACCGATCCAGAAAAGATTGAAGCTATCGCCAAGTTTCCGACCCCAAAATCTATAACAGATGTGAGAAGCTTCATTGGCCTCTATGTTCCTATTATCGTAGATTTATCGAATATTTTGCTGAGAAAGCTGCTCCTTTACACGAAGTCCTCAAAAAAGATAATAAATTAACGTGGAACTCTGACCAACAGGATGCTTTTGATTCCTTGAAAAAAGCATTGATGTCTGAACCTGTTCTTGCCTATTTCGAAGAACAACTGCCAACCGAGCTTCATACTGACGCCAGCGGTTATGGAATTGGAGCTGTCCTCGTACAGATCAACGATGGGAAAGAGCGGCCAGTTGGTTATGCTTCAAGAACTTTATCTAAGGCGGAGAAGAATTACTCAACAACGGAAAGAGAATGCTTGGCCGCAATATAGGCCATCAACAAATCTCGACCGTACCTTTTTGGTCGTGAGTTTGTCATCGTCACTGACCACCACGCTCTTTGCTGGTTATCTAATCTGAAGGACCCGACAGGAAGACTAGCAAGATGGGCTTTAAAACTCCAAGAATACAATGTAACGGTTGTTTATAAAAGTGGACGCAAACACCAAGATGCCGACTGTCTTTCTCGAAATCCTCTCCAACTTGAATCGGAAGAAGCATACAATGATGAGGATGATGATATACCCTCAATAACTGCTCTGACGTGCTTCGAGGCTGAACAAAGAAAAGACCCTAAAATTTGTAAATTGATAGAGGAAACAGAAAGATTTAGTGCCGAATCGAAAGGATATGAAATGTAAAAGGAACCTTATACAAAAATAATTTCGACCCCCTGGGAAACCAACACCTTTTAGTAATTCCTAAGCACTTACGCTTAGAACTACTGAAAAGTTTACACGACGCTCCCACAGCAGGTCATCTTGGATTTTCGAAGACATATGAGAGAGTTAAAAACAAATATTTCTGGCCAGGACTTCTCCGGGACATACGGAAGTATGTCGCTCATTGTAAAGAGTGCCAAAGAAAGAAACAATCAACTCAAAAGCCACCCGGACTACTTAAGGCCATACCTCCTGCAACCTCCCCATTTCAGAGAGTTGGAATGGACCTCCTTGGAAGATTTCCCAAGTCTGATACTGGTAATAAATGGATCATAGTCTGTACCGACTATCTTACTCGATTTGCCGTTACTAAAGCCTTACCCACAGGGGAAGCAAAAGAAGCAGCCAAGTTCTTAATGGAAGATGTTGTTCTCAAGCACGGAGCCCCCAGAGAAATCATCACGGACCGAGGACGAGTATTTCAATCCAAGTTGATTGCGGAACTCACCAATCAATGCTCGTCGATACATCGGTTCACGACAGCGTATCATCCCCAGACGAATGGACTGACGGAGAGGTTAAACAAAACCTTAGCCAACATGATCGCTATGTATGTAAGTGTTGAACAGAAGGACTGGGACGTAATCCTGCCCTACGTCACGTTCGCCTACAACACGGCAAAACAAGATACGACAGGTTTTACCCCTTTTAAACTGATTCATGGACGCGAAGCCGAAACAACTGTAGACACTCTTTTCCCTAATCCGCATGAAGATCTCCAAGAGGATTACAGTCAGAATATTTCCTCGCGAGTCGAATAAATTAGGCAGCTAGCAAGATTAGAAACCTTGAAAGCCCAAGACAAGGACAAGGCCAGATATGACTCAAAGTACGAGGCAATGGATTACAACGTCGGTGACCTGGTATGGATTTTCATCCCGATAAGAAAGGTGGGACTCTCAGAAAAACTGATGAAAAGGTACTTCGGGCCATACAGGGTTACTCGGAAACTCTCTGACGTGACCTTCGAAGTTGAACCTGTGGACCAACCAACCAGGAGACGCAAAACAAGAGACCTGGTCCATGTACTGAGAATGAAACCCTACCATGACCCTGAGGACGAAGCTGATCTGTTCAAGTGATAATTACAGCGGGACGCTGTTCATCTAGAAAGGGGGCAATTTCACTGAATAATTATTTTAAATATTTTGTGGTATATCATCATTAATATTTGCATAGTCATCACCCCTTACCATTCTTGTATATTATTACTTGTAAATAAATTTTTAGAAATAGTTTGTATTTTATAAATAAATTATTTTTTACTTAAACTTTTGTTATACTCGTTATCACTACCGTGACAATATATTGGGAGGGCTTGGCTCATCAGTGGTGAACCCTCCCAGCGGTTTCGCCAATTTAATCCACCAGACCGCTTCTAAGAGCTCTAATACTGTAAGGACAGTAGAAGTTTGTAATATGTATAAAAGAAACATTCGTGCTCTTAAATCCTTTCATTTTATATGTATAGATGGCGCGTTATTGCTTTGTGTTAATTTATGCCTAACTGGCCTTGTCTTTATTGTTTGCGGAAGAGCATTGCTCGATGCAAATATTTGAATGTAAATCTACTGTCCTATAAGCTTATGTCCATAGTTTTCTTAAAAACCATTTCTGAAATCCAATTCTTCAGTGCTGCGTATATAAGCAGAATCATCCAATACAGTATTTGAGCCTTAAAATGCTTACCTGTTAGCATGTAGAAGGCGGAATAAATTGTTACATCCAATACAGTATTAGAGCTCTTAGAAGCGGTCTGGTGGATTAAATTGGCGAAACCGCTGGGAGGGTTCACCACTGATGAGCTAAGCCCTCCCAATATATTTTTTCATCGCAGTAAGGACAGTAGAAGTTTGTATTATGTATAAAAGAAACATTCGTGCTCTTAAATCCTTTCATTTTATATGTATAGATGGCGCGTTATTGCTTTGTGTTAATTTATGCCTAACTGGCCTTGTTTTTATTGTTTGCGGAAGAGCATTGCTCGATGCAAATATTTGAATGTAAATCTACTGTCCTATAAGCTTATGTCCATAGTTTTCTTAAAAACCATTTCTGAAATCCAATTCTTCAGTGCTGCGTATATAAGCAGATTCATCCAATACAGTATTAGAGCTCTTAGAAGCGGTCTGGTGGATTAAATTGGCGAAACCGCTGGGAGGGTTCACCACTGATGAGCCAAGCCCTCCCAATATATTTTTCATCGCAGTAAGGACAGTAGAAGTTTGTAATATGTATAAAATTAACATTCGTGTTCTTAAATCCTTTCATTTTATATGTATAGATGGCGCGTTATTGCTTTGTGTTAATTTATGCCTAACTGGCCTTGTCTTTATTGTTTGCGGAAGAGCATTGCTCGATGCAAATATTTGAATGTAAATCTACTGTCCTATAAGCTTATGTCCATAGTTTTCTTAAAAACCATTTCTGAAATCCAATTCTTCAGTGCTGCGTATATAAGCAGAATCGTCCAATACAGTATTAGAGCTCTTAGGAGCAATCTGGTGGATTAAATTGGCGAAACCGCTGGGAGGGTTCACCACTGATAAGCCAAGCCCTCCCAATATATTTTTTCATCGCAGTATGGACAGTAGAAGTTTGTAATATGTATAAAAGAAACATTCGTGCTCTTAAATCCTTTCATTTTATATGTATAGATGGCGCGTTATTGCTTTGTCTTAATCTATTACAGAGTTTTATTTATTTATCCTCAGTTTGTACAAAGTACATTACATATGATGATGTAATGACACATGTCAATAATGCGTATAATCATTTACAGATGTGTTTCTATTATACAACATGAAAATCTTGTCATAAGTTATATACAATATGGGGTTGTTGCTTTAAATTACCATATATATAAAACCAATCTCTCAAGCTTTCGGGTATCACAAACCCTTTTACAGGAGTATACAACGAAGATTAGGAATTATTTCGTTGTATACTCCTGTAGAAAGGTTTATAATACCCGAAAACTTGAGAAATCGTTTAAATAAATATTATTCTTGGAGGCAGCGTATTGTTACAATAGTTCAACATATTTTGTAAACAATTTTAAGGTATAAAATGCATATACAGTTAAACCTGCCTATAGTGCCCCCTCTTGGGACTCACCAAAATAGGGTGCTATAGAGAGGGGGTGCTATAGACAGGTCACTTTTAATGTAAAATGTTTACATTTTAATGTTTAAAATCGGGCGCTATAGAGAGGAAGGTGCTATTTCGAGGGGGCCCTATAGACAGGTTTAACTGTATTGTCACGTTTGTGAATTTTTATTATAATTGTTCAATTTTCCAATGATATTTGTATATTAAATAAAAAAGTCATTTGTTATCATCATCACATGCAATGTATTTTTTAAACGAACGATAATAAAAAACAACAACAATTTTAATTGACATCATCATTATTATAAAACAACAACTTAAATTAACAATTTTAGAACATATTTCAACATTTAACACAAAAATGTTACAGTATATTCATTGTTGTTGTCGTGTCCAATGAAGAGCCTCAGATGTCTCCATGCATCTCTATCACAGCAGTTGCAATGTCCACTATCTTGGTTGTGTAATATATTCATTTAAAAACAAAATATTTAGGTAAATAAATATATTACATCTTCGGCAAAGATACCTTATTTCATAAATTGCCCTTTTGTTCAGGTGGCCGACATGAAAGAAGTGACCTGATGGCATGAGAACTAACTCGTCCTTTGATCTCCACCAGTCTGGAACAAGTTGGCCCTTCGAGACAAAGGGGACAAGGGTAAACAGAACTTGCCTCTATGGAGCTGCTTCTTTGATGGCACTAATTTATTTTTTTCACTGAAGACTCCTCCACTCAGTGAATTTATACCAACATGTTGGAAGTATGCTTGGAAACTGCAATGATATACCAGGTCTATTAGTATGAAACGCGAAAATTTTCAGTGAATTCAAAAGTTCACCAATTGCATACAACAAAAGATTTTTAATTCAAAGTAACTGCCCTGATTAGCTATACACTCGGACCACTTTTCAGGCAATTTTCGAATTCCTTGTCTGAAAATTTCTATTCCTTTTGAGTCGAACCAGTCAACAAGTCATTTTCGGAGTATGTCTGAGTTCGAAAATTCCTGTTTTTTTAGGGCGTGTCCTAAAGATGTGAAAAGGTGGTAGTTCGACGGCGCTAGTCTGGTGAGTACGGCGGGTGGGGTTAGAGTTCCAAGCCCAAGTCTTTTATGGTGTTTTTGACCACCGTAGCGTTGTGGGCTGGAGCGTTGTCATGCTGCAGTATCAGGTTGTTGTGCTTTTCGCGCCATTCCGGTCTTTTTTCATTCAACGCCTCTCTCAAACTGTGCATTTGTTGTTCGTAGCGACTAGTATTGACCATTTTGCCAGGTTTCAGGAGCTCGAAATATACTACGCCGGTCTGGTCCCACCATATGCAAAGCATTGCCTTTTTTCCGAAGCGATTGGGCCTAGGCGTCTGTTTTGGAAATTGGCCGGGCAGGCCCCACGACTTTTGGCGCGTAGGATTGCTAAAGTGGATCCATTTCTCATCAGAAGTTACGATTCGGTGCAAAAATGACTTCTTTTCATGCCTGGCGAGCAGCCCTTCGCAGGTTACCAGACGCCGTTATTGCTGCCTTTCGCTCAACTCGTGGGGGACCCATCTGGAAAGCTCATGGGTCATTCCGAGGCCGTTTAAACGTAGAGAAACAGCACCTTGAGACACCTGGAGCTGTTTTGCGAGTTTCCCCTGCATTTGTGTACTGTCCTCATCCAAAAAAGCTTGCAGTTCAGCGTCCTCGAACTTTTGGGGCGGTTTTCCATGTGGTTCATTATCAAGTTCAAAATCGCCACTTTGGAATTTTTTAAACCACCTGTAACACTGCGATTTGCTCAGAGGGTGGTCGCTGTAAACTTCCTCGAGCATTCAGTGGGCTTCAGTGGCACTTTTCTTCCAGTTGAAGGCGAACAACAAAACGTCCCGCAAATGGGCACTTTTTGGCTCGGAAATCGCCATTTTCCACGGGCTCCAGAAAATTTTCACGATTTGAATTTTTCTAAAACTGCACGCATGCTGATGCCACATGAGTCAAAGAACAAAACGCCTACAACAGCGCCACCGTCGGCTCAAATAAAGTTGCACAGCGGCCTCTGGCGCCCATTTTCGCGTTTCATACTAATAGACCTGGTACATATGGTATATAGATAGAGATTATTTTAAAGATTGACCAATCCATAATAATATCTATAAATTAATAAAAGGCAAATATTGGATCTAAATTTATCATTCAACCAATATTTCTAGGGACAAAACGCCTCTCTTTATCAAGGTTTTTCTTTGATTTAAACTAAATCACGTGGGTATGTGATCCACTCATGCTATACAAGATCAAAGTAAAAAAAAACTATCTGATGAAATTTCACGGTATATTATTATTAATATAACCATTGTACATATATTTTATATACAGTGAAATTTTCATCAGATAGTTTCTGACTTTGATCTTGTATAGCATGAGTGGATCACATACCCACGTGATTTAGTTTAAATCAAAGAAAAACCTTGATAAAGAGAGACATTTTGCCCCTAGAAATATTGGTTGAATAATAAATTTAGATCCAATATATGTCTTTTATTTATTTATAGATAGAGATATATATAATTCTTAAAAGTACAATTTTTTATTATAATGCACTAGAGCGCCATCTGTTATGAAAATTCGAAACTATTTTAGACGCGTAAGATTCTTTTTGTATTTAAACAATTTCTACTGCCCTTACTGCAATAGAAAAATTATAGTGAAACTGATGCTAGACTCTTTATATGGGTATTTTAGATGAACTATGGACATAAGCTTTGAGGACAGTAGAATTACATACAATTATAAATATATAATATGCTTTTATACCATTAAAATCTGCATGTATTTTTACCTAACATAAACATTTTCATAAAATAGTGAAGTACATAGTGAAATATTTTCCTCAAATACATTACAATTGATTTCATTTAACTAAATTTGCATACCAACTCTTTGTACATATTTCAATTGTGTTGATATTTTTCTCTTTTCATCTAACTAACTTGCATGCTAATTCTTGTACATATTTCAAATGATCTTTTTTTCTTGTATTTCTTGTTTAGTTTACCTTTAAAGTGCAAGTGTCCCTAGTGGGACATAGAGCTCTAATACAATATAATCCGGCTTATGATTGTAGAACGAAGTTTGAGAATTATATCGCAAATCTTTCTTTTGAACGAAAAAACTTCGTTCTACATTCATAAGCCGCAATATATTGTATTATAAATTACTTTATATAATATTTACGAAGGAAAAATATGTCCAGGGTAGAGCCTAGTGGACATGGTACTGCCCGGTAAGCGGAACACTGTGGGTTCGATTCACATCCCTGGACACTTTATTTTTCCGTTTATCATTACTCTTCACAATTCATCCTTTCATACTTCATCCCTAAGGAAAGAAATAATCGTTATTTCTCCTTAAAATAAATATCGATTTTTCGTTCAAAAGAAACATTTGCGGTAAAATTTTCAAACTTCGTTCTATAGCGCTCTAATGAAGAAATAAAATAAAATGTATTTTTATTTTTTAAATATTATAAACCTTTATCAATAATTATTGATTATTATTATTGGAATATAGATATAATGTGATGCAATAAAAACTACTTTGTAATAATAATAATAATAGTTTCTAAAATGTTTTCTCGAATTTGTAAAAATAAATTTGCAACGAAAAATACTTTTAAGACTATTTTTAGGGTTAATGGGGGTTAAATACATTAAAATTAATTTAAAAAATAAAAATACATTTTATTTTATTTCTTCATTAGAGCGCTATAGAACGAAGTTTGAAAATTTTACCGCAAATGTTTCTTTTGAACGAAAAATCGATATTTATATTATTGCATCACATTATATCTATATTCCAATAATAATAATCAATAATTATTGATAAAGGTTTATAATATTTAAAAAATAAAAATACATTTTATTTTATTTCTTCATTAGAGCGCTATAGAACGAAGTTTGAAAATTTTACCGCAAATGTTTCTTTTGAACGAAAAATCGATATTTATTTTAAGGAGAAATAACGATTATTTCTTTCCTTAGGGATGAAGTATGAAAGGATGAATTGTGAAGAGTAATGATAAACGGAAAAATAAAGTGTCCAGGGATGTGAATCGAACCCACAGTGTTCCGCTTACCGGGCAGTACCATGGAAAATTTGGTGTGCATTGCTTCAGTTAAACAAATAGATAAATATCCATTTATGTATTTAACTCCGCCTTTTCCAGTCCCAAGACCGGATGAAAAAGGAGGAGAGGGAGCAGTAGCAAGCTCGATAAAAAACCTGGGCTCAGCTGGCCCGGCTGATAGTACCCTGTAAGGGTTACTAATCCAGGGATACAGGATGAGCAGCGTTTGTACTACATGTTAGGAGCGGCTGCACATGGTGTCTGTTCCTCATGTCAGAGGCGGCCATTTTTTTTTTTTTTTTTGGAGCTAAGTCGGCCTGCCACTGAGTAGTGCTCCCAGTCTTAATGACAAAGGCAGACGCATTCTACTTCACCCAGTCATGATGGTTGTCAAGTCTCAAGCTTTACAAGCTTGATACCCTAATATGATTGAGTGGAGATAAGAAAGAAGGTTGCCACGTGGAAAATTAGGGAAGACAAAAACTTCAGAGGGGACAGTAATTTATTTCAGGGAAGGACAAAACTAAGAACGGTAAACAAAAGATAAGCCACGAGGGAAATTTACAGAGTAGCAAGATAAAAACATAAAAATGACCACTCTGTTAATAAAAATATTAAAAATAATAAATACTTTGTTACAAGGTAGAAGATATAATAAATTTTATTAACGAGAGAATGCTATAAACAATGATTAGGTATGATATTGTTCAGTCATCCAGAATGGGGTATGTTGCTCCGTCAGCAATCTGGCAATGGTTGTCTCCTCGGATCATCCTCAAGTATCCATTCTCACCCCACTCTGGGCCCCAGCTGAGAAACACAAACTCAGAGTTAGAAAATCACAGCAGAATTCAAATAGACTCTGTTAGTAATGATACTTTATTCGCTTCCATCTGAAAATTACGAATAATATAATCGCTACCTTTAGAAAGAAATTTTACCTATAGTTTTAAAGTCACTAGATTTTCAAGTCAAAGTCTCTGTTTTGTTAGGAGCAGCGTGGTATCGCTGGAGACCCACTGGCGATTCTCCACCAAACTCTGCAGCGCTGGCAGAGGCGCCATATTCATTGTACATAGTGTATATAATGCATCTTTTTTAAATAGTGCAGACTGTGCACTTTGAATGTATTGACAAGATGTCAATAAAATTATTTTAATTGTCAAATTGATAGGAACATTGGCCCTATGTTTCATAGTAAGAAAATATCTAAAAGAAATACTGCTTTGTTAAGCATTCTAACCTCCCTATATCATACCTCTCATTCAATTCGACTTACCTGTAAAGATTTAAATTATGACTTTCTGCAATGCTGACAGAAATAGGGCAAATAGTAGCAACAGTCTCCATCAAGTCTTTCTCATTGCCGAATTCAATTGCAACGTAACTTTTTACTTTGAATACAAAATACTGATTTGATACAATGTTACTATTCCACGGTTTCAATAGAAAAAATCTACTGCATTAGAACCTCCCTGTAAAGGACAACACCTAGTTGCAGAGACAATATGTCCTTCAGGGAGAGGTGTCTTCTTACCTACAGGATTTAAGATGGACAAACTCAAGAAAGCTTGTGATCTAAGGAGTTTTGCGAAGAAAATGGAACCGGGAAAAGTGACAAGAAGGAAGATATTATCGGCAGCTCATTCATTGTTCGACCCGATTGGATTCACTTGCCCGTTCACAATCATTCCTAAGATGTTACTTCAAGAAAAATGTTTGATTCAAAGGGCTGGATGGGAAACAGACTTATCGGAAGACATCAGTCGAAGATTCAATGCATGGTTGAGTCAGTTAACTGAGGTGGACAAATTGAAAATTCCTCGCTGTGTGTTGTTCAATCTCAAGATAGAAGAACATGGACATTGCATGTTTTTATGGACAGTAGCAACGCGGCGTTTGCAGCTTGTGCCTATTTACGAAGTGGATTTCCTGGGAGTGTTCAAATTCAATTACTCATGGCTCGTTCGAGAGTAGCTCCTATGAAGAATACCACTATACCAATGTTAGAATTGGTTGCATGTGAAATCGGATCTAGATTGACTGTCCACATAAAATCTATGATGGAGTTCGAAGATATACCAATTACATTATGGACGGACTCTACTACTGTTTTAGCATGGATTAAACGTGATATGAACTGGTCAGTGTTTGTCGCAGGAAGAGTAAAGAAGATTCGACAAAATTCAAGCATAACTGATTGGAGGCACGTTCCTGGTAAAGAAAATCCTGCAGACATCCCCTCACGTGGAGCTTCAATCTCGCAATTGATTACTACTAGATGGTGGGAGGGACCTTTACCGAAGGACAGAGTGGAGTGGGACACTGCAGACTTTGGAGACCATCACTCTTGACAAGAAAGTCGAAATAATTAAAACAATAATAAACAATAAGAGGAGCTTCTTGTGTAGATTTCTTTATTACCGCAAGCTTTCGAACAGAACGTTCTTCATCGGGCGTGGATAGTAAAAACGTATGTTAGTACGTTTTTACTATCCACGCCCGATGAAGAACGTTCTGTTCGAAAGCTTGCGGTAATAAAGAAATCTACACAAGAAGCTCCTCTTATTGTTTATTATTGTTTTAATGATCGTTTTAAAGAGTTTAATTTCTACAAAGTCGAAATAAGATCAACTCCTTTAAAGGAGGACGCAGGCCGCGAAGGAGGCAGCCACAGACCAGAGAGCGGCCACGCAGCCTGCCAGAGCCAGCCACGGCTTGCCCCGACTGGGAGGTTCCAGGGAGCTCACCCACATGGACGACACGGCCATCAGGAGCACCGCAGGCAACAGGTACCAGCAGTGCTGCCATTGCCAGTACTGTGATGCATGTCCCGGACGCAAGATGCATGTCCCGGACGCAAGATGCATGTCCCGGACGCAAGATGCACGTCCCAGACGCAAGATGCATGTCTCAGACGCAAGATGCATGTCCCGGACGCAAGATGCATGTCCCGGACGCAAGATGCATGTCCCGGACGCAAGATGCATGTCCCGGACGCAAGATGCATGTCCCAGACGCAAGATGCATGTCCCGGACGCAATATGCATGTCCCGGACGCAAGATGCATGTCCCGGACGCAAGATGCATGTCCCGGACGCAAGATGCATGTCCCAGACGCAAGATGCATGTCCCGGACGCAAGATGCATGTCCCGGACGCAAGATGCATGTCCCGGACGCAAGATGCATGTCCCGGACGCAAGATGCATGTCCCGGACGCAAGATGCATGTCCCAGACGCAAGATGCATGTCCCGGACGCAAGATGCATGTCCCGGACGCAAGATGCATGTCCCGGACGCAAGATGCATGTCCCAGACGCAAGATGCATGTCCCGGACGCAAGATGCATGTCCCAGACGCAAGATGCATGTCCCGGACGCAAGATGCATGTCCCAGACGCAAGATGCATGTCCCAGACGCAAGATGCATGTCCCGGACGCAAGATGCATGTCCCGGACGCAAGATGCATGTCCCAGACGCGGGATGCATGTTCTGGACGCGAGAGTGATATTCAATGCGCAAGCCTGCGTTGCAGCTCTAGCTATTTCGAGAACTCGATAATCTATAGGAAACGATCGAAAGAGAAGGATTTCATGGCCATTAGGAAAAGTGGAGGAGGTGCTACCTGGGGCCGATGGACAAGTTCGAGTCGCAAGAGTGAAGACATCATCGGGAGTTTTTCTTCGTCCAGTACAGCGACTTTTCCCATTAGAAACAAAACAAATTTAGATTAGCCTCTACTATAGCCAATAAAATATAGTATTAGAATTTAATTTATATCAATTAAATTGGTGGGAGGAATGTTAGTGAAAGGTAATTTGCGCTGGGCCTCACGTGGTCTGCGAGAGGCAAGGCACGCCCGCGCGTGCACCATCCTGACGGCGGTGACGCCAAGGTCGGCGCGCATGCGCGGCGGCGGCGGTCACGTGGGTAGCACGAGCGGCGGTACGTTCGAAAACTGACGGCCATCGAAGGCGGTCACGTGGGAAGCATGGGCGTGGGTACGTTCGAAAACTGACGGCCATCGAGGGCGGACGTCTTTCCCATCCATCCGTTTGAATCAAACATTTTTCAACTTCTTTTTTACTAAAAATTTAATTTGTAACATTATATTAATATCTATATTTATCCTTAATAAATTAAAATACCTTGGATGAATAATTGAATCATTTTTTTCAATATCAAACGAACCACCCCAATACAAAGTTGATCACCTTTGCTTGAGACCATTTTAATCCAAACGAACCTAGATCATGGTGCACCAATCTAAAAGTGTACCGAACAGCTACAAAATAGTTAAAATGTTAAATTTGCAAATTTAACCTGTTCTTTATAGGGAGGTATTCTCTAGAGCGAGTGTCCTCTCATGGAGGTTCTTCTGTACACTATAGCTAGCATATATATATGTCCTACCTGTTTTTGATGAGCCAGTATGGTGTTCCATTTTCTTCGCCATAACCCACTAGTAACACCGCATGATTCAGCTGGTAGTGGCAATCCTTCTTGTATATTCCGGTCCTGGATACAATCATCATTGAGCCTGTCTCTCATACCTGTCATTCAATTCCACTCACCTGTAAAGCTTTAAATTATAGCTTGCTGCAATGCCGACAGAAATAGGACCAATAGTTGCCACAGCTTCCATTAAGTCTTTCTCATTGCCAGATTCAATTGCAACGTAACTTTTCACTTTGACTACAGTCTTGTTCTTGTTGAAGCGGCAAGGATGCTGTAAAGATGATCAGTTAATTGTTATATAAAGGTATTTCATACTTGGTGAGTACTTACATGAACTACTTCAGTTGATACATAGGGGTAGTCGGCCTCTGGTTCCAAACCTCCCACATCCTTGATATACTTGTATGCTTCCCATGGCAATCCTCCGGTAATGCAACCATCATCATCTGCAACACATTCACGTCAAGTTTACCAGAGTCCTGGGATTCTAAATGGTCGTTAAGAGAGATACAACTTTTAGTAAAGAATATCATTTTGCAAAATAAAACGGAGATTGAAGAGGAGTATCGGACGCATGCGTCCGAAAGTTTGCTAATAAAATTCACACAAGATACTCCTCTTCAATCTCCGTTTTATTTTTCTATTTAACTCGAAGAGTTTATTTTAGTCGAATATAATTTTATTAAGACGAAAAACCTTAGTGCATGTATCATATGTAAATAAATTCCAGTGTTTTTTTTTTTTTTTTCATTTCTTTATTTTTATGAGGCACAATTTGGATTATAGATTATAAACACAAGGTAATAAGACCAAATCCTGTTACCGAAACGTCACACACTATTTATTTATTTGGATTTGGTCTTATTACCTTGTATTCCGTTATTTTGTATCTTTTTTTCCCTCGGATTTAGCTTTTAAATCTTTTAATGAGCTCAATTGTCTTAATTATAATGTATAAATTTCATTATCTCAATATTGATTGTGATTAGCTTTTGCTTTTTTATCTTCATTAGCGGTGAATCCGTGGTAAATCCATGTATAATAAATCTATTTTTCTACAATTTATCTAGACTAATATAGTTATTAGCTCGATTGTCTTTATATAATTTTTCCTGTTTATAAATATTATATTACCATTAAGGTACTATTACTTTTTTCCTGCATGTATCCTACATTTCTGCTTGGAGAATTTGTATAAGACTAAAAGGTATTAATAAAGCTTGTTGCTGTACATTACTGATTACTGGTACTATTACTGTTATTCCTGCATGTACCCTACATTTCTGCTTGGAGAATCTGTATAAGACTAAAAGGTCTTAATAAAGCTTGTTGCTGTACATTGCTGATTACTGGTACTATTACTGTTATTCCTGTATGTACCCTACATTTCTGCTTGGAGAATCTGTATATGAATAAAAGGTCTTAATAAAACTTTTTGTTGTTGTCATTGTTTTTTTGTTGTAAGGAATAATGTTTTAACAAATATTTATTATCATGATTATATATAATTATCATTCTTTCTAATTAGAATTTCTTATGAAAGCGAAGACTAGAACGCGGCTGATTCCACACTAGCCTGTTCAGTGATTCGCTAACCATGACGTATGCACGAAGGAACGTGTGGCCTTTGGACATGGAGTATAGGAGCTCCATCTATGATTCCTTTCTTCCTGTGGTGAAACTGTATAAGACCGGTGGTCTTAATAAAGCTTTGTGTGTGTATTAGAATCTCTTATTATAAATATAATTGCGAGCACGCGTACACCACTCTCGTTCTACAAGGCCAGACACAAACATCCTCGATAAAGAGAGGCGAGTTGTCCCTCGAAATATTGGAACAATAAAATAATTATGAATCCATTATATGCAGATTTTTAAATATGATTTATCAAGAAATTGGGTTGGCCAAATATCACGGAGCAAGTTAAAAAAACGTTTAGTTTATTTTTGCTCCACTAGATGGCGCTCTGCAATCTAAAAAGCACATGTGCTCGTGGTCAGGAAATGTCTTTTTTATTTTTAATATATATATATATATATATAATTGAAAAAAATGTAATCACCATTTCCCCCCCCCCCCTCTCCCCCCCCCCCCCCCCAAAAAAATTTTGCATTCCATATACTCAGGAATAGAGAGACCTACAGTAATCGCAGTCCACGAGCTGTTCCGGACTCAGGACGGTGAGGTTTCCTGTCTTGACCTTCAACTGCCCTTCCAAAGTGCCGACTGTGGAGAAGGCCCAGCAGGAACCACATACTCCCTGAATACACACAACACATGTATAGCAAATGAAAACATCAATACGCGAATGTTTCTTTTCACAAATAAATCTCATTTCTACTGTCCTTAATGCGATGAAAAATATTGAGAGGGCTTGGCTCATCAGTAGTAAACCCTCCTAGCGGTTTCGCCAATTTAATCTATCAGACCGCTTCTTCAGAGCTCTAATACTGTATCGGATCATTATGCCTTTATATACTGCACTGAAGGGTAGAATCTTTGATATTTAAGCAAACTATGGACATAATCTTTTAGGACAGTAGAAATACATATATGTAATAGGATGATGCAATTGTTATTACACTATAATATTTGATATATTACACTGTTGTAGAATCCTGTCGATTTAACCGTTCTGTGGCAATATCGTTGTGGAATTTCTTGTTGTTCGATTTGAATGGTGAGGATTGGTTGAAGCGCAGTCGTTGAGTGGTAAGTGAAGCACACAGTTAGGAATAATCAGGACACGTGATTGGGTTTGAAAATAAAAGGCAACTGGATTGGAGGAAAGAAAGCTTGAGAAGAGCTGAGCGATTTGACTTATTAATTAGTTGATCACATGGCGGTGATTGTACTTAGCTACGGGATGAGCAGAGGGGGAGAGGTCCAGAGCCGATGTCACCTCCTTGGGAGCCAAAGCGTAACTACTCATTCTTGTTTTCCGATTTAACACCAAGCCTCAGTTTCTCTCTGATTGGTTGAGAGATGTCACATGATCTTTTCCTATTGGTTGACCTACTTAAGGTACTGTCTTTTGATTGGCCCGCGGTTTCCTTTGATATTAGTTACGCCCGGCTTGGGTCAGGAAGTCTCGTGTTTATTTGACTTTATTTACTTCCGCGGCTATCAAAATACATCCTGCTTTGTCAGGAAGTATTGAATGCTAGCTTTAACATTTATAACTTCTGGTCATTAGAGACGTCCTGTTTTGTCAGGAAGTATTGAGTGTATCTTGGCTAAAATAACTTCTGCGGTCACTAGAGACGTCCGGTCTCTGCCCCTGCAATATTGACACAGGGGTGCCCAGAATAGTCGTGCCAGCCTTAGGTCTACTTCCTATATCTTAATGCTACTTGCTTCCCTCCAGTTACCTTGTTCTTTATTAAGTCTTCGAAAATCATACATGGTACATACATAGTGGGTCGGGGTTGCATTTAATTATATACAAATTATGACATATAAATATTTGCATCGAGCAATGCTCTTCAGCAAACAATAAGAACAAGTTAGGCATAAATTGATACAAATCAATAACGCTCCATCTATATATAACAAATGAAAACACCAAGACGCGAATGTTTCTTTTCACAAATAAATCACACTTCTACTGTCCTAACTTTTTCATCGCAGTAAGGACAGTAGAGTTTGATTTATTTGTGAAAAGAAACATTCGCGTCTTGGTGTTTTCATTTGTTATATATGGATGATGCGTTATTGATTTGTACATACACATGTACATAAGTCACTAAATACACATGCAGTAAGCACAAACTTCAGCCGACGTACATGAACGTCTCAGAGAGTGCACATGCTATCCCAGGAAAACTTACCTGTTGTCGGACTGGCGTCACGTAGCCTTCCTTACTCCAATCCACTTCTTTCGGCAACTCTCGGTTGATTTGTCTCTGGAATATCTTCCTTTCTATTGATCCATGGGAGCTTTGATTGGACATCTTCAACCCTGGGAGCTCGTCGTGGCGCTATGACATCACGTTATGGTATTAAAATTAAACCCTGATATTATCATTAATTATTATTATCCCTAGTACACATGGTGCAGTCTTATGAAGTAGAAGTACTAATTACAATTACGGAGCCTCGTCAGAGTCCCGTATTGTTATTTTTCGTCACTACCTCCCGGTGCCGGGAGTGGGTAATTCGCGCGCCTGCTGCCTTCCTTGGATGTGGTAGCCGTTTCTCAGGCTCCCTCTCCGGAATCGAACCCTAATAGGCGATTGCTTTTACTGTAAATGCACCACATGTCTACACATGTGAAAAGCAGTTCGACTTTGCATTTACAAATGTCAAAGCCCCGTTTGATTACTTGCACTCGTTGGTGGGATTGGACTTTTGCAAGAAACGGAGGGCCATTGGAACATTTTTTTATCAGAAAAAAGTGCCCAATGCGGGATTCGACCTCGGGTTGTAGCAGTCGAAAATCAACGGTTTAGACCACCCTTTCACCAACCCCTTCTAAACCCTGATTCCAAATTCAATCAAATTTATAAAGAATTAATGCTTTGAAGATGTACTGAATGTTCTCTTAAAATTAAAGATACTTTGGCCAGTAAATCTTTATTACCTCGACGTTTTGACAAAAATCTTTTGTTCTCGTCAGGAGCAAACAAAAATTAAAACATTTGACAAGGTGTTAAAAATTATATTATTTATTTTAACGCCTTGCCAAATGTTTTTATTTTTGTTTTCTCCTGACGAGGACAAAAGATTTTTGTCGAAACGTCGAGATAATAAGATTTACTGGCCGAAGTATCTTTAAATTTGCAAACTATGAATGCCAGCTAGGCAGCCTCAATCTTTACGATGTAAAGTCTTGTAGCAAAGATGTAGAATCTCTGTCACACTAGAGACGTTTCTCAATTCCAAAAGATAATAAAGACTTTTATCAGCAAAGAACCATCATCAAATTCTATATTCCGAGGTCCAATTGGCAAGCCATTAACGAATGTGTCTTCTCAGCCGATAATGAACGTGTATCTATCCTCACATTGGCTCTTATTGAGCTGGAGCGCAATGGCGAAATTTGCTTACGAAAGTTGTCACAGAAATATCTAAGGAAGAATAAAGAGAAAGATATAGGTTAACAAACTAAATGAAAACAATTAAATCTTTATATAACGAATATTTTATATTATACAAAGCATTTTAAGAATGAATTTGTCACTTTTAAAAATAAATTATTCACTTTTAAAAATGAGTTCGTCGTTTGTCATCAAACAAGTGTTGGCGGTTGTAATAGCACAATTTTCTTTGAATATTTACTTGAGCTTGTTGAAATTGTAACCCCGCGATATGGATTTAATGTTTCTATATGGATAATGCAAGAGCGCACACATCCGCAGAAACATCTTTTAGTCTGCGTAAGAAGGTTTAAATTGTATATAGACCTCTAATTACGTTTGTTGTATTATAACTAACGCTTTAATAAAATATTTGTATAAGTAATTCCCAATTGTTATAAACGAAATAGTAATTTTAGCTCTTTAAGCATTAAAAAATAGAAATGCATACTCGAATAGAAAATCTTTTTTGAGAGATATCAAAAATGTCTATGCAAAACAAAGCTAGTACAGTAGAACCTCCCTTTAGCGAATACCTCTCCACAAAGGACAGTTTTCATTTGCAAAATTATAATTTTTACAATTTAGTAGCTCTCCGGTAAGAGGACACCTCTCCCTAAAGGACACTTTGGCTCTACAATTAGGTATTGTCCTTTACAGGGAGGTTCTACTGTATTATATTGAATTTGGAGGAATAAAAGTTTCTACAGAGGTACTGTACAGAAGCCGCTCTTTACCTACCATATCTGTGAAGTGGTTAACTCCCATCCTGAAAGATTCTCTATCGAGATCGGCATAGTAGTTGTGTTCTTCAATTAAACGCATGTTCTCTTCCCAGATAGCTCTACGGTTGATCTCCTCGTACTTGCCGTAGGACCTTTTGAACTTAATCTGCAGCCACAGAAACAATCAGTAAAATAACATACACCATTTGGCAACTGGAGACTTACCTTGTAGGCTTCCCATTGCTCATTTCTTATCTTGACGTCGTAACATAGAGCCGTACTTGCTACCAAAGCAAGTAGGAGAAGTTTCATTAAGATCTTCATATTGTGTTATCTCTCTGAACACAATAATCACATCTTTTATTTATTTATTTCAATTTAAAGCGCTATGTTCCCCTAGGGACACTTGCACTGTCATACATGTATGCCTTTACATTTATCTATACACATATATATGCAATACTTTTAATCCATGAATAGAATAGTCATATGATGTTAACAATGAGAAAGAGAGGGAAAAAAACTGCGTAGAAAAGAAAAAATGTCTGGAAATATATACATTAAACATAATATAAATTATCCGTTTCTTAAAATATATTTGTTGCTATATAATTTGAAATATATCTACAAAAGGTATTGAATTTAATATACATTTCTTTACTGGAAATAAAAAATACTTGGATCTGTTACTATTGAATTATTTTCGATTCTGTAGTCTTGAAAAGCAGGACAATCTAGTGAAAGATGTATTGAGGTTGAATAAATCATATCTTACTGTCTTCACATTTCAAGTAATGTTTTAAAATATTTCTAGAGATCTTTTGTTTGTTGGAAGTATATTCATAAAAAACGCAGTCATATCACCTATTAATTTATTTAACTCCCCACGTTTCAGTGACTTCCTGTCACTCTCCCTGAGAAGACATTCCCCTGAGGAGAGTGGCAGCAAGTCTCTGTAACGTCAGAAGTCAAATATATTATTGGTTGATGTACCTGTATTTTTCTGAAATTTTAAAATATCTTAATATATCACTGAAAATATGCATCGTCCAATGCATCTAAAAGATAGATTTCAATCACAAGAATTTATTCATTATCTGTTTTTTTTTTTTTTTTTGCTTATCCCTAGTACACGTGGTACAGGTCATCGTAATCATGGTGGATAGAGGTAGGCGACTGCTTTTACTGTTAGTGCACCACATATCTACACATGTGAAAAGCATTTCGCCTTTGCACTTACAAATGTGCCAGAACTCCGTTTGTTCACTTAAACTCGCTGGTGGGGTTGGACATTTGCAAGAATCAATGCCAATTGAGCTTTTTTTATCAGAAAAAAGTGCCCAATGCGGGAATCGAATTCGTATCGTAGCGGTCGGAAACCAACGGTCAAGATCATCCTTCCACCGACCCCATTTTTTTCAGGTTTTAGCTTTCATAACTTCCAAGCAGTATGAGAAAGAAACCAGAAAATACTGGCATATATAGAGATCTTTTTGAGTAATGTCAAATATATCAGTCAAATTTTGTTTGAGCGTCTTATAAGAGAGACAGGTCTTACTGTTGTATATAAAATTAATTCAAATTACTAAATCAGCTGTTTTTATAAAAAGGGTGGGGGGGAGGTTGAAACAAACACATAGAAATTGAGAAAATTTTCAATATAGCGCGTGCGCAACTATAAAATAAAATACTAAATTGCATATAGACTAAATGCATTGATTTAAAGTATATACTGTGAAAAAATTAGGACGGAAAATTCTATAAAGAGTAAATCTTTCGCCATTCAATTTTGTTATGTCGAGTTTTAAATACATTTGATTCATTCTCATATATATTTATAAAGAAAAATTTGTAAAATTGATAATAAAGTGGATGAAATAATTGGAAAAGAGAAAAATATTTTATTTATTATATATATATTCCAAAGTAGATGGATCTTCATCCCTTCCCTATATATATATATATATATATATATATATATATATGTTATGAATAAATTTGTTGTTATTAGATAAAGGGTTGATAAGACAAAGGATCGATAAGATAAAGGGTTGAGGTGCAGTCGTGATAAAAGAAGATAATTATTTACCGTCAAGTAGCTTTTATTTTCAATTACTTGAGGAAAGATTACACATTAGTTATTTTCACATTATATAGAATTTATAAAGTTAATCCTATATTAGTGATTTAAAAGGATTGATATGTTAACTACGCATATTTAGAACAAAACTATACAACAAAACTGAAAGTCTTTTAAAAAACGATGATAACAAAGTAATAATATAGAAATATTTGAGTTTTTAGATTATCTATATATATAAAATTGAATGTCTGTCTGTCTGTACTCTATAGATTCAAAAACCATACATCCAATCGCCGTGAAATTTTGGGATATTATTAGGTATATCACCGGGGAAGGTTTTTGAAAAATAATTTCCTGAATATCTTGAATATCCTTAGAGTTATTTGCAGATTTGTAGATTTAACTCGCAAGCAGCGCCCCCATTGTGACGATGATAACAAGTTTTCTTATCACTAAGTTTGTTATCTTAAATATTATTTATCAGAAGTAAGATTATCTCAGGATGATACGGCAATGTGACACGGGAAAAAATGTTCACTAGATAAAACTATGATTTTCTAATGTAGAAAATTAGGAAAGACAAAATTCAGGATGACACGGCACACAGGGACCGGGAAAAAATGTTCACTTTATCGAGAGATTCAAATTTACGAGTTTCAAATTATCAAAATATATCTTTTTTTTTAAATAAGTTTTTAGAGAATTGTTTTAACAAATGTTCGCTAGACAAACCTTTACTCGGGTAAAACCCCGGGCGAAGCCGAGTACGTTTTATAAGTTTATAGAGAATTGTTTTAACAAATGTTCGTTAGACAAACATTCACTCGGGTAAAACCCGGGCGAAGCCGGGCACATCCGCTAGTATAATATATATATATATATATATATATATATATATATATATATTAAGAAAAAGGCATATATATTAAAAAACGAAAGAAAAAAATAAAAGATAAAAAGATCAGGTGCTGAAATCAATATTAAAAATGGCATATCCTGACCAGGAGCACATGTGCTTTACAGAAGGCAGAGCGCCATCTGGTGGAACATAAATCAACTAAACATTGATTTAGCCTGTTCCTTGATATTTGGCCAACCCAATTTCTTGATAAATCAAGAAAAGCCATCCACGAACGCGTTTCGCGCTTTTGGCGCTCGTCAGCGTGGAGTAGGCTGAACCATTGCGACCAAAAATCTTTGATTTTTTTCTTTGATTTTCTAATGTGCTAAGCGTATTTACGCAAGTTTGGCCTTAAATACCCATTTCTTGGTTTTCGGGAAGCCATTGGGATCAAAAATTCTTTTTTGGTCGCAATGGTTCAGCCTACTCCACGCTGAAGAGCGCCAAAAGCGCGAAACGCGTTCGTGGATGGCTTTTCTTGATTTATCAAGAAATTGGGTTGCCCAAATATCAAGGAACAGGCTAAATCAATGTTTAGTTGATTTCTGTTCCACCAGATGGCGCTCTGCCTTCTGTAAAGCACATGTGCTCCTGGTCAGGATATGCCATTTTTAATATATATATATATGTGTGTATGCATGTATGTATGTACATAAAACGCAAAAAAAACGGTCTTTATTCAGTTAAAAGAGGCAAATACAGTCGGCAGTCAGAGGGGTAGGGGCATCAGGAGGTCGTCGATCTAGCTGTTGTAGTCTCTCCGTCTATTTCCATTTCTCTACATGGCGGAGGGGTTGCCTTCGGTTCTAGGAGAGTGGACTTAGGTTTTTTTTATCTTGGTTCCTGTTTTCTTGTTGGTCGGAGTTGTCGTGTTGAGACGCATTAAGCGGTCTCTTCTTCGTCGAATATTTTGCTTCGAACTTTGCTTCGATTTCTGCATCATACTTGTCGATCTCTGTTAAAATTAGTCTCATTTTACCTATTTTGTCATTGAGTGCTCTTCGTTGGTCAGTGTTGAGGTCTCTGAAGTTTTTTGATTTAAAATCTCCACACTTCTTGAGGTAGCAGGAGGTCCTATACTTCATGTCGGGATGCAGTTCAAGCTGTTGACAGACTTTGGTTTGTCTAGAAGTACCTGCCCTTTTGAATACTAACGCGATAATCCTTTCCATTTTGGGGTTGTCTCTGTGTTCGCAGTCTTTCAACTCCGTCTGGAGCTGAGAGGAGTCCATAGACCACTGTGAACATCTGGCTGAAGTGTCTTCGTCAAATTCTTCGGTTTCTGCGCCGGTCTTCGATTCAGAACACGGGTGAGTGGATGTTCCTCCACCAGGGGGAGCTGGTTTATTTTTCGTTCGGGTTCGACGTATAATGTCTTCTCATCACGGAGGTCTTGTTTCTTTTTTCGGTGGGGATGCTCTTCTCCATTGGAGGTTGTTTAGGGGTAGGGGTTTGTGGCTGTGCAGTTGGATTGAGGGCGTCTGCAAAGGATATTGTTACAGTTTCCCTGATCTGGGGGTCGAAAGGGCATTTGGCTCTGATATGGCCATGTCGTTTGCAGCCCATACAAACGACATCTTCAGCGACAAAGATCTTGAAACTATTTCCCATATAGTCGATGGTAATGATTGCCGGCATGGATGTTTCTTCCTTCTTTTTGATGACGATCTCTCTCCTTAAAGAGGAGAGGTGTTTGTACAGAGGGTTGTTGGTGGGGAAGGGGAGAGGTCGGACACTCAAGACGTGTCCATAGGGTCTTAGGGCTTTCGCGATGTCTTCATCCTGGATAAACAGCATCACGCCGGACAGGATGTATTTTTTGGGGATGTTAAACAGTGGGTAAGGGTAGATCGTTTGGTTTTTCACCTTAAAGCCGGTGTTGATTAGCATTTCTGCCTGTTTAATCCCGGCCAATGAGACTATGGCCTGACCATTTATCTTTCCGATGGAGTGGATGCTGGGTCGGCCTATGACATCGGCGATTCCCTCTAGGTGCTCTTCTGCGGTACAGTCCGGGAGTGAGACGAACTGTATCGTCGATTTTGTCGTTTAACCTCTATTTTCATACGTCGCCTTCCTATCTTGATTGAATTTTTAAAGTTCTTCTTGGGAGAAGATTGTTCTTTGGGAAGTGATATTTGCATGTGGCTCTCTTGCTTGCGTCTTGTATGTAGATTTGACAGTTTGTGGTTGCGATAATGATGATGATGTAAATTGTGATTTCTGATCAGCGAATGAGGTGAGAGATGACGTCGATGACGCAACAGCAGTTGCCATGGTGATGCCGCAAATCTACAACTTGTAGATTTACAAGTCTATGAAAATTAAATAGTTAAAAATTTTAAACTTGATGAAATAATTTGAAAAGTGGCTCAGAATGGAGCCCGTCTAATGGTGATTCTGATGATATGAATGAGGTTTAGTAAAAATGGCAGTCAGTCAAATGAAAGACGAAATACGCGGAGCTCGTGCGACGCGTGGCCGCACGGTCAGCGTATGTATGTATGTATGAATGTTTGTCGGCTATACACGTCCACAATACGTAACTAATCTGACTGACATTTTAACAGTATATATAGTAGAATCTGGAAAAACTTATAGTGAAAATTCCAGGTCTCTATCCCGAATATTCTTCGATTTATTTGTAAATTGTGTTGCAAATTTGCCCTTTCGCTCGGAAGTAGGGCTCTAGCGGTGAAGTTGGGAGGTAATATCAGCTGACCTAATGTACATATAAACGGGTGCTTTAACAGGACATAGAAAAAAATCTGGAAGAGATATTTATCGGATTTTCAGCCAAGAAAAATTGAAATTGACAGGTTTTGGGCAAAAATAGTTGTTTTTTAGTCAGAAAATGATGATGACAATATTGCTGTATCATGTTTGATTATCAGATACATATAATAATAAATAAATAAGTTTGAAAATTGCCTTGTCATCCTTATCTTCCGACATTTTGTCTGCCGGGAAGAGTCACAGACTGTGGACCACCTCCTTTTCTCCTGTCCAGCTTTTATGTTACAAAGGCTACAAACACTGCTTGGAGTACAAGACTTCAGCCCTGCCTCTACTTTCTGACTCCCTGCCGGCCTGTAACTACCTGGTTCACCGCATCTCTCCCCATGACTGGACTTTTAGACTGTAGCTGTACAGCCCGGGTAGTTGGTGATTTATGCTCCAAGAACCCTGGTTACCTCTATTTTCTCTCTCTTGGTGGTGAAGCTAAAAAGATTACAAACAGAAAAACGTCGAAAAAAACCTTAAAGTCATAGATGCTGTGAACTAAATTTTCTGCCCTTCAACTCCAGGATTTTACAGACATGTCAAAGCCAAGACTTGTCTATAAGAAGATGATGTCCCTATAGACGCTATAATGACAAGGCCGATCTTCACGCCGCAAGAAAAAGGACATGAGACTACTAGAGAATACTTTCATGATGCTAAGGGAAACTTTAACTAAAATATCCAAGATTCATGTTAACGGCAACAAAATTTACAAGATGTATATGTTCTCCTGTAGAAGGGTAGAAATTCCCAAAAACTTCAGATTACTTGAGAATAAAAAGAAACTAATCTCCAGAAACCTTTTTAATTAATTACGATGTGAGTCAAAGCTCTCATAATGAAGGAGCTTTGAAACTCATTTCACAATTAATTTTGAATCAATAAAACAATCCTCTGTATCATTATTAAGTTTAAAACATCAAACCTCCAGGGATCAGTTTCTTTTTAAAATTTCAATTTACAAATCTATCTAGCTTTGGACACGAAGCTAGAGATTTGTAAATTCAAAATGTTTCAGAAGAAACTTATTCCTGGAGGTCTGATTCTTTTAAACTTGATATTAATTTTGATATTTTGTTACTCAGTAAAATCCTCTATTTGCGCCTCTTTTTATTTTATACTAGCCGAGTGACCTTGGCAACGCCCGGTTTTTACCCGATTAAATGTTTTTATTCAAATACTATTCATTACAATTATAAATTGACATCGTGGATATCACTCTTGTGAAACGTCCCGCTCCAAACTTTGTGTGTTTTTGAAATATAAAAATAAAAATGTAAATTTTAACAATGATATTTGAAAATTCTATTATTTTGATTTTCAAATACTATTCGTTACAATTATAAATTAACATCGTGGATATCACTCTTGTGAAACGTCCCGCTCCAAACTTTAGTGTCTGAGAAGCGATATTTTTATAGAGAAATGATATGGCTTTGTGTCTTTTGCCCGAATGAATGTTCTTCTGTTAGAATTTTGTTCCTGCGTACTAAAAATGAACTGGCTTCACCCGTGGTCTCTGCTTTTTAGAATTTTTACAGATATAATTTTGTATCTGATGATCAAACATGATACAGCAATATTGTCATCATAATTTTTTGACTGTAAAAAAAAAAAAAAACAATTTTTGCCCAGAACCTCTTTTTTTCAATTTTTCTTGGCTAAATATGCGACAAATATTTCATCCAGATTTTTCTCTATGTCCTGTTAAAACACGTTTTGGGGGGTCGGTGGAAGGCTGGTTAAACTGTTTAGTTTTCGACCACCACGACCCGGGTTCGAATCCCGCATTGGACACTTTTTCTGTTTAAAAAAATAAATAAATAAAAAATGCTCCAATGGCCCCCCGATTCTTGCAAAAGTCCAACCCCACCAGCGAGTGCAAGTAACCAAACGGGGCTCTGGCACATTTGTAAGTGCAAAGTCGAACTGCTTTTCACATGTGTAGACATGTGGTGCGCTTACAGTAAAAAAGCAGTCGCTAACTACCCACCATGATTATCATGGCCTGTACAAAAAAAAAACACGTTTTACATGTACATTAGGTCAGCTGTTATTACTTCCCATCTTCAGCTTTGCGAGCGAAAGAACAAAGTTGCAACGCAATTTGCAATTAACTCGAATAATATTCGGGATAGAGACCTGACATTTTCAGTATAAGTTTATCCAGATTATACTCTATATACTGTTAAAATTTCAGTCAGATTAGTTACGTATTGTGGACGTGTATAACCGACAAACATACACTGACTTTTATATATTTTTATATGAATTAGTCGGGTAATGTTGACATTTGTACACTCCAGGTTTCTTTAAAAATTAAACGTGAATAAATGTTAATTATGTTTTGGTAAAAATTAAATTACTTCAGCATCCTGATCTTCATTTTTTATGTGATAATATATAGATTTTTTCCTGACCGATTATGTGATGCTATGATTTACTTGTTGTAAATATTTTTCTTTATTAGCCGTTTTATATCTGTTAGGTCTAAAAAGGACGTACGAGTCGTATAGTATAACCTCCATGAGGATACTCACGCTAGAGGACACCTATCTATAAAAGACAGTTTTCATTTGCAAAATTTGCATTTCTACTATTTAGCAACTCTCCGCTAAGAGGACACCTCTCCCTAAAGGACGCTTTAGCTCTGCAATTAGGTGTAGTTTACAGGGAGGTTCTACTGTACTAACAATGTAAATCTAACCTAATTTATTTTAAATTTAATCACATTTTCTGTATGGGTGTTTTGATCGCCTTTCGGGAACTAATCTAAAAACATCCTGTGCGCATAAATGGACTCTAATATGTATAATCGAATCAGATAATTGTTCTTATATACAAAAACATATATATTTTAAAGTATAAAAGTATGTGTGTGTATCTAAATATGCAAAATATAATGTACACTTTTGAATATATTTGGTGTGCAAGCATGACTCCACGTTTTTTTTTATTTGGTTAGAAAATCTAATTAAATTGAAACAAAGTTATATATGCAAGACATATATTTAAAATAATTGTCATTGTTAGATATAACATTCTCCCATAATTTAGGTAGTGTATGGATGCCACCATGTAAAAAAATGTTCTGGTTTCGAGGCAATCCATTCATCAAGTCAATTTTCAACTTTCTGGAAGCGCTGGTCAGCCAGCCCAAGTGTCATCCACAAGAGATGATAATCCGATGGAGCGATGTCTGGAGAGTATGACGGGTGGGGTAAGACTTCCTATTTGAAGTTTTTCAGGGTATCTTTTACCGATTGTGTGGCATGTGGCCTTGCATTGTAATGAAGCAGTATCAACTTAACATGTCGTTACGCCCATTCTGGTCGTTTCACTGCGATTTCTTGGCGTAACTGCGTTAATTGTTGTTGATAGCAATTAGCAGTGACGGTTTCGCCTGGTAGCAGAAGTTCGTAGTAAAGTATACCGTGCTGATTCCACCAGATGCACAGAAGAACTTCTTGCCGTGGATATTGGGTTTGGCGGTCGAAGTTGTCTGCTATCCTGGGCTTACCCATGATTTCTTGCGCTTCGGATTGTGTCAAAATACATCTATTTTTCATCCTCAGTCACAATAAAATGAAAAAAAAGACTTTCTTTAAAACCTTTCCAACAGGATTTCAGATATCGTTCTTTGATTTCCTTGTTCTTTGCACACAATTCTTGATGTAACTATTTCTCTTCCTTCTGGATCTTTCCCATAGCATGCAAACGGAGTAAAACAGCCTGTCGAGTGACGTTGAGAGAAGCCACCAACTGTTCTTGTGTTTGAGCATTGTCTTCATCCAATAATGCTTGAAGTTACTCATCCTCGAACTTTTTTGGCGGCTTTACGTGTTACTTGTCGTTGACGTCAAATCTCCAGATTTGAATTGTTCAAACCACTCTTGACAGGTTCTTAATGAAGGAGCATTTTTTCCATAGGCGCTATATTTAGAGCATTTGATGAGTTTCAGTTGTTCTTTTCTAAGGTTGAAGATGAAAAGCAAAGCTTCTCGCAAATGCGACTTTCCAGGCACAAAAGTAGACATCTAAAGAACTAAGTAAAATTGCGCAAAAGATTTTATATCAAGTATCCCTATATATAGTCACGACCGTCTTTCCTCATCGGCCTCAGTCACGGATGCGCGCGCATCATCATTATGATCATTATCCTTATCTAATGATAATAATAATAATAATTATTATTATTATTATATTATTATTATTATCAACATATATAGTCACGACCGTCTTTCCTCATTCCTCATCGGCCGCCTCTGTCACGGATGCGCACGCACAGGGAGGTCACGTGCTCGCCGGCAGCCAACGGGCGCGCGCCGCCGGCATTACGTCATAGATTATAAACACAAGGTAATAAGGCCAAATAAAAAAATAGTGTGTGATAAGGCACAATTTGGATTATCTACTTATATAATTGCCTTATTCTGTCTGTGTGAAGTTCACTGTGTGAAGTTCACGGATAGATTTTGGTCAGAATGGATAAAATAAAAAAATTGTAAAGGGATGGGAATCGAACCCACGACCTTCCGCTTACCAGGCAGATGCCATGACCACTAGGCTACCCTGGACATATTTTTCCGTTCACATTTTTATTTTTATATTTTCAAGACACACACAGTTTGGGGCGGGACGTTTCACAAAAGAGACTTCCACGGCGCCAATTTATAATTGTAACAAATAGTATTTTAATTAAAACATTTTTAAAATATATACGCACTCGGGTAAAACCCGGGCGTTGCCCGGGCCATTCGTCTAGTTACATATAAGTATCAAGCGCTTAAGACTTGGAAATCGATGAATAATAAAGTATAAAGTAAAAGTTTGTTTATGCGTATTTATAATGGATTAAATAAAAACGTGGAGTTATTTTTTCTCACTCAATAAAAAAAAAAATTTTGACAAAAAAAACGCATATTAATCATTACAAACATTTGTTTAACAAAAAAATTTACTTGTGTGGCGTTTTTATGAAAATTTACACTTGGGTCTAATGGACTTTTGTGATTTGTCTGTAGAATCGGACCAAAAACAATCTATCTAGCTGAACCTGATCTGAAGCTAGGTGATATTAGAGATGATTATTTTCTGCTAAATTTAAAAATTACAACGATGAGAAATGAAAGTGAAGCAGTCAAAAGGATAGAAACAACAATCATGATAAGTCACAATTTGGATTATAATTTATAAACACAAGATTATAATACTAAATCCAAATAAATAGTGTGTGACGTTTCGGTAACAGCGTTGTTACCATCTTCAGACTAAAGTACTGAATTCAGTACTTTTCAGTACAATTCAGTATCATCATTCAGTACTTTTGTCTGAAGGTGGTAACAGCGCTGTTACAGAAACTTCAGACACTATTCATTTATTTGGATTTGGTCTTATTACCTTGTGTAAACAAAAAATCATGTTAATTGTTTTATCTGTGGTTACTTTGAGGCTTTCTGACTTTTAATTCTTACAAATTTCAGAATGCTTTGAAATTTCAAATGATTTTTCTTTATAGGTAGTATACAATTAGACAAGAACACTACAATAAATATACAAGCAAAATATATTTAACAAAATATAACGACGATTGAAGAGGCGTGTCTTATAAGAACTTTATTCGCAAGCTTCCGAACGCATGCGTATTAAATACTATATTTTTCTCATATGCAAAAATATCTTGTTCTATTAATACTCATCTCATATTTCTTTCTTTTTTTTATTGTAAAGCCTGTAGAAGGACGTCCGAAAGCTTGCGAATAAAGTTCTTATAAGACACTCCTCTTCAATCGTCTTTATATTTTGCTGTTTTTATTCGAAGAGTTCAATTTAGTCAAAATATATTTAAGCAGAAAACTTTTAATGGAAGTTTTACATTTTGAAATTCCTACCATTGTACAATATATAGGACTAGCGGACGTACCCGGCTTCGCCCGGGTTTTACCCGAGTAAAGGTTTGTCTAACGAATCTCTCGATAAAGTGAACATTTTTTCCCGGTCCCTTGAAAAATACTCGATAAGTTGAATAAAATCAATATTAATTGGTTCCCTCGGTAATTGGAAATTAAAGGAATAGTTTCTTGCCTTGGAATTGTATCATTATTCTTGTCTAAAATAAATTGCCGTGTCATCCTGAATTTTGTCTTTCCTAATTTTCTACATTACAAAATCATCGTATCATCATGATAATATTTAGAGCAGATTGTTGAATTATAACAGATAAATTAGAATATTTATCTTGATTATTTTAAAGCGAAAAGTTATTTCAAAAATTTTATTCGCTAGAAACCTTCCCAGTACTATACTAAATAACTTCCCAAAGTTTCATGGCGTTCCAATGAGTGGTTTGGTCAGGCATAAAGGACAAACAGACCACACACACACACACACACATACATTCATTTATATATATATAGATATGTCAGGTACTGATATTGAATGAATGCTATGCATCGACTAGCTATTTGAGACGTGGTATTCTAACCCTACTCCATGGCCACACCAAGCACACCGATCACAATGCACTGTGGCAATGAACCAAGCAAGCAGTAAGTCACCAGAACTCCAACACAATTCAGTATCCCTGGGTCCAGGTAGGAAGAGAAAAAGAGTTCAATAAAAAATGTTGAAATAGTTAGCCAGAGAGAAGAGATTTCATGTTTATAACAAGAAAAATAAATTTATAATACAATATAATGCGGCTTATGATTGTAGAACGACATTTGGCAATCCTGCAAATGTTTCTTTTGAACAAAATATCTAAATTTAAGAAGAAATAACTATTATTTTTATCCTTTAGGGATGAAGTATGAAAGGATGAATCATTACTCTTCACAATTCATTCTATCATACTTCATCCCTAAGGTTAGAAATAATCGTTATTTCTCCTTAAATTTATATTTTTCGTTCAAAAGAAACATTTGCGGGATAATTGTGTCAAATGACGTTTCTACAAGAAAAATAAAATTAAATTAAAAATAGAAGAGAAAAAAGTACTAGTATTTGGAGTCTCAAGTTATATAACATTTGCATATTTTATCCATATTATTGGTATACTTTTCTGCTATTTGAATTTAAACATAATTAACGCGTGTTACCAAACCACATATCACACTGCCTATTTGAAATTCGAGCCGAATAAAAAATAATTCTATCATTTCTGCTTTAAAACCTAATAAATATGATACAAATACAGTAGAAAATCTATCAGCCAACAATCCCGCAAGAGGATAGCTCTATGTTTAAATCAATAAGCTTGAGGGATAAGTTTCTTTTAAATACATTTATTTCAAGCTTTCGGGCTCAACCGCCCTTCGACAGGAAAAATTCTATTAGCTACTAAAATTTTCGGATAGTAGCTAATATAATTTTTCCTGTCGAAGGGCGGTTGAGCCCGAAAGCTTGAAATAAATGTATTTAAAAGAAACTTATCCCTCAAGCTTATTGATTTAAACATAATATTATGGGATTACCTATTAATTGTTAGGATAGCTCTATACAAGAATAAAATTATCGTTTTTATTGGTTAGCAGCTCTTTGGCAATAGGATGCCTTTTCATAAAAGAATCTTCTGATAAAATGTTCTAACGTATCTAATTACGTCTTAAAGATATGTTTTCAGTATATATACTAAGATTGATTTTATAGCTTAAGCACAAAAACTTTTGGATGAAAAGCCAATATTAGATTTTAAAAATAACATTCTAGAAAACTAATTTAATCAGAGATTTCTTACACATTTTAAAATCGGTAAAAAAAAACCGTTATTAATCTCAAGTATTAATACTTATATACACTCATGGAGAGAGAGACAAAATTTAAGGATGCTTTACTTTTTAGCATGTATTTCGGGATTCAGACTAAGCTTGGTTTTATAGCTCAACCTTATTCAACATCAATTCAGAATAATTTTATTGGATCCCGATATTGTTTCAATATTAAAGTCGAGTAATTTTTAATATACAGTAGAACCTCCATGTAAAGGATACCTAATTTCAGAGCTAAAGTGTCGTTTAAGGAGAAATGTCCTCTTACCGGAGAGTTGCTAAATAGTAAAATTGTTAATTTTACAAATGAAAACTGTCCTTTGTAGAGAGGTGTTCGCTAAAGGGAGGTTCTACTGTATTTTTATGTCTATATTTTTTGTGTAACTTATAAAAATCAAGCTAAAATATATCGAAAAATCTCTCTTCATTAAAAAACTATTTAGAAATGTCATTTTGAAAATAAAGTCGAACTTTGATAATACAAAGCCCAAGGGACAGGAAAAAAAATAGAGTTATCCAAAAATTCTAATTAAAAACGGAAATTCTATTTATAGGAAATTCTAGGGACCAAAATAAATATTCGAATTATAGACGTTTTCGAATTATCCAAGTTCTACTGTATTTATCACATTTCTCATTGCAATCTCATTTTCACTTTTGTGCAATGCAAAATCATCGTGATTTGTAGTATTAGGATTTATTAAGCACAAAAACATTTGCATGAAAAGCCACAATATTAGATAAACAAAATAACATTTTAGAAAACAGAAATGAGAGATTTATTACACATTTAAAAAAACGATAAGAGAGAACGTTATGATTCTAAAGTATTAATACTTATATAAACTCATGGAGGAGAGAGACAAATTTTAAGGAAGTTTTACTTTTCAGCATGTATATGGGGATTCAGACAATAACTCTGAAAGATATTTAATACACAGTGTGTCCTTTATTGAAGAAACACGAGATAAGTGTGAACAAATTTCCAGTATCCAAAAAAAAAAAAAAAAAATAGACGACCGGCGACAAAGAATTTCCACTTCCTTTTGTCTATGAGAGAGAAATGTGCATAGATTTTTTCTTTTAATAAATTAATTAAATTAGAAAAATGTTTTAACTAAACCAATAAGGAATCTAAGGTTTGGTTTCTTTTCATAATTCTTTTATTTCTCGAGCTTTCAGGCTAACATGCCCTTCAACACGTAAGACATCAGAAATACTACTTCTAGCCAATTATAACAGAAAAATATTTCTCTATAATGCTTCAAAACACTTTTTACCTTACAACAACAACAACAAAAAGTCTTTTATTAGGGCCCATTGCCCTGTATGGATTCTCCACACAACAACAACAAAAATGCAGCAATTCTTCTCCCTTTCCCCTTGTGATTTTTACTTTACTACACTTTACATTTTATATAAAATCGAGACAAAGAATTTTCGTAAAAATTCGAAAAATTTTCTCACGCTTCTCTCCCATACTTCCTATATCTGCTCTTTAAGTTGTGTGTGCTCCAAAGAAAGTTCGGTTTGTCTTCGGGATTGCAGTCACCACAATCTACTTCCCAGCTTCATGGAAGCGAGTTGCTACATTGAAATATTCTACACTTTGGCAAAATACACTTTGGTAAACTTTGCTGGGACTATAAAAGTTTTTACTCATCATTGAAAAGAAAATGTAGAATTTATAATTGAATATTTTTTGAAATAATAAGATATATACAATTAATATCGTTATAATAACATCAAATTTGGACCAAAATTCCATGTTTTTATATCAAAAATAAAGAAGGCATATCCTGACCAGGAGCACATGCGCTTTTTTAGATGGCAGAGCGCCATCTTGTTGAACAGAAAGCAACTAAACGTTGATTTAGCCTATTCCCTGATATTTGGCCAACCCATTTTCTAGATAAATCAAGAAAAGCCATCCACAAACGCGTTTCGGTCTGTTGGCCCTCGTCACTTGTTTTTTTACACTTGGTTATCTCGTATGTTTTCAATAAAGGTCACTGTAATATCTTTCAGAGTTATTGTCTGAGTCCCGATATACATGCTAAAAAGTAAAACTTTCTTAAATTTTGTCTCTCTCTCCTTCCATGAGTTTATATAAGTATCAATACTTGAGAATAATAACGGGTTTATTTACCGACTTTTAATAACAACCAACACCTGACCATTTTATTTTTTTTAATATTATTTTTTCACATTTTTTATACATAAACCCTGTTGTTAATATAACACCACACGGTTATAAAAACAAATGGTGGCTTTAAACTCTAGAAATTCAGAATTGTGGTTTTAAATATACATGTTTTTCTGTTATAAAAGAAGGCTATTATAATAAGATCATTAAAATTTCAAATTACCTTTCCAGATGTTTTTTTTTTTTTTTTGTGTGAACATGGTTAATTTAGGCCAAAGTACCCCCTAACATAATACTGACATTAAGTGGGAAATTTCAGCTCAATCAAAAATATGTAAAATTTTGTGAAATTTAACGGTGAACAGAAACTCCCATATCTCAATTTTTCACAATAATAATATTCATAAAACAACACTTAAAGTTTCACCGCATAAGTTTCTTTTCTGTGAAAAATCAATATTTATTTCAAAGAGAAATATTTACCATTTCTAACTTTTTTGGATGAAGTATGAAAGGGTGAAAATATAAAGAGTAATGGCGAACGGAAAAATAAAAGTGTCCAGGGGCGGGAATCGAACCCACAACGTTCCGCTTACCGGGCAGATGCCATGTCCACTAGGCTACCCTGGACGTATTTTTCCGTTCGTAAATAATACTTAAAGTAACTTATAATACATTATAAAGGACTGCGGCGTATGATTATAAAACAACACTTAAAGTTTCACCGCATAAGTTTCTTTTCTGAGAAAAATCAATATTTATTTCAAAGAGAAATATTTACTATTTCTAACTTTTTTGGATGAAGTATGAAAGGGTGAAAATATGAAGAGTAATGGCAAACGGAAAAATAAAAGTGTCCAGGGGCGGGAATCGAACCCACAACGTTCCGCTTACCGGGCAGATGCCATGTCCACTAAGCTACCCTGGGCGTATTTTTCCGTTCGTAAATAATACTTAAAGTAACTTATAATACATTATAAAGGACTGCGGCGTATGATTATAAAACAACACTTAAAGGGGGTTCGATTCCCGCCCCTGGACACTTTTATTTTTCCGTTCGCCATTACTCTTCATATTTTCACCCTTTCATACTTCATCCAAAAAAGTTAGAAATAGTAAATATTTCTCTTTGAAATAAATATTGATTTTTCACAGAAAAGAAACTTATGCGGTGAAACTTTAAGTGTTGTTTTATAATCATACGCCGCAGTCCTTTATAATGTATTATAAGTTACTTTCATACTTCATCCAAAAAAGTTAGAAATAGTAAATATTTCCTCTTTGAAATAAATATTGATTTTTCACAGAAAAGAAACTTATGCGGTGAAACTTTAAGTGTTGTTTTATAATCATACGCCGCAGTCCTTTATAATGTATTATAAATAATATTCATAGTTATTTTTGGGGTGTCGATGGAAGGATGGTCTAAACCGTTGATTTTCGACCGCTACGACCCTGGGTTCGATTCCCGTATTGGAAACTTTCTGATTAAAAAAAAATGCTCTAATGGCCCTCGATTCTTGCAAAAGTCCAACCCTACCAGCGACTTCAAGTAACAAAACAGGGCTCGGCCACATTTATAAATGTAAAAGTCTAACTGTTTTTTACATGTGTAGACATGTGGTGAATTTACAGTAAAAGCAGTCATCTACTACTACCGGATAAAACACCACAGTTATTTCTATCCCTACTATTGTGTCACTTCAATATACGCAAATTTAAGTTTAAAATATCGTAAATTCGTCATTTTTGCAGGCATTCAGAGAATTGCATACTTTTCAATACTTTAAATATAAATAAAATAGTAACCCTTCAATTAAAAAAATACTTTTAATCGATGATTTAATATATACACACACACACAAAAGCCTTTATTAGGGACTTGCCCCATACAGATTCTCCCAATTGGGTAAGGTAATAATCATCTTGTGTTATTTACATAGAAATTGAACTGGCTTTACTCTTCGTCTCAAAGTCATTCATTTGTTGACTGGTCCTTACAAAATGATTACGTAAAATATGTATAGTAAGCTCTTGCCTTATATTTGTTTGCTGATATTTTTGAAAACAATCGATGATTTAATAAATGAAAAAACAATCTAGTCTCACTCTCTAAATTACAAATAGCTAAATATTCTATAGCAAATTCAAAAATAACTTGAAAATTACCTGAACAAATATACAGTAGAATCCTCCTTTAAAGGATTCCCCGCTAGAGAACACCTCTCTACAAAGGACAGTCTTCATTTGCAAAATTACCATTTACTATTTAGTAACTCTCCGGTAAGAGGACACCTCTACCTAAAGGACACTTTGGTTCTACAATTAGGTGTCCTTTACAGGGAGGTTCTACTGTGTTTTGTTAAACACAAAAAGTTTCATAAAAAAATAATTAAAATAGATAAATTACCATGTAGATATTGAGACGTCTGTAAAAATAATTAATATAAGTAGTTTTAGATCAAGGCTCCAACCTTTTTTAAAAAGTACAAAAATATTTGTGTTTTACTTTAAAAAGATATTGAGGAAAATATGAAAGAATATTTTGGTGAAGAGTACATTTTGAATATATTTTAATATAATCTGTATTTTAAAAACAAAAATAATCTTACAAATTTACACTCCATGAACATTATATTTACTTCGGGGTTCAAAAATCATCCATTTTGGTTAGCAGCCCCGTAAATAAAGATATTTCCATGAACACCGTGGGGTTATTTATATAAATAAATGTTTTGAGAAAAGAAATAAATAAATAAATGTATTCATAAAATAATTTTTGGAATAGAAAAAACAGAAACAAAAAGGGAATTCAATATTTTTGAAATAATAATTGTGATATTCAACTCTTGATTAGAAATAAACGTTCTTCCCTGATTTATAATATTATAAAATAAATAAAGCTTCCAGGGTTAAGTTTCTTGTTCAATTTTTATTTTCAAGCTTTCGGACTTGTATTGATTATTAATTTATTAACGTGATACTTCTGTTGAAGGACTAACAAGTCCGAAAGCTTGAAAATAAAAAGTTGAACAAGAAACTTAGCCCTGAAAGCTTTATTTATTTTATAATTGTGATATTTATTTATTTGAATTTAAATCGCTATGTCCTCCTAGGGACACTTGCGCTGTCATACATGCATGCCTTTACATTTGTCTATACATATATATACAATAATTTTAGACTGTGAATATAATAATCATATGATATTTACAAGGAGAAAGAGAGAGAAAAAAAAGAACTGTGTACAAAAGAAAGAAATGTCTGGCAATATGTACAATCAACATAATGATATGGTTCAAACTTTAAACCTAAAGTTATTTTGAAAGTACTGTAAATATAAGCTTGAATTTTGTATGCTTTCAGAATGTATTAAAGCATACCATAAGGGGAAAATCTCAAGAGCAAACTTCTTCCCGACGAACCAACCACCTTTATCAAATAATCTTTAAAAAATTTTCAACTTGAAAAATTCCAAATTTCTCCTCCAGAAGAAACCAGATGTTCCCGTGTTATTTCAAACTTTTTATATTTATTTATTAATCAACCAGAGCCGCGATATATTGAAATATTTGCGCCTATTACAGAGGAAACAAACAAAAATAATTAGAACTTAGAATTGAATAATTTACAAATTTACATGTATTAATCGACAGAGTTCATCAAATTTATATAGATAAAGTTTCTGATGTAAGAGAGTTAAATCATTTAAATCAGGGAACAATCGATATCTTACTTCTGTAAATTTCGGACAGTCGTAGATAAGGTGAAGAGCAGTTTTATATGAATAGTTTTTCGTTGGAGTTTCTTTATTTTTTAAAATATATTTTAGAACTATTACATATAATGCTTATAATTTAATATACAGTAGAACTCTCTTTAACGGACACTCCGCTAGCGGATACCTCTCTATAAAAAACAGTTTTCACTTGCAAAATTACCATTTTTACTATTTAGTAACTCTTCGGTAAGATGACACCTCTCTTTAAAAGACAGTTTTCATTTGCAAAATTACCATTTTTACTATTTAGTAATTCTTCGGTAAAAGGACACCTCTCCCTAAAGGACACTTTGGCTCTGCAATTAGCTCTCCTTTACAGGGAGGTTCTACTGTACTAGGTTATATAGAGATATCCCAGGTTCCTGAGGATATTTGCTAGGTACTTCCCAAGTTTTTCCCGAGTGCTTTTACTCGAGTATAGAGTTGTAGAATTCTAGTTGAATGACACGGTCAATGCCTGAGGTTTGAAGGAATAGATTTTTACCCAAGTGAATATAGAATAAAATTCTGTTTTCAAATGAATTATATACAGAAAAAAAAAGTTTTTACTACAATCACATATAAGGTTGTCTCAAAAGTTCGTATTTTTCTTATAACGTTGTTTTTCTTACTACTTGGCGAATAATATCATTACGACGAATACATAATAATACAAATACAGTAGAACCTCCCTGTAAAGAACACCTAATTGCAGAGTCAAAATGTCCTTTAGGGAGAGGTGTCCTCTTACCGGAGAGTTGCTAAATTGTAAAAATGGTAATTTTGCAATTGAAAACTGTCCTTTGTGGAAAGGTGTCCGCTGGCGGGTTGTCCGCTAAAGGTAGGTTCTACTATACAATTACTTTATAAATAACTAGCGGACCCGGCCACGCCCTGCTGTGGCTAAATTGTAATATGTTAAATTAACATTATACTAAACTATTCAGTACAGTAAAGTCAATATTCACTTATAAAGATAAAAATGTTTTAGCAGATCTAAAGCCCTACGGGATTGAGAATGGAACGTTACGCTAAAATTTGAAAGTGAATTTTATATATATAGATAATATAGCCCTTCATTATAATCATTGATTATAATCACTGCATTAATAAATGTCAGTGAACTCGTTTATATGTATTGTTTTTTGTTTTCGAGATATTCTAATAGAACGTTCTCACATTTTCTGTAAAATATCTATATATGCACAAACACAGAATATAATCACTACGTCTTAAATTCGCTATATTTATTGCTATAAATATTATTCTAAAATAATTCGCCAGAAATCGTCCTGATAGTATACTACACAGCGAACCCGGCCACGCGTTGCAGTGGCTAAATTGTAATATGTTGAATTAACATTATACTAAACTATTCAGTACAGTAAAGTTAATATTCACTAATAAAGATAAAAATGTTTTAGCCGATCTAAAGCCCAACGGGATTGAGAATGGAACGTTACGTTAAAATTTGAAGGTGATTTTTATATATATAGACAATATAGCCCTTCATTGTAAGCATTGATTATAATCACTGCATTAATAAATGTCAGTCTTCCCAGTATTCTTTTACCTATGTATGGAAATTTTGGTTTGAATTAGTGAACTACTGCGAATTTGTAGACGAATGACCCGGGCAACGCCCGGGTTTACACGATTAAATGTATATTACATATGGAAGATGGACGTAGTTCCCGGAGGGCACCCGCGAGGTCACTCTGTCCCCGCGCAACTGTCCAACCGGGAGCGCCCCGCGCCGTCAAAATCGTCACGCGTTCTAGAGGGCGCTGCTCGGCCGTCAGCCGGGAGATCTCATTTACTCGGTGGGGGGGGGCGGGGGGGGGGGGCAGGGAGGTCACGTGCTGCGCCGGCAGCCAATCGTCGCGCGCCGCCATCCCCCGTCTGCCGCGAGAGGGGCGCAGATTGCGAGTGAATTTACGTTTTATTGTAAATAGAAATGCAACGAAAGGTTATTTCTAAAGAGTAATTAGCCATAAACCATCCCTGTAGTATACTAAACATCTTCCCAAAGTTTCATCACGATTGGTTGAGCGATGTAGAAGATTATCACTCACGGACGGACTCACGGACGGACCAACGGACCAACCAACAAACATCCATTTTTATATATATAGATACAATGAAATGATTCATAACGGACCTCTAAGACACAAGACAGCCCGGGTAGTTGACGAAATGAGGATACGCTCCAGGAGCCTGGGTTACCCTTTATGTTACTACTACTACATAACAGCGAATAATATTGGTATTTCAATTTTTTGCAAGTGTTTTCGAACTTTTGGAACTTACTTATGTTTTAAAAAGAATTAGATTTTAAAGTTTATTTGGATTTTATATCAGTTAAATGTTGCAATATGTATATTTGACTTTAAATCTATTATAATTCATTTGTAGGCTACTTCAATATGGTTTTACTCACCATTTATTGAGTATTTTGCTTATTGTTATTTTACTTAATTATCCTAACAAAAATGTCTCCAAAAATGGTGTGAAGACACCTATGCGTATTAATCAGGCTTAAAAGCTTACGTCCATAGTTTACTTAAATACCATTTCTAAGATTCCATCCTTCAATGTAGCATATGAAAACAGAATGATCCAATACAGTATTAGAGCTCTAAAGAAGCGGTCTGGTAGATTAAATTGGCGAAACCGTTGGGAGGGTTCACCACTGACTGAGTCAAGCCCTCCCAATATTTTTCATTGCAGTAAGAACAGTAGAAGTTTGATTTATTTGTGAAAATAAGCATTCGTGTCTTAATGTTTTCATTTTTTATTTAGACTGCAACTTGGCGCTTTGATATTTTGATACTAATAGCTGGACCTGTAAAGGATATTATGAATAGGGTTAAATGTATTAAAAGATGAATATATATTACTAGACGAATCATCCTTTCAACGCCCACGTTTTACCCAAGGGCATTTTTATTCAAGTGCGTATGTATAAAAGAAATTTTGTTTTTATTCTAATATAAGGTTGTCCCAAAAGTTCGTGTTTTTCTTAAAACGTTTTTTTCCTTATTACTTGGTGAAAATAATTATTACGGGGAATACATAATAATAATACATAATACAATTACTTTATACATAATACAAAGACATTATACATAACGGCGAATAATATTGGTATTTCAATATTTTGCAAGTGTTTACGAACTTTTGGGACAACCTTGTATTATTCGTTATAATAATGAATTATATACCAGGCTTCGCCCGGTTTGTTTTACTCAAGTTTACCTAACCAACATTTGTTAAACAATTAACGCGGGTCTAGCATCAATTACCTATTGAATCCATTATTGTCAAGGTAAATTGATATTTGCTACTCTTTTCCAACATAACCATTGAGAAATGTTTAATGTAGCTAGCTGAATATATAGATTAACATATAAGTTATTCAAAGAATGAAATCAGACAATAAAAAAAAAAAACACATTTTTCATATTTTGAAGTTATAAAATTATGATAATTAATATATACTGATTCTCAATGACCCAGCTTTGATCGGCTTCTCCCCTAGTGAATGTTTGTCAGGAGTACTTTGCTTTAACAAATGTTATTTATTATAATTATATCATGTTTATTCTAATTAGTGGTCATGAAGATAAAAGAATATTGATTTGTTAATATTACATATAAATTATTATCGTCTTCATTTTGTGTCTTATTTAAAATTTTTATTTTTTTAAAATAATTTACTTCTCAGAGAGATATGTTGAGAAGCATTATATATTCCCGGGTAGTTGGCGTTCTGCGCTCCAGGAACCTGGGGTTATAAATATCTCTCTCTCTCTCTCTCTTATTATATATGCATTGTGCAACATTTACTCGCAGAGAACACAGGCGAAGCCGGGTCATAATACATAATTGTAAACATTTTATTTGATTTGAAATATGTAATTTCCTTTTATACATATACACTTGCATGAAAAAATGCTTTCGACTGGTAGTTGGCGATCTATGGATACGCTGCCTGGGTTACCTTTATGTTACTACTACTAAATGCTTTCGAGTACATATATCCCGGGGATTGTCTTATGTCATTCAACTAGTTAAGAATAATACTTATCTCTATATACAAAAAATAATTAACATTTCTGAAACGAAATTTTGGTAAACATCCACTCTAGCAGACCCCGAACATATTTTTAAAATACCTTAAAGCTATTTTTATCCCTATTACACGTGGTACAGGCCATGGTAATCATGGTAAATAGAAGTTGGGGACATATGTCTACACATGTGACAAGCAATTCGCCTTTGGAACTTACAAATCTGTCAGAGCTCCGTTTGGTTACTTGAATTCTTCGGTGGGATTGGACTTTTGCAAGAATCGGAAGCCATTGGAACATTTATTTTTAATCAGAAAAAAAAAAAGGTCAAATGCGGGATTCGATCCCGGGTCGTAGCGGTTGAAAACCAACGGTTTAGACCACCCCTCCACTGACCCCCCTCAGAGCTATGATGATGTTTAATAATAATAAATTAATAACTTCATCATTTTCTTCATAATCCATATGAAACTTGAAATTTATATTTTTCACGAAATAAATACTATAATATAAAAACCAAAATACCCCAGCCCATATGCAACCTCATCAACAGAAAATTAACAACAACAATTTCAAGAATCGGTACAGGACATTTTAAAGGAATGAAGATAAACCCAGACATGATTAGATCCTACAGGAACTGCAATAACTGTTACAACACCCAACTCACTCCGGACCATATATACAGTTGCCCGGCCATCCTTGCAGCCCTCTATATGGCAGACATCAATTCAATAGAGGACATCCATACGAACAAGGCACCTCAGTTGGCCGGTATCGTGATCAGGGTGCATGGACCGATCTGATCTGCTTCATGGACAAGACACCACCAAATATGTAGATTCTAAAATATTTTATTAAAAATTAAAAGGGTTCTTTATATTCTGTAACAAGGGTTCTTGTTAAATTTATAATATTTATTTATAGTTCTAATTGAAAGAAGAGTCTGAAAGTTGTTTTTGAATTTCTGTTTATATATAGAGTTTATATATGATCTGACTTCGTCTGTTTTCTGCTGGAGTGAATGTTTTACTGTTAGAATATTGTTCCTACCTACTATAAATGATGGTCGGGCATCATCCGCGTTCTGCTTTAGTGAATACTCTTCGATAGAATTTTTTTCTGACAGTCAAACATGATACAGCAATATTGTCACCATCATTTTCGAACTGAACTCTATGTCCTGTTAAAATTTCAGCCAGCTTAGTTACGTATTGAGGACGCTAATAGCTTCTACAAATATTTTTCACTAGATGGCGCTCTGCCATCTATAAAACACTCACGTTACTGGTTAGTTGCTAAATAGCAAAAATGGTCATTTTTACAATGAAAACTGTCCATAGTGGAGACGTGTCCTCTAGCCGGAGAGTTTCCAGTTGGTCTCGAGGACCACGCCATCACCATCTCCTCAGCGGTGAAGTACACGATCTACATTTTCTTCGTAGATCGTGAAATACGTGGTGTCGCTGGAGACCTGCTGGTAATTCTCCACCAAACTCTGCAGAGGTGGCAGAGGCGCCATATTCATTGTACGTAGTGTATATAATGCATATTATCTTTTTTAAATAGTGCAGACTGTGCACTTTGCATGTATTGACAATATGTCAATAAAATTATTTTAATTGTCAATTGTCTAGCCAGAGTGTACTCTCATGGAAGCTCTACTGTATTAATATATACAGTTATCAGCGTCATGCATTCTTTCTTAATTCTGTCACCGTTTGCTTTTGGTTCAGTGGTAGAATGCTCGCCTGCCACGCGGGCGCCCCGGGTTCGATTCCCGGCCGATGCATTTTTTTTTTTTACAATTTTTAAAACTCATTTATATTATTAAAATATATGTACTTTTCCTGTCTATGTACAGATTTATGGTCTATGTACACAAGTATACAAGTATTGTATACAAGTTATTTGCAAATTGCGTGGCAAATTTGCCCTTTCGCTCGCAAGCAGCGCCTCTAGCGGTAAAGATGGGAGGTAATATCAGCTGACCTAATGGACATGTAAAACGTGTTTTAACAGGACATAGAGAAAAATCTGGAAAATATATTTTTCGGATTTTTAGTCAAGAAAAATAAATTGACAGGTTCTGGGAAAAAAGTAGTTTTTTTATTCAGAAAATGATGATGACAATATTGCTGTATCATATTTGATTATCAGATACAAAATTATATCCGGAAAAATTCCAAAAAGCAGAGACCACGGGTGAAGCCAGTTCATTTTTAGTATGCAGGAACAAAATTCTAACAGAAAAACATTCATTCGAGCAGAAGACACAAAGCCAGATCATCTCTTTATAAAAATATCGCTTCTCAGACACAAAGTTTGGAGCGGGACGTTTCACAAGAATGGCATCCACGGCGCCAATTTATAATTGCAACGAATAGTATTTGAATAAAAGCATTTAATCGGGTAAAACCCGGGCATTGCCCGGGTCATTCGGCTAGTTAAAATATACAAGTATCAGAGTCATTAACAATCAATTCTGTCATCGTTTGCTTTTGTGAATGGAATAAATACCCATATATGGCCATTTCTTATAAGCATCGGTGGTTCAGTGGTAGAATGCTCGCCTGCCACGCGGGCGGCCCGGGTTCGATTCCCGGCCGATGCATTTTAATTTTTTTACAATTTTTAAAATTCATTTATATATATATTATTATTCTATATACAAGTATCAGAGTCATCAATTCTGTCATCGTTTGCTTTTGTGAATGTATGTAAATAATGGTGTTTCATATTTTTTATTAATTTTTGTTCTGGCCTTTATTTGTTTAAATCTCTTTTAAAAATCGTTTAAAATGCAGTCGCAATCATTAGCGAACACATATGTTTGCCTAATATTTCCATATGCTCTTTTATTTTTTACAGAAAAATATTTACATGCCAGTATTTTGGATTATTATTTTTTTTATAAACCTTTTTTTTTTTTTCATTCTTACTGAGAATATGGGCATCGCAGTCAGGATTCTTTACACTCAACTCAGGCAATTTCGAAGGTTAATGGGGGTTTGGTGGAAAAGCTGCCGTCTATTTAAACTATATTAATTTTGAAACAACTAAATGGATTGCAAAAAATAATTAAATCAAATACCTAAACACTAATATAATACAATTTTTGCCATTACACATTTTTTTCCCTGTAGTTTATGTGTTTCATCTGTATTGCTATTCTATGGCACTTCTACTATTTATTATTGATGTACTTTCAGTATGAAGGATACTTTACTCGGGGATTTCTCGGGCGAAGCCGGGTCATTCTTCTAGTATATATATATATATATATATATATAGAGAGAGAGAGAGAGAGAGAGAGAGAGAGAACGCTTCACGATTTTGCGTGTCATCCTTGCGCAGGGGCCATGCTAATCTTCTCTGTATCGTTCCAATTTTAGTATATGTACCGCCGAACAAGCGTGAGAGAGAGAGAATTGGGAATTGAGTCATTTTATTGACAACTACTCATTATTACATTTTTAAAAAATGGGACAATGATTCATCAGCTTAGAAGACTCCACCATCTGGATAGGGTCCTCCTCCAGACCAGGTTGGACCCTCCGTAACTCCAGGCCCAGGAAGTACTTGAATATACGGGTCTTGGCAGACGCCAGGATGGCCAGGGTGTCGTCCTTCAGGCCACGCCGAAGACCCAGCCCTGGGGGAGAGAAAGAGGTAAATTGAGATTAAGACATCTTTATTATATCGTTAATATATGGTTATGATACATTAGCGCGCCATCTGTTATGAAAATTCGAAACTATTATAGACGCGTATGATTTTTTTTAAAAATTAAACAATATCTACTACCCAATGGAATATAATATAAGATAAAATACAAAGATGAATATATGTCAGGAAAGATTATTTAAAAATTGAGATAAATACAGTAGAACCTCCCTATAAAGGACAACTAATTGCAGGGCCAAAGTGTCCTTTAGAGAGAAGTGTCCTCTTACCGAAGAATTGCTAAATTGTAAAAATGGTAATTTTGCAAATGACAACTGTGAAGAGGTGTTCTCTAGCGTGAGTCTCCTTTTATGGAGCTTCTACTGTATACATAGATTAAAAATAAATATTAATATGATGCATTAACGCGCTATCTTTTATTATTGCAGTAAGGGGGCAGTAGAAAATGTACTTACTTTAAAAAGAATCATACGCGTCAAAAAAGTTCAAATACAGTTAAACCTGTCTATAGCGCCCCCTCTAAATAGCGCCTTCCTCTCTTTAGCGCCCGATTTTAAATACGTAGTACGATGCGATTTACATTAAAAGTGACCTGTATATGGGCACCCCCTCTCTAAAGCACCCTATTTTGATGAGTTCCAATAGGAGGCGTTAAAGACAGGTTTAACTGTATAAATACGTGTTAATATATACCATTCTCAATGAATATATATATCTTATATAAAGAAAAGAGATTTGATTCTTGAATTTAGATTATGTTGAGGTTTATGCCATGGAGTTATTTGCTGTTTTTTTTTTTTTTTTTGGTATCAAATGATATTGGTGATGCAGTCGTGGTTAAAATCTTGAAAGTATAATAACAAAAAATGTTTTGATCAGAGATTGTTTTAATTGAGCTAAAGTAATATATAAGAACATAATTTGATTAAAGTACTGCCTGGCTTAAGGCGTAAGAATACAAAAATGAAAAGCTTATTTACATAATGTACAAATGTTTTGAGCCGACCAACGGGGAAGAACAACAACGAGTTTACCCGATTAAATGTTTTATTCAAACACTATTCGTTACAATTATAAATTGGCGCCGTGGATGTCACTCTTGTGAAACGTCCCGCTCCAAACTTTACATGTACATTAGGTCAGCTGATATTACCTCCCATCTTCACCGCTAGAGGCGCTGCTCGCGAGCAAAAGGGCAAACTCGACGAATATTCGGGATAGAGACCTGAAAATTTCACTATAAGTTTTTCCAGATTCTACTCTATATACTGTTAAAATTTCAGTCAGATTAGTTACGATATAAATCTTCAAATCGAGCGAGCGTCTATAAATATTTCGATTTAGATCAAGTATTCTAATTATTAAGCGAACTATTATTAATAAAATTTTGAGAAGATTTCAATTTTAAACCTATTTATAACCTTGATAGAGGGCGCTGTTCGTGAGCTAAGTAGGATAATTTGAATATATTGTTTTAATATTTAATTTATATATAATATTTAAAATAGCCTATCGTTTTCCTCGTATTTTTTACCTATGTATGGAAATTTTGGTACTGTAAAAAAAACTTTGCTTCAATAATATAAAAAAAAAAAACACCCAGGCTAAGTTTCAAACCAAGGTTGTGGAAATACGAAGCCGTACACCTAACCATTAAGCTACGCTTGGCATCATAAATATTAGCATGTAAAGCTATTTCAGGCCTTACATATTTCTAACGACCTTTTTGAAATAGGTTTTTGAAACATGGAAATTATAATACTTCAAATAAATAGAAATAGAGTGAACACAAATAAAACATACCAAATATTTCGAATTAGAGCAGTTATTTTAAACGGCGAATTAGATCAGTTATATCTAAAAATGAAAATATATAAATCTTCAAATCGAGCGAGCGTCTATAAATATTTCGATTTAGATCAAGTATTCTAAACGTATGTGTTATTAAGCGAACTATTATTAATAAAATATTGAGAAGATTTAGATTTTAAACGTATTTATAACCTTTTAGTACTTGATAGAGGGCGCGGTTCGTGAGCTAAGTAGAATAATTTGAATATATAGTTTTAATAATTGATTTATATATATTTTTTAAATAGCCTATCGTCTTCCCCGTATTTTTTTTTTACCTATGTATGGAAATTTTGGTTTGAATTTGTGAACTACTGCGAATTTGTATACCGGACATACAAACAAACAAACAAACATACAAACATTCATTTATATATATATATAGATATTCATATATATATAATACTAGCGGATGTGCCCGGCTTAGCCCGGGTTTTACCCGAGTAAAGGTTTGTCTAACGAACATTTGTTAAAACAATTCTCTATAAACTTATAAAAAAAAAAACAATAGATATATTTTGATAATTTGAAACTCGTAAATTTGAATCTCTCGATAAAGTGAACATTTTTTCCCGATCCCTTGAAAAATACTCGATAAGTTGAATAAAATCAATATTAATTGGTTCCCTCGGTAATTGGAGGTTGAAGTAATAGTATCTTGCCTTGGAATCGTATCATTATTCTTGTCTCAAATAAATTGCCGTGTCATCCTGAATTTTGTCTTTACTAATTTTCTACATTACAAAATCATCATTTTATCTATTCTACTAATATATATCTTGTAGATAAATGATAAAACTAACTTTGACTTATGCGCAATTAATAGGTAGAAAATCTTACTTTTGATAAATAATCTTTAAGATAATAAACTTAGTGATAATAAAACTTATAGATAAAAAACTTGTTATCATCGTCGCAATGGGGGCGCTGCTTGCGAGTTAAATCTACAAATCTGCAAATAACTCTAAGGATATTCAAGATATTCAGGAAATTATTTTCAAAAACCTTCCCGGGGATATCTATATTAATAAAATGCAAATTTCATAAGAGGACATCACTAAAAACTTTCGTTACAATGCATCAATTTCGACCAAATTTTCAACATTTATGTAAAACGAGATAGGAGCAGGTTTTGCTTAACGTCAAAATATTTTTCCCTAACATTAACATGCGTAACTTCGCTGTTATCGATTAAATACAAAAAAATCAACAGAGTTAATTTTATTTATATATAAATACAAAATTAAATTTCAACAGAGTTAATATTTTTACATACTAGCTAATAATCTCAATCTAAAAATCTATATATATAAAAATGAATGTATGTGTGTCTGTTTGTTTGTTTGTTTGTCCTTTATGCCTGACCAAACCACTCATTGGATCGCCATGAAACTTTGGGAAGTTATTTAGTATAGTACTGGGAAGGTTTCTAGCAAATAAAATTTTTGAAATAACTTTTCGCCTAGAAATAATCAAGATAAATATTCTAATTTATCTGTTATAATTCAACAATCTGCTCTAAATATTATCATGATGATACGATGATTTTGTAATGTAGAAAATTAGGAAAGACAAAATTCAGGATGACACGGCAATTTATTTGAGACAAGAATAATGATACAATTCAAAGGCAAGATACTATTCCTTTAACTTCCAATTACCGAGGGAACCAATTAATATTGATTTTATTCAACTTATCGAGTATTTTTCAAGGGACCGGGAAAAAAATGTTCACTTTATCGAGAGATTCGTTAAACAAACCTTTACTCGGGTAAAACCCGGGCGAAGCCGGGTACATCCATACAAGAATAATGATACAATTCCAAGGCAAGATACTATTCCTTTAACTTCCAATTACCGAGGGAACCAATTAATATTGATTTTATTCAACTTATCAAGTATTTTTCAAGGGACCGGGAAAAAAATGTTCACTTTATCGAGAGATTCGTTTGACAAACTTTTACTCGGGTAAAACCCGGGCGAAGCCGGGTACGTCCGCTAGTATAATATAAAAAGCCAACAATGAAGAGTGAATGCAAGATAAAAAGCTAACAATGAAGAGTAAATGTAATATAAAAAGCCAACAATGAAGAATGAATGTAAGACAAAAAGCCAACAATGAAGAGTGAATGTAATATAAAAAGCCAACAATGAAGAATGAATGTAAGATAAAAAGCCAACAATGAAGAGTGAATGTAAGATAAAAAGCCAACAATGAATAGTAAATGTAATATAAAAAGCCAACAATGAAGAATGAATGTAAGATAAAAAGCCAACAAAGAAGAGTAAATCTACTTATATAATTGCCTTATTCTGTCTGTGTGAAGTTCACAGATAGATTTTGGTCAGAATATAATATAAAAAGCCAACAATGAAGAGTAAATATGATATAAAAAGCCAACAATGAAGAATGAATGTAAGATAAAAAGCCAACAATAAAGAGTAAATGTAATATAAAAAGCCAACAATGAAGAATAAATTTAAGATAAAAAGCCAACAATGAAGAGTAAATATAATATAAAAGCCAACAATGAAGAATAAAGGCAATGTGACACGGCAATGTGACACGGGAAAAAATGTTCACTAGATAAAACTATGATTTTCTAATTCACTTTATCGAGAGATTCAAATTTACGAGTTTCAAAATTATCAAAATATATCTTTTTTTTAAAATAAGTTTTTAGAGAATTGTTTTAACAAATGTTCGCTAGACAAACCTTTACTCGGGTAAAACCCCGGGCGAAGCCGAGTACGTTTTATAAGTTTATAGAGAATTGTTTTAACAAATGTTCGTTAGACAAACATTCACTCGGGTAAAACCCGGGCGAAGCCGGGCACATCCGCTAGTACCTAATAATATCCCAAAATTTCACGGCGATTGGATGTATGGTTTTGAATCTATAGAGTACAAACCTACAGACAGACATTCAATTTTATATTTTTTTAGATATACAAAGTCTTCGTTGATGGCTCCCACCGCGGGAAAGACTCCGCCACCTATAGACCGCCAGAGTTTTTTCCCACGAATGGGTATTTCGATGTGATGGCTGGCGTTGCCCAACTCAAGACCAAGATGATACTTGTACATGGTAGCCTTTGCCACACTTGTGAGTTTCATTGCCTCGGGATGGAGACCGACGTCGAAAAGCCAGGCCTGAAGATCCAGGAGCATGACACAGGAGACGAACCCTCCCGGGGCAGGGGTTAAACGGCTCGGTAACTTCAATATCTGTGGGTCAGCGACCCGTCGCTGGACCCACAAGCAACACAGATAGCACACCTCGAGACAGAATGGTCAGGATAGGGGTAGGGCGTAGAGAGATATCTGCGTAGGGAGACATCTGCGTCGTTCCCCGAGAAGTAGTTGCGACGCAGGTCAGCCCAGGAGAAGGAACGGGAGACGTCCACGGTGGTAGTCAAGCGCACCACCAGCTTTTCAACAGGATGCCCCTGCAGCCGTGCCGAGTCCAGCGCCCGGTCCACGCTCTGGCTGTGTATGCAGCTAATGGGCATAGTCGATTCCCGCAGGACGATGGTCACTGCCTACTGCTCCGCATGATTTCAGGAGCTGGCGTTTTCGTGCAGGAGACACTGGCAAAAGACTCCCAGGTATTGCGAGCCAGGAGCACAGATCGCGTTGAGCGCGTTAGGTCAAGAGCCCCATCAGAATCACTCCGACCGTCGCCGTAGTCAGTGCTCGGGAGTCAGCAGGTCTGGCTGCCGCAGGAACCAGTTATCTCAAAGACGCAGGGACCTTGTCCGGCAGGATACAGAATCCGGTGGTCCAGATCAAGGACGCTAGATGCTGCCTCCCAGAGGCTCAGAAGTCTCCTTCTCGGTGAGAGTCAGACATTAGAAGCCGGCGGTGTCAGTCACACCCGGCTGCGGACCAGTCAAAAGTAGCCGTTGGCGACCCGCGCAGTGAGGCTTGGACCCCCTTCAGGCAGGCAAGCTGAAGCTGGATCGCAATGTCAAGCAGGCCGACGCCACCCTCGGAGACTGGACAAGCCAGGATGCCCCCGAGAAGCCAACAGACTTGGCTCGTACCCCACACGAAGCGCACAAGCCGGACCTGAAGCCGGCCGATGGGGGTTTCAGATGGAACGTAGCCGTGGAGGTGGTGCAGGATGGAACTCAGCATTAAGCTGTTGACCGCCCGGGCACGACCCACCATCGACAGGCCGCGAGTGAAGGGAGACCACCTCATGATAGCTCGCTCCAGCAGTCGCATAAGGTGGGAGGCCGGGGAGGCGACGGTGATCGTGCAGACCAGGACGGTCAGCGACTCGGACGTCCAGGATATTCCCAGAAGAGAATCCGTCCGGTGCTTCCAGGAACCGCACCAGCGCCCGCAGCTCTTGCCGAAGTTGACAGCCACACCGGAGGCCAGTGCGGAATTATTCGAAGATCAGTGGACGAGCTCAAACTGAGCGTCTTTTCTAATAAATAGTACCGACATCTCCGCATAGGCGACCATGCAGTCGCCAAACGTGACCCATGGTCTTCTCGAGGCGGCGTATCAGTGGCCCAACTCCGATGCTAAAGCGAGCGGCGCTGAGACGGCAGCCCTGCCTCCCCGTGTTGAGAAGCGGGAAGGTCCTGGTGTGGATATATCCGATCCGGATGGCGATCTCTCCGCAGAGAAAAGGAACCCACCCGAGAAAGGCAGTTTGTAGACCCATATTCTACAATAGGGGCGAACAGGTAGCCCCTCCTGGGGCAGTCGAACGACGACTTCAGGTTTAGAGAAACGACAGCCAGCGGTATGTCATGTCTGGCTACCCCGGCAGCAATGTATGTTGTTCATGCAATAAAAATGTTCTAGGAGGATGATCGTCCTGGAACGGCCTAGATCTGATATTCGAGCACGAGGTCTGGCAGATGACGATGCAGACGGCTCATGAGCACGCCACTGAGGACTCTGTAGCCGATCTGATTGGCTGATTGGCCAGAATGCATGTATCACCGTACGACTTCGGCACCAGGATGACTTTGATGCATCTCGAAGATGGGCACAAGGCCCCCCGAAGTCAAGAAGCCTCGAAGACTTGCCAAAGAACTTCGACAAAGAAGTATTCAAAGGCCTTGACAAACTCGGAGGGTAATTCATCCCATCCTAAGGCACGGACGTTTGGCAGGCGGTGGATGGCTACCACTATCTGGTCGTGTCGGCGAGAAAAAGCTGCTTCCACTCGTCGAATTTCAAAGGAATCATTTCAGCGAGGATGTCGGCGATAGCCTCAGCCGAGTAGGGCGAAGCAACTGCTAAGACGTTCCCGAAAGAAACGTCTTAGCTGACCTTCGGAGAGGACGTTGCTGTCGTCGTCGGTGTAAGTGGAAAGAGAGTGATGTCTGGCTCGGTAGGAACACCAGAGGTCCGACAAGGAAGGATATCGGAGCGGGCAGTATCGTCCTCCAGTTTCAGCCTCAGATAGTAGTTTGCTCTCTCGATGTATCCACCGACGGAATCGGCAACGGCAGGCCCGAGTGATCGTATCTCCGCAACCAAATCTGGCTTGATCCCGGTCCATTGTTCCAATAACATCAGGTGTAAAAAAATCCCAAGTATTCTTATATTTAATCGATGAACGTTTCCATTCCATCGACGACTGTAGCAGCTTGCCGATGCAGGGAAGTCTTGTAGGATCTGGTTCTCTCACTTAGATCAGGACAGCACGGTGGTCCGAGTAGACATAGTCTATTTAGTATTAGGTGAATCGGTAATATTTTCAAAAAAAAAAAGTTTCTTGTTAATAAATATACTTTTTATAGGTCATTTCTTGAATTTTTGGAAATAAAATTAAAGCGAGAAAAATATTTACAAAAAACAAGCCCTATAGTCAGACTTTCACCATTACAGATAGAACAAAAGGAAAAGCTGATAAGAAGGAGCGAAGTATTTTATGGCAAGGTTCAGAAGAGTAACCCAAGTTTTGGAGCTAATGTCGCCCACACTGTAAGGAAGCTATGAGAGGTATTACCTTGCCATACACTCATTCATATGAAAAATATATTTACAGTGGACCCTCGGTTTGCGAGCATAATCCGTTCCAGAGCCATGCTCGTACTCCAAAACGCTCGTAGTGCGAAACTAATTTCTTATTTTTAATAATTGAAACTCGGGCAATTCTTCTTGCTACGAACAATTGCACAGTTTCCCACATTTTACATATTTCCCGAATCTGATCTGAAGGGAGGGATCCCAGTGAATTTTCATCCATCACGATTACGGGCAACCATCACGAGTTGCTCGTAATGCGAAATTTCACTCATAATCCGAGGTAAAATTTTTCAAAAAATTTTGCTCGTACTGCGAAAAGCTCGTACTCCAAGGTGCTCGTAAACCGAGGGTCCACTGTATATAGAAAAATAAAATATAAAAAAGGGCAGGTGTTGATTATAAAATAAAAAAGAATATCCTGACCAGGAGCACATGTGCTTTTTAGATGGCAGAGCGCCATCTGGAGAAATATAAATCAACTAAACATTGATTTAGCCTGTTCCCTGATAAAAATATTTTTGGTCGCAGTGGTACAGCCTACTCTACGCTGACGAGCTGCAACAGCGCGAAACGCGTTCGTGGATGACTTTTCTTAATTTATCAAAAATTGGGTTTACCAAATATCAGGGAACAGACTAAATCAATGTTTGGTTGATTTCTGTTCCACTAGATGGCGCTCTACCATTTAAAAAGCACATGTGCTCCTGGTCAGGATATGCCTTTTAAAAAATATTTTTTACTCATTCATATATTTTTAGTTCATTTTCCAAAAAAAAAGTGATTATATATCTACAAGTATATACTTGTATATACAATAGAACCTCCCTGTAAAGGACAAAACCTAATTGAAGAGCCAAGGTGTCCTTTAGGGAGAGGTGTCCTCTCGCGCGAGTGTCCTCTCATGGAGGTTCTACTGTAACCTTACTTCATAAAATCTTTTTAAAAATCTTCTCTTTGATTTTATTGGTATTAATAGCGGATGTGCCCGGCTTCGCCCGGGTTTTACCCGAGTGAATGTTTGTCTAACGAACATTTGTTAAAACAATTCTCTATAAACTTATAAAACGTACTCGGCTTCGCCCGGGGTTTTACCCGAGTAAAGGTTTGTCTAGCGAACATTTGTTAAAACAATTCTCTAAAAACTTATTTAAAAAATGGTTGCCTGTAAAGTCGGTTTTACGGGCGAAGATTTTACGTGACAACGGTAGAATATTTATTGATATGAATATAATTAAATTGCACAATAGGAACAAGGAATTGAATGAAAATAAGAATTGCACAAATTTTAACTATAGAAATATATTTTGTTTACTAAAACATTGTACATGTAAACTTAAACTTAACTAATTCCTATTTGAGTGATTTTGTTGAGGATAGGACGATGATAGGAGAAATATGAAATGAAAGGAAGTGTTTCTGCTGTAATGTGTCTTGCGAAAGTCAAGTCGATAGTTGTTCCTTTTAACGTAGTTGACTTATAAACGTTTGATACGCAATCAAGATTATACGTATTTTTCATGAATTTAAGAAACGAGTTGTCAGGCTTTACGTTTTTGTTAAAATCACCACACAGAAGAATCGGTATACTAGAATCAACTTGCACGAACGGTGGCACGTACTGGCTGTTGTGAATGTACGGACCGAGTCCTTGCCATAGTAACATTCCAATATCCTGCATACTAGCTCCTGGATGAATATATACAGCACCGAGTATAAACTTGAAGCTAGTATTAGCGGCGAAGCAAGTAACTTCAGTCATGCACATGTCACCCTTGGTTTTAATGACACGAGTTACGTCTGTAATCGCAACTTGGAACACTTCCGCCGTAGATGTCGATGATAATTTACGATAGATCGCCACTCCACCAGCCGCGTTGGTATTTGAAAATCAAAACACTTATTCAGATCGAAGGTTCAAATTTTTGCTAAATAAATTTGAAATTAAATAAAATTTGCAATTGTAAATGATGAAGTTGAAAATTAAAACATTTACTTAAATTAGATGTTAAAATTCTTGCTCAACACAGTTTAAATAAAGTTTTCTTATATCTGCCACTTTTTCTTAATATTTGTAATTTTAAAAGAATCAATTCGAAAATCAAAACATTTATTCAGATCGAAGGTTCAAATTTTTGCTAAATAAATTTGAAACTATTTAAAATTTGTAAAATAATAATTAATTAATTAATTAATTTTAAACTAATAATTTACTTAACACTATCAACATTTATCAATAGTATGACATAACCTATAAACTCAGTTTCTCAACTTTTGTGTCAATCTAACAATTAATCAATCAATCATAGTTTACGATAATGAAATATCAGTGTACAATTATTTACCTTTATTGTTGTAGTTGTTGTAAATGACGAATCTAAGCACTCCACATTTTCACTACAGACACAGCTGACGATACTTTAACCACACGTGTGAACTTGTATTATGACGCTTTCTTGTTTTTCCAACGCCAAGAACGTTCGAGAAAGACAAAGACAGAGCCAAGCATGCGCCGATTCAATGCGCCTAATTCTCTAGCGCTGCGCGCGCAGCACTCTCGTTCGATGACTCATCGTAACGTTACCGGGCGTTACACTTTTTCATAAGTGACTCCCAGCCGCAACCTAATTTAAGACGTTGTCACGTCAAAAAAAAAAAAAAGATATATTTTGATAATTTGACACTCTCGTAAATTTGAATCTCTCGATATATTGTTATCATCGTCACAATGGGGGCGCTGCTTGCGAGTTAAATCTACAAATCTGCAAATAACTCTAAGGATATTCAAGATATTCAGGAAATTATTTTTCAAAAACCTTCCGGTGATATACCTAATAATATCCCAAAATTTCACGGCGATTGAATGTATGGTTTTTGAATCTATAGAGTGCAGACAAACAGACAGACATTCAATTTTATATATATAGATAGATTCACTCTTCATTGTTGGCTTTTTATCTTACATTCATTCTTCATTGTTGGCTTTTTATATTACATTCACTCTTCATTGTTGGCATTTTATCTTACATTCATTCTTCATTGTTGGCTTTTTATATTACATTTACTCTTCATTGTTGGCTTTTTATCTTACATTCACTCTTCATTGTTGGCTTTTTATCTTACATTGAAAATTTGGTTGAAATTGATGCATTGTAACGAAAGTTTTTAGTGATGTCCTCTTATGAAATTTGCATTTTATTAATATAGATATCTTATATGGATATTTTTTAAATATTAACCTTGTCTTCTTTTTTCCAACACTTTCTATAAAATTATTGGATCAATTCATTTCTAATCACGGAAATATCAGAAGCTTTTTTAAAAGAATTAAAGCAGTGGAAGACTCGAGTTGTTTTTGTGGACATGAAGAACAAACCTCAATACATCTTTTAATGGATTGTCCTGTTTTTGAAGACTATAGAATCGACAATAATTTAATTGTAACAGATCCAAGTATTCTTATTTCCAATAAATAAATGAACATATTAAATTTAATACCTTTTGTAGATATATTTTAAATTATATAGCAACAAATATATTTTAAGAAACTGTTAATTTATATTTTGTTAATTTTAGATATATTGCCAGACATTCCTTCTGTTGGAAAAGAAGACGTCCGAAGCAGCCAATGGGAGGCCGGCGGAGGCAGCTACGGGATGCAGCGGCAAAAATGAGGAAACAATACAGGAAGAACTTGTAAACAACTTTTTCGAACGCTAGAATTTGCCCTGATCTCCGATTCTTTTAGTGTAAATGTTTAAATAATACTTCACTTATTTTCTTAAATTGTAATAAATATAATTTTCCCTCCTGTTTTCGTCGTATATTTTAAAAGTGTTATAAACAACGACGCCTTAACTTTGAACCTTCAACCCCGCCGACCAAGAATAGAGGTGAGTGACTACCTCTATAGAATTTAGATCGTCGTCACAACACAGAGTGGCGGTGAAATCGCAATATTTTTGGCATCCCAGCCGGGACTGTTGAAGGTAAATTCTAGAAGAAGAAAAAAAAAGAAGCATTTTGAGCTGACCATTTTGGAACTCGCTAGCTAACCCTACTTGCCGCTTTGTTTACAAGATGGCGGAAGAATTAATTCTACGTTTAAAAAAGAAGCGTGCTGTTAACAGATCATATTTAACGAAAACATGCAATAAGATTGAAAGTGGACTTGACACGCTAATGAGAATTGAACTTGAAGAATTATTAGAACAATTGAATGAATCATTTAACGAACTTAAATTAGTGGATCACGAAATAGAAACGCTTCTTGAAACTGACGATTTAGAGAAGGAATTACAGGGCGTAGAGGAATATCGAGAAAAATATATTACTTGGAGATTTAGGGCAAATAAAAAGATTCGCCAATCAGATTTTCATGACGAAAATATACCGAATTCGAACTCACGAATAGATGAAAATGAAATGAGACATTATGTACCTTCCTGCACGACTGTGAAACTTCCGAAATTGATGATATCGAAATTTTATGGAAACTTTAGTGAATGGCTGACGTTCTGGAATTCTTTTGATGCAGCTATACATCAGAACAACTCACTGAACCCGATCGATAAATTTAACTATCTGAAGTCACATCTCGGCGGAACTGCACTAAACACAGTCGAAGGTTTCGCTTTATCTGCGGACAATTATGAGAAAGCTATAAAATTGCTTAAAGACAGATTTGGGCGAGAAGACATTTTGATTAGCCGACATATGAACAATTTGTTGTCAATGAGACCACTCAAAACATCAAGCGATGTAAGAACCTTCCGCGAACTTTTTGACAACCTTTCTGTTCATATAAGAAGTCTCGAGTCACTAAACGTGTCCATTGATGTTTACGGACAACTGTTGTGCCCGATAATAATAAAGCTTCTACCTGCAGACCTTAATTTGGAATTGAACAAAGAACTCCCGACAGGTTATGTAATTAATGACTTGATTACCTTTCTGGAAAGACAATTAACTGCACGGGAGAGGAGTTTTAGAAACGAAATCGGTACCGGGAATGAATCAACTTCTAAACCTAATTTAGTAAACAAACATCCAAAAACAAGATTCTACAATGAAAAACCAATTGCGACAGCTTCAGAACTTTTGAATTCAGTTCACAAATCGAATGAATGTGTATTTTGTGGTAAAGACAACCATGGAAGCCCTAAGTGTGACTTTGCAGCTAATATTAGTTTAAACGAAAAGAGATCACTCATGAAGAAAAAAGGCGTTTGTTATAAATGTCTTCGGCCTTCTCATTTAAGTAAATTTTGCAGAAATGTAGTCCGTTGTTCGATCTGCAACATGTCTTCCCACCTGGATGTCATGTGCACAAAACTGATTTTAGATAGAGGTGGATCTTCCAAGTCTCCAACGGTGCAAGATGAAACTCTCGCCAACTTATCAACCTCCCCAGACGTCTTGTTACCTACTTTGAGAGTGACCCTCAAAGGGAACAGAACGGAGAAGACGGCACGGGCTATAATAGACACCGGATCCCAAAGATCGTATATTTTACATAGCACAGCAATGGAAATGGAATACGAACAATCTAGGAGAGAGTTCTTCCGGCATTCCTTGTTTGGAGGATCGAGTACCGACGTAGTTGAACATGAGGTCTATACCATTCATTTATCTGACATCAATAATTCCTATCGCTGTGAGTTTGAAGCACTAGGTCAACCCCTTATCTGTGGAAGCATACCTCCGGTGTGTCCAAGATCATTGTTAGAAGGGAGTGAAGAACTCGACGTGTCTGATTTGATGAGAGACCGTATAGAAGTCCTTATAGGCGCGGACATCGCCGGGAGATTGCTAACTGATGATCAGAGAAGGATCTCATCTGGACTGGTGGCAATCCGTACCAAACTAGGATGGACTGTGATGGGAAAGATTCCTCCAACGGAGGTGAGAGATGACATCAGCTCCCTTTGCGTGACCACACTTCTATCTTTGGATCTAGAAAACTTGTGGAAATTAGATACAATTGGAGTCTCTGACGCGGAGGTTGAGAAGAAGACTCAGTCATTACAGGCTGAAATGGAGGAACATTTCGCCCACACCACGACGCGAGATATCGAGGGGCGCTATGAGGTAGCTCTACCCTGGGTGCAAGACAAGGAAAGGATTCCTTCGAATAGAGACCTAGCCGAAAACCAACTAAGTTCTGTAAGAAGAAAACTTGAAGAAGTTGGAGACATGAATGAGTATGGACAAATCTTTGAAGAATGGATGAAACAGGGGATAATCGAGTATGCCAGAGAGGATAAACTAGATGGTGTACACTACCTGCCACATCGACCAGTGTATAAAAGGAACAGTCAAACTTCTAGAATACGGCCAGTATTCAATGCGTCGGCCCGGAAGAGAGGTAAACTTTCCCTGAATGACTGTCTGGATAAGGGACCCAATTTGATAGAAATTATACCAAGACTTTTAAATAAATTCCGGAAATATGAAGTTGGTGTCTCTTCCGATATTGAGAAAGCATTTTTACAAATTGGAATAAAAGAAGAAGACCGAGATTATTTACGATTCCTGTGGCACACAGAAGACGGAAGATTAATCACGTATCGACATAAAAGGGTTGTTTTTGGAATTACCACTAGTCCGTATCTTTTAAAAGCTACCTTATCTCTCCACTTAGATAAGGCTCCTGAACACTTAAAAATCACAGCTGAACAGTTGAAATCATCCTTTTATGTTGACAATTGTTTATCCAGTTTTCAGAATGTTGAAGAAACGGAGAAATTCGTGAAAGAATCTACTGAACTGCTCTCTACAGCTTGTTTCAATCTCCGAGATTGGGTGAGTAACGTTACAGACTTTTCTCTTATGAACCAACTGAATAAGGAAGTGAACATTTTAGGAATAACATGGAATACTGATAGAGACACACTGACAATTGGTTTGGAAGATTTTGAATTAATTGGACCAACCACCAAGAGAAAAGTACTTTCAATAGCGAGCAAGATATTTGATCCATTAGGAGTTGCTTGTCCTGTGACTTTAATTCCCAAGCTGATATTACAGGAAACTTGGATACAGAAGTTGACATGGGACGAAGTCCTACCTGGATGTTTAGTACAAAGATTTTGGAAGTGGTTTAGCAAACTGAAACACTTGCCTAACATAGAAATTCCTAGATGGCTTTGTTTTAAGGACTCCTATGTAGAGAAAACCACTCTCCACATATTTTGCGACGCCAGTCAGTTTGCCTATGCAACCTGTATTTTCCTCCGCATTGAAAAGGAAGATAGAGTGGACATCCAATTGATACAGGCTCGAACACGAGTAGCTCCACTGAAGAAACTCACCATCCCAAGATTGGAGCTTTTGGCTTGTCTGATTGGAGCTCGTTTGGCAGCTAACGTCATACAAGATCTGGAATTTGAGGAAATTCCAAGATTTTATTGGACCGATTCGACCAATGCTCTCTGTTGGATCCAAAGGGAAGACAACTGGGCAGCCTTTGTGATGAACCGTGTTAAGGAAATTCATAATCTTAGCTCCCCCGAATCTTGGCGCCACATACCAGGCCGATTAAACCCGGCAGACCTCCCATCTCGGGGATGTTCAGCAGAATCACTTAAGGAGACAAGATGGTGGGAGGGACCTGCATGGTTAAAGGTATCCCAAGAAGAGTGGCCCAAATCAACCATTATCCCTGATTTGGAGATTGTTTATTCTGAAAGGCGCAAGACCATCCTGAACACCTTGTGTACGACAAGAGAAAATGAAAATTTATTTGGACGTTATTCCCATTTTTTGAGAATAGTACGAATCACCGCCTGGATATACAGATTCTTCAACAACGCCAAGATTGATAGAAGAAAGATAATTTCAGAAGATCTCAGTACAGAGGAAATCACTAAGTCAGAAATAATACTGATAAGACTTATCCAGAGAGAATCGTTTTCAGGGCATGAAGATAAGAAACTACAAGGCTTTAAGTTGCTAGTAGACTCTTCAGGGATTTTGAGAATAAAAACTAAAATTTGCAGAAGAGAAGATTTTGCTAATTTTAGAATGCCCATTTTATTGCCCTCAGATCACTTTTTGGTTTCTTTGCTCATCAGGTGGAACCATGAAACCCACGGGCACGCCGGTCTACAAACTCTCCTCGGTATTCTGAGAGAAAACTATTGGATACTAAGATCCAGGAAAACCGTCAAGAAGATCATCAATCAATGCATTCGCTGTAAACGATTCACCGCGACACCAGCTACCGTCGAGTCAACATCATTACCAGAAGACAGAGTACGAGATGCTGCAGTTTTCGAAATAGTAGGAGTTGATCTAACTGGACATCTTATCTTAAAGAATAAGAAGAAAGCATGGATTGTCATCTTCACATGTGCAGTGTATAGAGGAGTTCATCTGGAACTTGTGACATCTTTGTCTATGGAAGCCTTCCTCCAAGCTTTCCGCCGATTTATTGCTCGAAGAGGCCGACCATTGATTGTGTATTCGGATAATGGGACTAATTTCAAAGGTATGGCTAATGCTTTAAAGAAGATTGATTTTTCGAGATTAAAATGTGATCCCACATTGAAAAACATCACCTGGAAATTCATACCGCCTGGTGCTCCTTGGTGGGGTGGATGGTGGGAGCGTTTGATTGGAATGATGAAACAATTGCTCTTTAGGATTCTCGGTCAAACCTCCTTGGGATATGAAGAACTTTCCACGGTGATGTGTGACGTCGAAAGCTTGATGAACACACGCCCACTGACCTACCTAACTGAAGAAAGTGAGGATCTCGCTCCATTGACACCTTCGTTGTTCTTACATGAGGTCAGAGAGGTTGGCGTTCCAGACCTGGACTTGATTGATAACCAGACCCTCTCCCGCAAATATCAATATATCAAACGTGTACGAGAAGATCTTAGAGAACGATTTCGTATCGAATATTTTGGATTCCTGAGACAAGAAACGAGACGCCTGAAGACTACCATACCATTCAAGGTGGGAGACATGGTACTCATTGGACAAGAGAGTTTAAAGAGACTACACTGGCCGTTAGCCAGAATAATCCAACTCTATCCAGGAAAAGACGGACTTGTGAGGGTTGCGAAAGTGAAAACTTCATCAGGTGATAAAATACGACCTATTCAAAAACTCTACAATTTAGAGATAACGCCCGAGATAAGATGTCGAGACCCTCTAACGGAGCGATCTCCCACACAAGAAGTTCGATTGACAACTGAAGAGGACCCTTTGACTTCACAACAAGAGCAACATCACATTGCTACCCCGAATGTTGTGTCAAGTTACGGACGGCCCATCAAGAGACCCAACCGATTGGATCTACTGAACTTTTCCTTCCCATGTTTGAGTCGTCGAGACGCCAACTCAAAGGTGGGAGAAATGTTGGAAAAGAAGACGTCCGAAGCAGCCAATGGGAGGCCGGCGGAGGCAGCTACGGGGATGCAGCGGCAAAAATGAGGAAACAATACAGGAAGAACTTGTAAACAACTTTTTCGAACGCTAGAATTTGCCCTGATCTCCGATTCTTTTAGTGTAAATGTTTAAATAATACTTCACTTATTTTCTTAAATTGTAATAAATATAATTTTCCCTCCTGTTTTCGTCGTATATTTTAAAAGTGTTATAAACAACGACGCCTTAACTTTGAACCTTCAACCCCGCCGACCAAGAATAGAGGTGAGTGACTACCTCTATAGAATTTAGATCGTCGTCACAACACAGAGTGGCGGTGAAATCGCAATACCTTCTTTTGTAAAAATATATTTTTTTCTCTCTCTCTTTCTCCTTGTTAATATCATATGAATATTCTCTTTACGGCCTAAACTTATTGTAAATATATATATACTCGTATAGAAAAATGTCATACATGTATGACAGCGCAAGTGTCCCTAGGGGGACATAGCGCTTTAAATTGAAATAAATAAAAAATAATAATAAAATAAAACCAATATGATTTTTTAAATAATAATGTATGTTTCAGGAATCTGTGTTAACCAAATAAATAATGTCCGAAAGCTATTCCTGAATCGACATTTTTGATAATTACACCACATTTGGGTTTTAACAGTGCATCTATACACTATAAAATACTTGAATATAACATAAAGTATCGAGATAACGATAGCCATGTACTACCGAAAAAGCCAACTTCCCTTTTTAATACAAAGCAATAATACGTCATCTATATATAACAAATGAAGACATTAAGACGCGAATGTTTCTTTTCACAAATAAATCAAACTTCTACTGTCCTTACTGCGATGTAAAAAGGGAGAGTTTACCACTGATGAATCAAGCCCTCCCAATATTTTTTCATCGCAGTAAAGGCATTAGAATTTTGATTTATTTGTGAAAAGAAACATTCATGTCTCAATTTCTTCTAATTAATCTTTGAAGCATTATGTTCATCGCCCAAGTAAAAAGTATTCTGACATGAAAAACGGTCCTGCCATTTCACAAGCTTAAACACATTTTTAGCAAATTCAAATAATTTTATAACACTCTTCACATAGGATGTTATGAAATTGCAGCTGTTCCTTAACTGATAGGTTCATAGTCTAAAACCATGATATATAGGTTGTCAGAATTTGTCAAAACTGGTGTTGTGGCTCATCCTATATCTGTCATTACATTTTATACTGGATTGATAATCACAATACATTGTTTAATTAAATTAATTGGATCAAAATATCATTTATTTTACCAATATTTCAGTTGGCTGAACGCTAACCTTTATAAAGGTATTATAACATATTAATGTGTGCCAAAACTCCGCCTTTGCCGGTCCCAAGCCAGGATGAAAAAGGAGGAGGGAGAGCAGTAACAAGCTCACTAAAAAACCTGGGCTCAGCTGGCCCGGCTGTAGTACCCTGTAAGGGCTCCTAATCCTGGGATACAGGATGAGCAGCGTTTGTACTCCATATTAGGAGCGGCTGCACATGGCGTCTGTTCCTCATGTCAGAGGCGGCCATTTCTTTCGGAGCTAAGTCGGCCTGCCACTGAGTAGTGCTCCCAGTCTTAATGACAAAAGCAGACGCATTCTACTTCACCCAGTCATGATGGCTGTCAATACCCTAATATGATTGAGTGGAGATATGAAAGAAGAAGAAGGTGTGTGTCAACAACAAACTCAGCGCCATATGTTGACATATTTTAATATGTTATAATACCTTGAAAAAGGTTGGCGTTCAGCCAACTGAAAAATTGGTAAAATAAATGATATTTTGATCCAATATATGCCTTTTTAATTGAAGATTTATTTATGGATTGCTCTATTTTCAAAATAATACATTGTTTTTGTGCAAAATGGGATAGGTTCCTCTTTTGATACACTTTATACACAGTCATATATTGAACGGCGTTTAACAAGTTTTACCGCAAATCTTTCTTTTTACAGAACTAAAAATCGTAATTTTAATTATTTTATGGTTAAATAACGACTATTCCTATCCTTAGGGATGAAGTATGAAAGAATGAATTGTGAAGAGTAATGATAAACGGAAAATAAAAGTGTCCAGGGATGTCCCATACCTAATGGGAATCATACTTCATCCCTAAGGATAGGAATAGTCGTTATTTCTCCTTAAAATAATCAAAAATACGATTTTTTGTTCTGTAAAAATAAAAATTTGCGGTAAAACTTGTGTGTTTAACGTCATTCTATAATCATAGTCGCATTATATTGTATTACAGTCATATGTTGCTATATCAAAATCTATTAAGACCAAGAGATATTAAGTTGTCATAACCATGATTGAAATATGCGCATATGAAACTTTGTTGTTGTTGTTTATTATCCCCTTGTGTAAATATTACACAAATTCCATGAGTTCATGCTCCTCAAGCTGTTTTATGATAAGCTGTGACTTCTTCCAAAGGTCCTGTTTAGTGCATCTAATATAGAGGGGCTGTGTCTGTACTCATGTTAGAGTCGGCAGCAAAGGCTTCCATGTTAGGAATAGCCTCAAACTACAGGCAAAGTCAAACTTTCACCAAAGTGTACCTGGATCATGGTACCATGATCAACGAAAGCTGCACCTCTACACCCATTGGATATGAAACCTTAAAATTAATATGTTCAAAAACCAGATTATACATTTTATATAGGAAGAGCTTTAATGAGATTCCATTGTATTTAAATTTTGGAAATCTATTGCGATGGTACAATTCGAGTTAGTAAAATAATAAAAACCAAATAAGTGAGGACCTTTGGTGTGATGGTATGGCAACTAAATAATCAATTTAATTTTTTTATCTTTGTTATTTTTATTTAAAAACTTGAATCCATCATGACTGGGTGAAGTAGAATGCATTTGCCTTTGTCATAAGATCGGGAGCACTACTCAGTGGCAGGACGACTTAGCTCCAAAAGAAATGGCCGCCTCTGGAAAAAAAAAACTTGGATGATTTGTATGTTCATCTAAATTTGAAAATAACTTGCTATCAAGACTGCAATAAGGATTCCTACTGATGAATCAGATGTTAATGCAATGAAACCTGTCAAGAAAAGTCAAGTCAAGAGAATACCTCTTATCACAGGTGACTTATCATTTCTTAAGTATCTGAAAAGATGTCATCCAAAAAAAAAGTCAAATAAGGTGAGGTTTGAAAAATATCTCATCATAACAATTCTTTTATATTATGATACATTAGCATGCTTTTATGAGAATTCGAAACTATTATAGACGCGTATGATTCTTTTAAAAATTAAACAATTTTCTACTGCCCTGAAAAATTAATGGAGGGCCTGGCTCAACAATGGTGAACCCTCCAAACGGTTTCGCCAGTTTAATCTACCATACCGCTGTTATAATGCATTTTTCGGTTTTCCTTTTATACTGATATTGATGTTAGACTCTTTGAATGGGTATTTAATATTGTTTGATTTTTAAAAGAATCATACGCGTCTATAATATTTTCGAATTCTTATAACAATTCTTTTATTGGGGACCTATGCCCTACACAGGTTTCACCCAGGTTTATAATTGTTTAGAAAAGATTAGTTAGTTATTTACAGGTGATAATCATTTACATACGGCTCTATTTTCTCAATGTTTCTTCTCTTGCGTCGCCCTGTAAAAAACAGTAAGACAAGTGTTGAAAGGAATATCCGGAGATCTTTTAAGTTGCTCCAGTCACTTGGGATTACAAAGATGTATTTATATTATTATCTCTAGTACATGTGGTACAGACCATGATAATCATAGTTGGTAGAGGTTGGCGACTGCTTTTATTGTAAGTGGACCATATGTCTGCATATGTGAAAAGCAGTTAGATTTTGCACTTTAAAATGTGCCAGAACCCTGTTTGGTTACTTGCACTTGCTGGTGGGGTTGAACTTTTGTAAAAATTGGGGGCCCATTGGAGCATTCTTTTTTTAGATAGATGTTAATTTTATGAGACATTAAAAGATGGTAGGCATGGCATTTATAGGACTAAATTTATCCAGATACTTCTAAACTGTTGGTTTTCGACTGCTACGACCCGGGTTTGATTCCTGCATTGAGCACTTTTTTCCTTATTAAAAAAAAAAAATGCTCCAATGGCCCCCGATTCTTGCAAATGTCCAACCCCACCAGTGAGTGCAAGTAGCCAAACGGAGCTCTGGGGCATTTGTAAGTGCAAAAGTTGAATTGCTTTTCACATGTGTAGACATGTGGTGCACTTATAGTAAAAGCAGTCGCCTACTTCTACCCACTATGATTACACTGGTCTACACCGAAAAAGATGTTTTTGATAATGCATCAGTTTCTGACTTAATTTGAGGTGATGATCACGAATATAATGTTAGTTTTTATGTATCTCATCAAATTTTAGAGATAGAACATATACATATTTAGGCCACAATGTGGTACATCAGTCCATATAAGCGGTACTAAAATACATTGAACGCAAATAAAAACTGAGAACGTCATACCAAAAGGAAATCTATTTACTGTAGTACAAGAAAACCGAATCTATACAAAAAATGTAAAATATTAGTCAGTCAATCCTTCATGAATTTCAACCTTTTTGATTTTCTCTTATAAGTGTATTCCGGCAGGTCGCGGGACAGATTCCAGCAGTAATATGCCATCATGTGGCAGTCCCAGACAATTTGATATCTCTAGTACATGTGGTACAGACCATGATAATCATAGTTGGTAGAGGTTGGCGACTGCTTTTATTGTAAGTGGACCACATGTCTGCATATGTGAAAAGCAGTTAGACTTTCATGTCTTGATGGAATCGCTCGCCTTGTTCATCACTATATTCACCGAGATTATCATGGCCTGTACCACGTGTAGATAAGCAAAAGAAAAAAAAAAGATTCTTCTTGAATTTAGAGAACCAGTAAGACAGAGAGAAAATGTAACAAACTAAAAGAAAAGAGATCAAATGAAATTTTCACTATTCACCAAAGAGAGGTTTAGCTAGTAAAGCGGTTAAGCCATATCTATGGCCAAAATATAGATAGAAATTTTGTTGGGAGGATAATTCTCTATAAAAATAAAGATCAATATTCCTGTCAAAATAAGTCTATCTATTGACAGTTTCTGAAAACTAGCAGACTCAGGTCAGTGAAAAAGCCAGGACACCATCTTCTGGTGTCTTTTGATGGAAGAGACGACATTTATCGATCATCATCCTCCTAGCAAAATGTCCATCTATATTCAGATCACAATCATGACAGGGAGAAATCTCTCGAAATATTTTAAGAAAAAATATATATATTTTTTTCCTTTATAAACCAGGTACACCCTTTTATATAAATTTAAAAGAAAAGAGGAGGCAAAGTGTCATGGCTTTTGATCTGAACATAAATGGAAATTTTGCTGGGAATATAATGATTGATAAAGGTTGCCTCTTCCATCCAAAGACACTAGAAGATGGTGTCGTGGCTTTGTCACCAACCTGAGTCTGCTAGTTTCCAGAAACTGTTAATAGATGACATTTTATTTTGACGGGAGTGGTGATCTTTATTTTTATAGAGAACTAGCCAAATGACCCGGGCAACGCCCAGGTTTTACCCAATTAAATGTTTTTATTCAAATACAATTTGTTACAATTATAAATTGGCGCCATAGATGTCACTCTTGTGAAATGCCCCGCTCCAAACTTTGTGTCTTAGAAGCAATATTTTTATAGAGAGATGATCTGGCTTTGTGTCTTCTGCTCGAATGAATGTTTTTCTGTTAGAATTTTGTTCCTGCATACTAAAAATGAACTGGCTTCACCCGTGGTCTATGTTTTTTGGAATTTTTCCCGTTATAATTTTGTATCTGATAATCAAACATGATACAGCAATATTGTCATCATCATTTTCTGACTAAAAAACAACTATTTTTGCCCAGAACATGTCAATTTCAATTTTTCTTGGCTAAAAATGCGACAAATATATCTTCCATATTTGTTTCTATGTCCTGTTAAAACACGTTTTACATGTACATTAGGTCAGCTGATATTACCTCCCATTTTCACAGCTAGAGGCGATGCTTGCGAACGAAAGGGCATAGTTGCAACGCAAATTTTCAAATAACTCGAAGAATATTCGGGATAAAGACCTGAAATTTTCACTATATTTTTCCAGATTCTACTCTATATACTGTTGAAATTTCAGCCAGATTAGTCATGTATTGTGGACGTGTATAGCCGACAAACATACATACATTGACTTTTAAATATATAGGGATTATCTTTCTGACAAAATTTCTATCTATATTTTGGCCATAGATATGGCTTAGCGGGGGGTCGGTGGAAGGCTGGTTAAACCGTTTGGTTTACGACCACTACGACCCGGGTTCGAACCCGCATTGGACACTTTTTTTCTGTTTAAAAAAAAAAAATGCTCCAATGGCCCCCCCGATTCTTGCAAAAGTCCAACCCCACCAGCGAGTGCAAGTAACCAAACGGGGCTCTGGCACATTTGTAAGTGCAAAGTCGAACTGCTTTCACATGTATAGACATGTGGTGCGCTTACAGTAAAAAGCAGTCGCTAACTACCCACCATGATTATCATGGCCTGTACCACGTGTACTAGGGATAAGCAAAAAAAAAAAAAGGCTTAGCCACTTTACTAGCTAGGCATCTCTTTGGTAAATAGTGAAGATTTCATTTGATCCCTTGTGGATGCAATATTTGTGGCCAGTATTAGGTTGGGTTTTTAATACAGAATTGATTCAAGATAAAATTATGAAAAATCTTTTATAATTCCAAAATATTTTCTCAAAATGAGTTTCTCTTTATTTTAAAATGCTAGCATTCAAGCGATAATCGCTCTTCAACGGGCTTAACAAAACATCCCGGACTCATGGAATTCGTGTAATCTTTACACAAGGGGATAAGAAACAACAAAAACAGAAAGATTTACAAAAATATATGCACACAAGCATGGATATATATTTACAACTGATATTTAAAATATATATTAAAATAAAAAGAAACTCATTGTGAGAAAATATTTTTGTATTTTTAAACAGAATTGATTATTACAAAGTTGACAGGTTTATACAAGAGGCTGCACAGTCTGTTGACAGGTTTTGCTGCTTCTGAGTTCAACTGACCTGTTAGGAACAACCTCAAACTACAGTCAAAGTCAGACTTTCACCAAAGTATGCCTGGATCATGGTGCCATGATCAACAAAAGTTGCACCCCTACACCCCATTCCATGAGATCAAGTTTGTATAATCTTTGCACAAGGAGATAAGAAACAGCAACAGTTTTTCTGCTGTAACATTTCCTATTTAAAAATAAGGTATAGTCACAATACTTTGTGTTTTAATATTTAATAGATTACTTCAAGGTTAACCCTAAAATATTAAAAAAAATTGTGCAAAATTTTAGAAAAAAAGAAAGTAGTGTTGCCAACTACCTACCTATGAGGAAAAATCAAAGAATAATTAAATATTTTACATAAATAAATATAAAGCCAATTGCAGTTTTTCAACATAGCAGTAATGTGGCATTTATAAATCACCATTATAACAAACACTCATTTCAGAATGTGAAAAAATGGTACAAAATGTGAAATTGTTTTGAAAATAGAGCAATCCATAAATAAATCTTTAATTAAAAAGACCTATATTGGATCAAAATATCATTTATTTTACCAATATTTCAGTTGGCTGAAAGCCAATCTTTATCAAGGTGTTACAACATATTTATGTGTGTCAACAACAATTGACGTTATGTGGCGCTGAGTTTGTTGTTGACACACATTAAATATGTTATAACACCTTGATAAAGGTTGGCGTTCAGCCAACTGAAATATTGGTAAAATAAATGATATTTTGATCCAATATATGCCTTTTTAAGTAGAACTGCTCTTCACTGAAGGTTAATAACGAGTTTACAAGGTGGGAAGAGGAGCTTCTTTTTATTAGCATGCACACAAGCTTTCGGACATATCGTCCTTCATCAGGTAAGAGTAAGACTCAGACTGCCTGGGCCTTCTGATATTCCTCGCATCATAGCTGGTGTGGAACCCGCTCTCAGAGGCCTTAACCACCAAGACACCCATAGGATCAGGCATTTCGTCACCTCCACCCTTCAACGACCCTACAATATCCCTAAACCGTCCCTAGCCATGAATAGGGTTATCTCCCGTCTTAAACGCAATAGAGACATAGTTATAACAAAATCCGACAAAGGCTCACAGACCGTAATTCTCAACACTACCGTTTACAAGCAAAAAATGCAAAACGTTCTCGACCAACACTCCATTTTTTCTGCCATCACTGAACAGGAACATAAAACATCCGTTAAGAATTTCCGTTTACTATTGTTAAGATTAAAAAGGTCCCAGCAGATCACTAAAGAGCAATATAACGACTTCACAGCTAACCTCGCCCAAATAGCCTACATTTACGGCCTTCCAAAAATCCACAAGCCCGATGTTCCCCTCCGACCAATCATATCTTACCATCTCTCTCCGGCATATACCCTGTCAAAATTTTTGTCCAACTTCTTGACCCCCCTTCTACAGTCTCCCCCATGGGAATATACCATTGCAAACTCCCCCTCGTTTGTGTCCTATATCACCAGCCTCACACCTCCCCCCAGGTCCATAATGGTTTCTTTCGATGTAACGTCTCTATATCTCTCACTTGCCCACCCCTTGATCATTAGTAGTTTACGCACTTTCCTCGAAAATGCCCCCTGTTAGACACCCTCACCGCGGAGACGGTTGTCGAGCTCACTTCCATATGCCTAGGCATGTCCACCTTCACATTTGATACCCAGTTTTTCAAGCAGACCAAGGGCTCCCCCATGGGTAGCCCCCTCTCAACCGTGGTGGCTGAGGTTGTCATGAGGTCACTGGACCAATGGATCACTTCACGCCATTCTTCAGACATCTTTCTATGGAGGCGGTACATCGATGATACCTTTTGCTTGGTAAGTGAGGTATCTGCCTCTCACATCCTATCTGACCTCAACTCCTTCCACCCAGACATAGCCTTCACCCATGAAACAGAAAATCACTCAGTCCTACCTTTCCTAGATACACTAGTCATACGCACCCCCAGCAGTTTCCATACCACAGTATACTATAAAAACAACACACCCCCACACCACACAAACTTCCGGTCACATTGCCCAACACCACACAAAATCAATACAGTTAGAGCTCTCACTAAACGTATCTTTACTCATTGTTCCCTCCCGTTATTCCAAACAATAGAAAAGGCTAAAATATTTTCATATTTATCCAAATCCGGCTACCCGACCCCCTTCATTCTTAAACACATGCATGACCCTCACCACAACAGTGCTCCAGCTATACACAGAAATATTTGCTCCCTTCCTTTTTGCCCCCAGTCTATCACCATAGCCAGGTTTTTAAGGCAACATGGCATTGCAACATACTTCCAGAACCCACCTAACATCGCCACACTAATCCGACACCCCATTACCAGATCTTCCCTTCATGCGAGTTCTCTCCGTTCTGGTGGTGCCGTCTATTCCGTCTCTTGCGACCAATGCAATGCCACTTATGTCGGGGAGACGGGTAGATCCGTCGCCATCAGAATGGTTGAGCATTCCAGAAACATCTCTAATAAAAACCTAAATTCCCCTATTTACAGTCATTCTATGCAAACCGGTCATACATTCAATCTAACAAAGCCATCCATTCTATACAACAATATCAATAATAAGTATCAAAGACTTTTACTAGAGGCATTTGTGTCAATAAAAACAAACAGCATCAACAGGCATATAGATATACCAGAACAATACCATATGTTGTGTGAATAGCCATAGGTTGCATTTACCTGCCCTTGATTAACACCATTCATAGTGCATATGTACTTAGTCCAGATTTATTAGCATTTAATTCCTATATTCTTTTTAGCATATTTGATTCTTATTTTTATATCTTTAAATACTTTTATCTTTTGCAGTTATGTAAATTTTCTTTTCAGCTTTGTGTATATATGGATCCTCAGCGCGTTTATTACTCTTACCTGATGAAGGACGATATGTCCGAAAGCTTGTGTGCATGCTAATAAAAAGAAGCTCCTCTTCCCACCTTGTAAACTCGTTATATGCCTTTTTAATTTAAAAAAAAAAGTGAAATTGTACTGGGATAAGGTGGATAAATAAAGAAAAAGGCATCTCTTTATCAGGCAACAATATCTTCAGTTGCACAATAAAAAGATGCCTTTTTCTTAACTCATTATAGAGTTGAAAGTGAGGTCAACAATAAAAATCATAACTCTGTGAATGATAAGAAACAATAACAACAAGAATAATGGAAAACATAGTTTATTTGGGGCTTGCCCAAAATACAAATAAGGGCCAAAAAAAAAGAGAAAAAAAATTTTGACATCCTTAAAAAAATAATAATAATAGGGGAACAAATCTCTTTTTGAGCTAATTAACAAAAAAAAATCCAATCAAAATTAACAATGGCCACATTAAAAAAAAAAAAAGGCAGGGAAAAAAAATAGCCTAACAAATTTTTATTTATTTTTTGGGATTGATTGAAAAATAAATTTGTGACAGGGGGAATCCAGTAGGGTAAATCTACCACAGGAAACATGTACAGGGGGAAGGAGGTAAAAATATGGTATTCTACATGCTGCTCTGTACATCACTGGGCTGCCCTCACTTGGAGCCTGCCACTACTTTCTGGGCTGCCTTCTTTGCCTTGATCAGGTTCACCAATTCCTGAACACACAGACTCATCAGAGATGGCGTCAGGTTTTGACGTTTATTTTGACGGGAGAGGCGCCCTATGCTTCTACAGACTCAACAATTATAGTTTTTTTTTCATTCCTAGTACATGTTGTACAAGCCATTATAATCATGATGGGTAGAAGTTAGCGATTGCTTTTACTGTAAGTATATCACATGCCTAGACACATGAAAAGCAGTTTGATTTTTGCATTTACAAATGTGCCAGAGCCCCTGTTTGTTTACTTGAACTCGCTGGTGGGGTTGGAATTTTTCAAGAATCAGGGGCTATTGAAGCATTTTTTAAAATTTTATTAAGAAAAAAGTGCCCAAGGCAAGATTTGATCCCGGGTTGTAGCAGTCAAAAACCAACAGTTTAAACCACCTTTCTACCAACCCCCAATCAATTCAAGTATCTATATGGTGAACACCTTTCACATGTGAAGGATACTAATATTCCAAACAACAAGCAAGTATTCCCTCTACAGTAGTTTCCAATTAGAGACTGCTCCTGGAGATAGTCAGTGGCTCATTAGAGACTGCTTCAGTTGAAAGACTCTTCAAGACTAGGCCTGACAAGAACGGGTTTGGAAGGAGATTCTACTCTATTAGGACATGATCAACTCTGCTTTTGCCGGTTCCAAACCTGGATGAAAAAGGAGAAGTAACAAGCTCTCTAAAAAAACCTGGGCTCAGATGATAGTACACTGTAAGGGCTCCTAATCCAGGGATACAGGATGAGCAGTGTCTGTACTCCATGTTAAGAGCGGCTGCACTCATGTCATTTCATATTTGGACTGCTACTGAGTAGTGCTTCCAATCTTAATGACAAAGGCAGACACATTCTACTTCAACCAGTCATGATGGTTGTAAAAACACCATTAAAAGTCTTAAGCTCTAGGCTTGGTACCCTGATATGATTGATTGGGGATAAGAAAGAAGAAGAAGAGAAGGAAATGATATTTTCACCTCAAAATTTCATCTTTAACTCGTCTTGATTACTTTTATGGAGTGATATGAGAATAAGATAGCTATATAAAGTCAGATAATCACCTTGTATCTCACCATACAGTCTTTCTTGGTACGGTTGGGGATGCAGTCAGCGATGCGATCCCAGCGGTCAGTTGTGGAGGAAGGGAAAGTCTTGAGAGCCTGTTCCAGCAGCTTCTGTTCCTCAGCAGACCAGGGCTGGGGGGCATCAAACCTCTCAGAGGGGGCAGAGTCGTCTTTCAGGGCCCTCTGCATCATGTTGTTGTTCTTCTGAGACTTCTCCAGGCTCTCAAAGGCCCGTTGATTCACCTCGTCCTTCAAATTGGTGTCTGCAACACAGCCAGCTGTCAGGACAGGACCCTATCGTTCATGTTAGCTACCCTAAGAGCAGGGGTCAGCAACCTGCGTTGGCAAATTCAAAAAGCTAACAGAGATTTTAGGCCATTGATAGTTCTGGATCATTTTGATCTATCTCAAGATTTCTCTATTTTGGCTTGAATTAGATGCACTAAACAGGACCTTTTGGAGAGGCTGTTGCTTATCATAAAACAGCTCGAGGAGCTATAATCAGGTAACCTTTACACAAGGGGATAAGAAATAACAAGATTTCATTATTTTGATGGTAGTACAGTTAAACCTGTCTATAGCGCCCTCTCTAAATAACACCTTCCTCTCTATAGCGCCCAATTTTAAACATTAACATAAACATTTTACATTAAAAGTGACCTGTCTATAGCACTCCCTCTCTATAGCATCCTATTTCAGTGAGTCCCAAGAGGGGGTTGCTATAGACAGGTTTAACTGTATTTTTAAAAAGGAAAATCTAGCCGACAAGCTGAGTGTGATTAGCTCTCAATGCATCCATGCTTAAAGCCACATTTACTACTCACCTAACTTCTGGAGCTCCTTTGTCTTGGCCAGCACCTCCTTCGCCTGTCGAGGACGGCTTGAGCCGTGCTGGTTCATGAACTCCGACACCACCTGCCACCGATTAGCTGTGCCTGCTGGGAAAAGGTTGACGGCCTTAATGAGCAGCTGAATGTCCGCCGGACTCCAGGACTCCTGCTCCTTCTGTCCACCCGATGAATCCTTGGCTGGGGCTGTTTTGCTGCCAGTGTTCAGGTTCTGGTTCTCTCTACACAGCTGCTCTCCGATGGTCTTTATCTGCACACAGCAGGTAACCTATGAGTGACTGGATCTCATACTGTTAGATCACATAGTAACTCCGCCTTTGTCGGTCCCAAGGCCGGATGAAAAAGGAGGAGGGGGAGCAGTAACAAGCTCGCTTAAAAACCTGGGCTCAGCTGGCCTGGCTGATAGTACCCTGTAAGGGCTCCTAATCCAGGGATACAGGATGAGCAGCGTTTGTACTCCATGTTAGGAGCACATGGCGCCTGTTCCTCATGTCAGAGGCGGCCATTTCTTTAGGAGCTAAGTCGGCCTGCCACTGAGTAGTGCTCCCAGTCTTAATGACAAAGGCAGACACATTATACTTCACCCAGTCATGATGGTTGTCAAACAGACACCATCAAGGGTCACAACTTGATATCCTAATATGATTGAGTGGAGATAAGAAAGAAGAAGAGATCACATAGTTATCCTGAAGATAGAGGCTGCTTGACAGGCATTCATTTAAAAAATAGACACTTCGGCCAGTTAAAGTTCTTTATTTTCTCAACGTTTCAACAAAAATCTTTTGTTCTAATGGAACAATTTTTTACGCCTTGCCAAATGCCCATTTTTATTTATTTCTCCTGAAGATTTTTGTTGAAACATTGAGAAAATAAAACTTTAACTGACCAAAGTGTCAATTTTTTACAGAAACAGTTGGTGAGGATTTTAAACTTATCAAGTAGAGATGGTGGTAACACAACATACAAATCTTTTATTCAACCCTAAATATATTTCAAAAACCGCTTCAAGCACCCTTTCCTTGGGTTGTTGAATTAAAGTTTGGACTGTGTATTGCAGTCTCTGATGAGCGACCACCTCCCTGAGAGACCACTTTTTTAAAAACAAAATTTATATAAGTATTATTCTGGCTAAATGGCTGAACCAATTTTATGCTAAAAAAAATCTGAAAAGCTTTTGATTAACATGAAGTCTATAGCGAGAAACCATGACTTTTAGGTGAATATTTAGAATTTGTCAGAGCTGATGAAAAGCTGCAGTACAAGTTTACTCGAAGGAATCCAATTGATTACAGAAATGATAAACTCATCATTGCATCTATTTTGACAGGAGAGAGGTACTTTTTTAACCATATGCCACACACATGCAGTATAAACTACATGTGGTATTGAGGTGCCAAACTAAAGGTAGCATATAGTAAGTCTAGTATAGAAAACCAACAAGAATAGCCATAACCAACCAGTTGTTCAAAATAGGCAGACTATTTTTGTTGCGGCAATTAATAGCACTTACCTCCTTCAGGAAAGTATCTCTGGCATTGTTTGGTGAGGAGTTCTCCAGAACTTTGTTCAAGGACTGAAGCCTGGACACATCATGAGGGTTGCTAGGTATTGGGGATGAAAAAACAATCAATGTTGATTGATAAGTGATATATCAGAATGGCAAGAGTAGAGCTCAATAAGTCACAATTTGGATTATAGATTAGAAACACAAGGTAATAAGAGACCAAAATCAAATCATTAAATAGTGTGTGATGTTTGGGCAATTCATGGCTGTCGTGAATTGAGGGTTTTACCCACTCGTCTACCGCCATTTTTTTTTTCAACAGCTTGTGTTGATTATAGCTTAATAAGGAAACTCCTTACTTCTGTAAGTGAAGAATTATCTCAGAAAAATGCAGAACTAACATAAAGGAAGGTCAGAGGACAAGTCATGGTGGTTGTTTAGTTACCCTTCTTCTAGAGGCTTCACACAGAATACTCTTTGGCCAACCAGGTGGTTTAGTGAAGAGGGAACCATGAATGATCAAACCAAGGTCTTCCCCCATACAATGGCTTAAAGGGGGATTGGTGAAAGGATGGTCTAAACCGTTGGTTTTCGACCACTACGACCCAGGTTCGATTCCCGTATTGAGCACTTTTTTTTTTCTGTTAAAAAAAAAATGCTACAATGGCCCTCGATTCTTGCAAAAGTCCAACCCCACCAACAAGTGCAAGTAAACAAATGGGGCTCTGGCACATTTGTTAGTGTAAATTAGAACTGCTTTCAACATGTGTAGACATGTGGTGCCCTTACAGTAAAAGCAGTTGCCAACTTCTACCCTACATGACTATCATGGCCTGTACCACGTGTACTAGGGATAAGCAAAAAAAAAAAAAACAATAGCTTAAAGAGAACTATTTAGCAAATCTAAATTAATTTTTTCACTTACCCCATCACATACCATAAAATAAAAACTAAGTCAAATACAGAGGCCCACAGAACATTTTTCATAATGTGTTTAGAAACTTATCAAATATTGATTTTGGAAAGATTTGTGAAGTAATTTCAAGTGTGAAGTCGCGGGTTTAAAAACAGAGGCAGTAAAAGCATGGAATGTCACTTACTTGACCAGAGAGAGCTGGTAACATAGCCTGTCTACCTCGGCCATGTGGGAAATTTTCTCAGTCTCGGACTGGGCAAAGAATCCGTTCTCCTCACATAGCTGCTGCAGGACCTTGCGGGCCTTCTTGAGGTTCTTCTTCTGGATCTCCTTCTCCCTCTTCAGTCTATCTTTCTGTGAACACCAGGTGACAGGTTGAAGACTAACACAATTTCTATAGATCTGTTCATAGAACAGGCACAATCACCTAGTTTTTTTTTTTGGTACAGTAGAACCTCTCTGTAAAGGACAACACCTAATTGCAAAGCCAAAGTGCCCTTAAAGTAAGGTGTCCTCTTACCGGAGAGTTGTTAAATTGTAAAAATGGTAATTTTGCAAATGAAAACTGTTCTTTGTGAAGAGGTGTCTGCTAGCAAGGTGTCTTTTAAAGGGAAGTTCTACTGTATTTTTTAAAAAATGAGACATTTAAGACAATCAGGTTAGATAGAAATGTCCCTCAATTGAAGAGAAAACATCAAGAATTACCTCAATCCTGGCTTCTTCCTCTTCCTTCTGCTTGGCCAACTTCTCAGCCTCCTCAGCCTCTCTCTTCAGCTGGAGAATCATCATAGGTCAGTCATTGCCGTCATACCTCTGTGTGTGTGGTACTCACCCTGAGCTCTTGCTCCTGCTTGGCTTTAGCAGCTTCCTGCCTGGCTTTCTTCTGGGAGAGCTTTTTCTGCTTCTCTGCTTCTTTAAAGGCCTGAATTCTGGGGTCGCAGGCATAGGCATTGTCTGTAAAAAATGCACTCAAAGTCAATCCACAATCAAGGGAAGAAGAAATGAAGGTTTTCCTTACCAACTAATTGTCGTATCCTAGACATCTCTTCCTTCTTCAACTTTTGTCTAGCAATCTTGTTCTGCTTCTCTATCCACCGCCGCTCATCTCGGCTAAACACACATTCTCTCTTAGACACATGATCCGCAACTTTTGGGGAAACAAAATGAAGTGGGTCACCTTATATCTATGGCATCTGTTACAAGTCCCAACAGACTACTTCACAGAGTGATGTAACAAGCAGGTTATAGAACTACAAACAAGATGGTGCAGCAATCATCTAGAAAGTACAACAGAATTCTCTAACCAATCACATCTGTTGTAGACCATCAAACACTCTTATTTAGGAAGAAAGGAATTTTCTCAGGATTCAAAATGCAATATATTATTGGGTTGGTTGGTTCAAGTTTTCTAGGCATCTCTTTTACCATGATGATGAAGATAAATAAAGCCTGGATTCCTTCTATTTAAGATTAAAGTTTCAGAGTAGCTCTTTGTGTGTAAGCACAGCATTAAAGACAAAAAAGAATACCAAAGTTCACTATGAAGAGTGAAACAATAAGACCCTGGAAAGATTATTATAAAGGGAGACAAACAGGTGTCATATAAGTTGTTGGAATACATTATTACTGAGGGTTGTTTCATCATGTGTGTGTATTCTCAATACATCAAATTTTCACACAAAGCTCGCCTTTAAAGTGAATCAATTGTCTCTGTTGTTGTTTCTTATCCCCTTGCGTATAGATTACACAAATTCCATGAGTCCATACTCCTTGAGCTGATCTCATAGAATGGGGAGTAGGGGTGCAGCTTTCATTGAGCATGGTACCATGATCCAGAAACATATCAATTGCTTCTATCCCACCGTATAGATTCCCTCAAGCCTATCAAACAAATAGGTCCACCATTTATAAAAAGGCAATGTTACCTATACATAAAGTGAATTTAAAATTCTATTAGTTTTTTTTAAATAAGTGTATACTTTTTGTTTGTCCAGGTTATATGCATTTGCTTTATATGAAGTTCTCTAGTGTATCTTTAATATAAAATGATTTTCTTTTTCATTTAAAAAATAGGCAGAGTTGACAGCTACAGGACGCATCGCCAGGTGGCGGATAGGGGAATGACCTTCAGATATGAAGGCCAGCTGTGAAACAAGCAGAATAACTCTGACGAATAAGGAATTGCGGACCATTAGCAACATTGTTAGAAGAGGAGTAGACCTCTTTAAAAATCCTGAGTTCAACTGACCCGGATGATAGACCTCAGCAAGGGTCCCTCTCCAGGGATACGGAGGAGCTGCGTCTGTACTCATGTTAGAATCGGCAGCAAAGGCGTCTGCTTCCATGTTAGGAATCGCCTCAAACTACAGGCAAAGTCATACTTTCACCAAAGTGTGCCAAGATCAACGAAAACTGCATCCCTACACCCCATTCCATGAGAACTCATGGAATTCGTGTAATCTTTACACAAGGGGATAAGAAACAACAACAAAAGACAAGAAGACTCCTGTTGCCATGTTGCTACTTACTTGTCTGCTTTGTCTTTCTCCTCCTCATCCTTGTAGGAGAACTCCCTCCAGCTGTCAAAATGGTACCTGGAAACAACACAGATGGTTGGTGGGCTGGCTTCATACACACATAGATGGTAGTAACATAAGGTAATAATAGCAAATCCAAATAAATAAATAGTGTGTTACAGCGGTTTGGAAATATCACACACTATTTGGATTTGGTGTTACAGTAGAACCTCCCCCTGTAAAGGACACCTAATCGCAGAGCCAAAGTGTTCTTTAGGGAGAGGTGTCCTCTTACTGGAGAGTTGCTAAATAGTAAAAATGGTAATTTTGCAAATGAAAACTGTTCTTTGTGGAGAGGTATCCTCTTATGGAGGTTCTACTGTATAACCTTGTGTTTCTATTCTATAATTCAAATTGTACAAATCCCTACCCCCCACAAACAGTAAGGTCTCTGCACCATGTGTACTTGTGGTAATATATATATGTTATATTAAAATATTATTCTATTTAAAATTATATTTCATAGATCCAAATACTCTGTTAGATCGACCGCCAGAGGTCATGCTTCCCCTATAAAAACTCCTTGTTGTTTTATCCCGATGGCTGGCTCAAAACCTTTGTACATTGTGTAAATAATCTTTTGTTTTCCTTATTCTACTCGCCTTAAGCCAGGCATTACTTTTATCAAATTATGTTCTTTTATATATTCCTCAGCTCAAATAAAGAAATCTCTGATCTTCAATATTATTATTATTATTCTTTCAAGATTGTTAACCACGACTGCATTACCATAATCCTCAACATGATCTAAATTCAAGCAGGAAATCCCATTTCTATTCATTTTTATAACATATATATTTTAAATTATTATCCTTAGTACATATATGCGTGGTACAGGCCATGGTAATTATGGAAGGTAGCAGTTAGAGACTGCTTTTACTGCAAGTGCACAACATTTCTAGACATGTGGAAAGCATTTTGATTTTTGCACTTACAAGTGCATCAGGAGTTCCTGTTTTTAGTTATTTGTACTCGCTGGTGGGTTTAGACTTTGTTAGAAGCATGTTTAAGCATTTTTTTTTTTAATTATAAAGGAGATTACGCACAATTTGGATTATAGATTATAAACACAAGGTAATAATTATTGATTTGGTCTTATTACCTTGTGTTTAAAGTAGAAAAAAATAGTGTTCAATGTGGCATTCAGGTTGTAGCTGTGGAAAACCAACAGACCACTTGTCTACCATGGGATACAACTTACCAGAAATTGTAGAAACTGTCCACTTCTTCCAAGGTGGCCGTCTCTCCTCCCAGACTAGGGGTGGGCTGCTTGTTGGACCACCTGCACAAGAACATCACTCTGAACTCATGGAATCTTTACACAAGGGGATAAGAAACAACAACAACATAACATCACTCATTCTTTGGCCACCTTATCATTCCAAGCAGCAGTTTCAACCTTTCTCTACACCCTCCATTAGCACCTTAGTGAGAGAACCATTCTGAGCATTAATTATCTTTTTTTTTCTTATCCCTAGTACACCTGGTACAGGCCATGATAATCATGGTGGGTAGAAGTATGCGACTGCTTTTACTGTAAGTGCACCGCATATCTATACATGTGAAAAGCAGTTCGACTTTGCACTTACAAATGTGCCAGTGCCCCGTTTGGTTACATGCATTCGCTGGTGGGGTTGGACTTTTGCAAGAATCGGGGGCCACTGAAGCATTTTTTTTAATTAAAAAAAAGTGCCCAATGAGGGAATCGAACCCGGGTCGTAGCGTTCGAAAACCAACGGTTTAGACCATCCTTCCACCGATCCCCGCATTAATTATCTTGACTCATCCATTGATGTGCTTTACTCATCCCCGACAAACACCATCAAAATTCTTAAGCTTTATACCCTAATATGATTGAGTGGAGGCAAGAAAGAAGAAGAAGATTATCTTGAAACTAGGAATGTGTGTTATTTAAAAATGACAAAATACAGTAGAACCTCCCTGTAAATAAAACTTAATTGCAGAGCCAAAGTGTCCTTTATGGAGAGGTGTCCTCTTACCAGAGAGTTGCTATATAGTAAAAATGATAATTTTGCAAATGAAAACTGTCCTTTGTAGAGAGGTTTTCTCTAGCATGAGTGTCCTTTCATTAGGTTCTACTGTGCATATTTCAAAAGTAACGTGAAACTTTTGAAAAAAAAAAAGCAAGCCAAGTAGAAAGGGTGATCACATGACAAGGACAAATAATAAAAAAAAAAAAAAGATCATTCAGCAAATGATGGCAAGAAGAGGAAGGGACAGTAGCTGCTGTCCAGAAAGATACACCTTCACATTATGTCCAGCAACATGAGTTCACTAGGCTGGTGGAACACATCTGACACTCTGAAATGTCGAGAGTGGAAAAAGCTAAGACAGGCTTTTTGTTTTATTTTTTTGAGGTTGAGAAAGCAGGGGTGTAATTATAAATAAAATAGCAGAAACATTCTTTTCAACTTCTAAAGAGAGAAAGCTCACCTGGAATTCCTGGCAAAGACTGGAGTAAAGACCTTGAAGAAGTTGGCCTTGGAGGTAGAGTTGAGGGAAGGTATGGCGTCGTCAAAGTGAGGGTCCACACTGTCGTAGGACTTCCTCTTCACTGGGTTGCTCAGGATCTCGTAGGCTACAGCCACCGGAGGTTAGATCCATCTATAAGTTATGGGAGTCATTCACTTACCCTTGGTGATACAGACAAAGTAATCATGATCCTCATCCACGATGTTTTCTCCACGGTTTTTTCTTTTATCAGGGTGGTGCCACAGGACCTTGCGTCTGTCTGCACACATCAGAATAACATTAATCCCCCTCTGCTCATCCCCAGCAGACACCATCAACAAGCTTGATACCCTTTTTTTTTGCTTATCCCTAGTATATGTGGTACAGGCCATGATAACCATGGTGGGTAGAAGTAAGCGATTACTTTTACTGTAAGTGCACCACATGTTTACACAAGTGAAAAGCAGTTCCACTTTGCACTTACAAATGTACCAGAACTCCGTTTGGTTACTTGCACTTGCTGATGGGGTTGGACTTTTGTAAGAATCGGGGCCATTGGAGAATTTTTTTTAAATAATAAAAAAGTGCCCAATGTGGGAATCCAACCCGGGTCGTAGCGGTCGAAAACCAACGGTTTAGACCATCCTTCAACCAACCCCCTGCTTGATACCCTAATGTTATTGAGTGGAGATAAGAAAGAAGACATCAATCCACTACTTTAGGGGAGAAGTCAAAAATTGAAAGGAGAGAGTCAACTGTATCAAACTATGGATATACGTCCAGCTTGAGAAGTTATATTGCAAATTTTCACCAGTTAAGTTTAATCACTCGTTGTTTCTTATCCCCTTGTACAAAGATTACACAAATTCCATCAGTTCATGCTCCTCGAACTATTTGATGATAAGCAGCGGCCTCTCCCAAAGGTCCTGTTTAGTGCATCTAATACAAGCCAAAATGTGTTCTGGAGCTGCAGGTACCAAGCTACATTTAGGCAATGAAACACTCATTCCCACCAAAATACTCACTCATATCCAAAAAAAAAAAACCATAATTAATGCATTTATTAAAAGAAAAGAGCCTCTTTTTAGTCATGAATAATATCTCCATTTTGTACAAATTATTTTATATATACAGTTAAACCTGTCTATAGCGCCCCCTCTTGGGACTCACCAAAATAGGGTGCTATAGAGAGGGTTTGCTATAGACAGGTCACTTTTAATGTAAATTGCATCGTACTACGTATTTAAAATCGGGCGCTATAGAGAGGAAGGCGCTATAGACAGGTTCAACTGTGTATATATATATACACAAATACAGTAGAACCTCCCTGTAAAGGACACCTAATTGCAGATACAAACTGTCCAAATAGGGAGAGGTGTCCTCATACCGGAGAGTTGCTAAATAGTAAAAATGGTCATTTTGCAAATGAAAACTGTCCTTTATAGAGAGGTGTCTGTTGTTGTTGTTGTTGTTTCTTATCCCCTTGTGTAAAGATTACACGAATTCCATGATTTCCATGATCTCATGGAATGGGGTATAAGGGTGCAGCTTTCGTTGATCATGGCACAATGATCCAGGCACACTTTGGTGAAAGTCTGACTTTGCCTGTAATTTGAGGCTGTTCCTAACATGGAAGCCTTTACTGCCGACTCTAACATGAGTACAGACACAGCTCCTCCGTATCCCTGGAGTGGGACCATTGCTGAGGTCCATCAACCGGGTCAGTTGAACTCAAGATTTCTAAAGAGAGGTGTCTGCTAAAGGGAGGTACTACTGTATAAAATAAACACTAAAAAATAATCCCATTTTAAAATGAACAATTTTATCTGTGAGCCATTAAAAGAAGTTGTTGTAGAAACTGCCGGAGAGAGAGAATAGATAAACTTACATGCATCCTTGATGAGTTTCTCTGAAGCTTGAAATCTGTGGGTCTCAAGGCCCAGCACTCTGTAATGGTCATTTTCCTGGAACATACAAGGAGGGTTAGTTAGCATTCTGTAGTATCCTTTTATCAATCTCAGAGTTAGAACACTTAAAACACTATAGAACCTCCCCCATAAGATTAGCTCCAAAACATGGCTACTCCTGTTGTCTTGGAGGTTTGGATTAGATCAGGGAATGTCTCTTTTCCATTCACCAAAGTATTTGTTCCTCAAAAACCTGGGCTCAGCTGGCCCGGCTGATAGTACCCTGTAAGAGCTCCTAATCTAGGGATACAGGATGAGCAGCATTTGTACTCATGTTAGGAGTGGCTGCACATGGCGTCTGTTCCTCATGTCAGAGGTGGCAATTTTATATTGGAGCTAAGTTGGCCTGCCACTGAGTAGTGCTCCCAGTCTGACATGACAAAGATGACAAAGGCAGATGCATTCTACTTCACCCAGTGTGGAGATAAGAAAGAAGAAGATTTGTTCCTCAAATGGGAGAAGCATGACTTTATAATTTAAACAGATCTTGAGAAGACACAATTTAGATTGATGATATGAGCTACATGATAAAAAAACCAAATCCAAAAAAAGTGTGTAGCGTTATTGTAACAGCGTAGTTACCATCACCATTCAAGTCTTTTGTCTGATGATGGTAACAACACTGAAACGTCGCACAAAATTTATTTATTTTAGATTTGGTCTTATTACCTTGTAGTTCTAAAACAGATCTTGCAATGTAAATATAGTATAAAGTGCCATCATTGTGACGATCTCCAAAGACTTATTTTCAAATTACAATATTTCTCATTAGAGAATGGGAAAAGTTTAGGCAATCAACTTAAACTATAAATAATACCAAACACAGGAGGAGAGTAAAACTTCCTAGTAGGTTAGAAAAGAAGATGTGTGGGTAGACATTGTTGTATCCGGGGAAGTCCTACCTTCCATTCCTTGGAGTCCAGGCTCTTGAGGTATGCCAGGCCTTCAGGGGTCTCCTCATCTGGAAGCTGACAGTCTTCCTCCTCACTCTCCTCCTCCTCCTTGCTGGGGGCTGTCCACTCTGGGTTGCGGCTGCGCTCGTAGGAAGCTCTGCAGAGGTCGTGGTAACTCTGACCCGCTTGCTCTATCTTGATGGAAATGAAGGCTGCATACAACAGTCAACTGATGTTGTTAGGGTACTTGAACATCTAGTGAAATACAATCATGATAAAAGCACAATTTGGATTATAGATATTATAGCTACAAGAACATAAGACCTAATCTAAATAAATTAATAGTGTGTGACGTTTGGGCATTGTTACCATCATCAGAGAAAAGAATAAATGAGAAAAAAAATTACAGTATGTTCTTAATAAAAGAAAATAAGACCTAATCCAAATAATTTATTAGTGTGTGACGTTTCGGCAACAACATTGTTGTTGCCTAAACGTCACACACTATTAAATTATTTGGATTAGGTCTTATGTTCTTGTATTATAATCTATAATCCAAATTGTGCTTTATCAGTATGTTCTTAAATAGTACTGTTATCAAGTGTGTAAACGACTTTATAGTATTTAAGAACATGCTGCGATTTTTTTCCTCATTTATTCTTTTGTCTGATGAGTTTTTATACACTTGATTACTACTATTTAGGGACATGCTGTGATATTTTTCCTCATTTATTCTTTTGTCTGATGATGGTAACAACGCTGTTACCGAAATGTCACACACTATTTTATTTGGATTAGGTATCACTTTCTTGTTGAATACAATCACTGTATTGACTCATCCATTGATGAGCTCTACTTTTCCCCAGCAGACACCATCAACAAGCTTTACAAGCTTGATACCCTAATATGATTGAGTGGAGATAAGAAAGAAGATGTGTGTGGGTAGGAAAGAAGATACTCAGATTATCAGGTTGGACAATATGTAATATACATGATGGTTGAGAACAAAGGTACAGCCATTTATGTACAGTAGAGTCTCCCATGAGACACTGTCATGTTACGAGTCTTTCAAGCCAAACAGAGTCTATGACATCCAAGACCAGGTCTAGACATAAGGTCTCTCATTAGAGATTCTCAGAAGCAGGCCGAATTAGCTCCAAAAGAAATGGCCATCTCTGACATGAGGAACAGATGCCATGTGCAGCGGCTCCTAACATGGAGTACAAACGCGGCTCATCCTGTATCCCTGGAGCCCTTACAGGGTACTATCAGCCAGGCCAGCTGAACCCTATGACGTGAGACCATCTAGGAGAGAGACCATGTTCAGCCATGCTTTAGGTGGTCTCTCATGAGAGATTCTACTATAGGGACGAAATTCAATCTGAAATACCAGGATAACCAAGGTATAAGGTTAATAAAGCTAAACTTATATTTTGGAGAATTGAAAATAGCCATCATGCCATACATTGTTGGTCCTGCCTTGGGAATATAATTGCTAGAACATTTCCAGCAGTCCTATATGACTAATACTTTTCTGAAAGGTTAAAAAAAGAGCACTACAAACATTGTATAGAGCGGGGTGGTTGACCTAATTTTGGAAACTTCAATGTTATAATCTTTAGTGTGGTATGTCTGCATTGTGAAACCCCAGGGTTCAAAATTCAAATGAAGCAATTATTTTCTAATTACAATATTTTAGGTAATACAGTAGAATATCCCTTTAGCTGACACCCCGGTAGAGGACACCTCTCCACAAAGGACAGTTTTCATTTGCAAAATTACCATTTTTACTATTTAGCAACTCTCCGGTAAGAGGACACGCTCTCCCTAAAGGACACTTTGGCTCTGCAATTAGATGTCCTTTTACAGGGAGGTTCTACTGTATTAGACCCAACTCTGATAAGCCATCACTTCCCAGAGTAACCCACCACATACACAATGTCAAAAAAAGAACTTGAAACTGAACTAAATCAGCCTCCAATGAGAGACCAATGGAGGATTCTATTGTAATTATGGGCTGCCAGCACAATGCACTCACTGGTGGGATCATTCTTGTACAGGAAACAGGAAGATTACACATAAGAGAAATGTATTCAATTTTACAGGGAAATTGAAAGTAGGTTCCACAAGCAACCATATATACCAACCCATCAAAAAAAAAAGCAAGTAACAGCATATTTTGGTAGTACAGTAGAACTCCCTGTAAAGAACACCTAATTGCAGAGCCAAAGTGTCCTTTAGGGAGAGATGTCCTCTTACCGGAGAGTTGTTGAATAGTAAAAATGGTAATTTTGAAAATTAAAACTGTCCTTTGTAGAGAGGTGTCTGCTAGCAGGGTGTCTACTAAAGGGAGGTTCTACTGTATATGATTTAAAATTCTCATAGAAAATCTTCAGTTTAAGAATAACTACCCATTGCTAATTTGAAAAAAAAAAAAATCAAAACTGCAAATGAATGAGACTGCCTCTCAAAGAGATTTGGAATACTCAAGTTTTTTCAGTAAAAACTAGGCAATTTATATTCCAGAATTTAAATATATGCAGCAAACACATCACTTTAATATAAGATTGTCCCAAAAGTTAATGCTTTTCTTATATTTTGGCAATTAATATTATTATGGCAAATACATATTCCAATTACTTTATATATAATACAAAGACATTATACATAACGCCGAATAATATTAGTACAGTAGAACCTCCCTTTAGTGGACACCTCTCCACGAAGGTCAGTTTTCATTTACAAAATTACCATTTTTACTATTTAGCAACTTTCCAGTATGTGGACACCTCTCCCTAAAGGACACTTAGGCTCTGCAATTAGGTGACATTTACAGGAAGGTTCTACTGTATTTCAATTATTGGTAAGTGTTTATTAACTTTTGTGACAACCTTGTAGGATTAGTTTAGGTACTCCTGGTACCAGTGACCTACAAGGAAGCATACAACTTCCGTCATGTCCAGTGGCAGTCCCACACTGTCAGTTTTGTTTTCTTCAGAGAGAGGTTATTTTAATTCTGAAAGAGTTTAGTGAAGTTTAACATATCAGCTTAACATGAAGATAGAAGTTGCCTTGCTGGCATTCATAGTTTTAGAATTAAAGACTATGACGTTCTTCTTTCTTATCTCCACTCAATCATATTAGGATATCAGGTTGTGACCCTTGATGGTGTCTGTTTGACAACCATCATGACTGGGTGAAGTAGAATGGGTCTGCCTTTGTCATTAAGACTGGTAGCACTACTCAGTGGCAGGCCGACTTAGCTCCAAAAGAAATGGCCGCCTCTGACATGAGGAACAGATGCCATGTGCAGCGGCTCCTAACATGGAGTACAAACGCGGCTCATCCTGTATCCCTGGAGCCCTTACAGGGTACTATCAGCCAGGCCAGCTGAACCCTATGACGTGAGACCATCTAGGAGAGAGACCATGTTCAGCCATGCTTTAGGTGGTCTCTCATGAGAGATTCTACTATAGGGACGAAATTCAATCTGAAATACCAGGATAACCAAGGTATAAGGTTAATAAAGCTAAACTTATATTTTGGAGAATTGAAAATAGCCATCATGCCATACATTGTTGGTCCTGCCTTGGGAATATAATTGCTAGAACATTTCCAGCAGTCCTATATGACTAATACTTTTCTGAAAGGTTAAAAAAAGAGCACTACAAACATTGTATAGAGCGGGGTGGTTGACCTAATTTTGGAAACTTCAATGTTATAATCTTTAGTGTGGTATGTCTGCATTGTGAAACCCCAGGGTTCAAAATTCAAATGAAGCAATTATTTTCTAATTACAATATTTTAGGTAATACAGTAGAATATCCCTTTAGCTGACACCCCGGTAGAGGACACCTCTCCACAAAGGACAGTTTTCATTTGCAAAATTACCATTTTTACTATTTAGCAACTCTCCAGTAAGAGGACACGCTCTCCCTAAAGGACACTTTGGCTCTGCAATTAGATGTCCTTTTACAGGGAGGTTCTACTGTATTAGACCCAACTCTGATAAGCCATCACTTCCCAGAGTAACCCACCACATACACAATGTCAAAAAAAGAACTTGAAACTGAACTAAATCAACCTCCAATGAGAGACCAATGGAGGATTCTATTGTAATTATGGGCTGCCAGCACAATGCACTCACTGGTGGGATCATTCTTGTACAGGAAACAGGAAGATTACACATAAGAGAAATGTATTCAATTTTACGGGGAAATTCAAAGTAGGTTCCACAAGCAACCATATATACCAACCCATCAAAAAAAAAAAAACACGTAACAGCATATTTTGGTAGTACAGTAGAACCTCCCTGTAAAAGACAACACCTAATTGCAGAGCCAAAGTGTCCTTTAGGGAGAGATGTCCTCTTACCGGAGAGTTGTTGAATAGTAAAAATGGTAATTTTGAAAATTAAAACTGTCCTTTGTAGAGAGGTGTCTGCTAGCAGGGTGTCTACTAAAGGGAGGTTCTACTGTATATGATTTAAAATTCTCATAGAAAATCTTCAGATTAAGAATAACTACCCATTGCTAATTTGAAACAAAAAAAAAAAAAATCAAAACTGCAAATGAATGAGACTGCCTCTCAAAGAGATTTGGAATACTCAAGTTTTCTCAGTAAAAACTAGGCAATTTATATTCCAGAATTTAAATATATGCAGCAAACACATCACTTTAATATAAGATTGTCCCAAAAGTTAATGTTTTTCTTATATTTTGGCAATTAATATTATGGCAAATACATATTCCAATTACTTTATATATAATACAAAGACATTATACATAACGCCGAATAATATTAGTACAGTAGAACCTCCCTTTAGTGGACACCTCTCCACAAAGGTCAGTTTTCATTTACAAAATTACCATTTTTACTATTTAGCAACTTTCCAGTATGTGGACACCTCTCCCTAAAGGACACTTAGGCTCTGCAATTAGGTGACATTTACAGGAAGGTTCTACTGTATTTCAATTATTGGTAAGTGTTTATTAACTTTTGTGACAACCTTGTAGGATTAGTTTAGTTACTCCTGGTACCAGTGACCTACAAGGAAGCATACAACTTCCGTCATGTCCAGTGGCAGTCCCACACTGTCAGTTTTGTTTTCTTCAGAGAGAGGTTATTTTAATTCTGAAAGAGTTTAGTGAAGTTTAACATATCAGCTTAACATGAAGATAGAAGTTGCCTTGCTGGCATTCATAGTTTTAGAATTAAAGACTATGACGTTCTTCTTTCTTATCTCCACTCAATCATATTAGGATATCAAGTTGTGACCCTTGATGGTGTCTGTTTGACAACCATCATGACTGGGTGAAGTAGAATGGGTCTGCCTTTGTCATTAGGACTGTTAGCACTACTCAGTGGCAGGCCGACTTAGCTCCAAAAGAAATGGCCATCTCTGACATGAGGAACAGATGCCATGTGCAGCGGCTCCTAACATGGAGTACAAACGCGGCTCATCCTGTATCCCTGGAGCCCTTACAGGGTACTATCAGCCGGGCCAGCTGAACCCTATGACGTGAGACCATCCAACAGAGAGACCATGTTCAGCCATGCTTTAGGTGGTCTCTCATGAGAGATTCTACTATAGGGACGAAATTCAATCTGAAATACCAGGATAACCAAGGTATAAGGTTTACAAAGCTTGTGCTATATTTCATTAGAATTGAAAATAGTCATTGATACCATATTCATTTTTGGTCCTGACCTGGAAATATGATTGCTAGAACATTTCCAACAGTCCTATGTGACTAATACTTTTCTGAAAGGCTAAAAAACGAGCTCTACAAAGTACAGTAAATCTTTATAATGAAAATATTTGCTTCCCGAAGTGTCTTTAATTCAAAAACTATTTCAGCTTGAGGAATCCTCAAGTTACTCTGCTGTGATTTAGTCAAATAATGCAGATTACATAGATGTGCTGTTGTTTCTTATCCCAATGTGCAAAGATTACACAAATTCCAAGCTTCTCAAGCTGTTTTATGATAAGCAACAGCTTCTTCCAAAGGTTCTCACATTGATGTTTATTTTTGCTTATCCCTAGTACACGTGGTACAGGCCATGATAATCATGGTGGGTAGAAGTAGGCGACTGCTTTAACTGTATCACATGTCTACACATATGAAAAGCAGTTCGACTTTGGCACTTACAAATATGCCAGAGCCCCCTTTAGTTACTTGCACTCGCTGGTGGGATTGGATTTTTGCAAGAATCGGGGGCCATTGGAGCATTTTTTCTTTAAATCAGAAAAAGTGTTCAATGCGGGAATCAAACCCAGGTCGTAGCGGTCGAACAACCAACAGTTTAGACCAAGCATGTCAAACTCGCGGCCCGCGGGCCTTATGCGGCCCACAACGAATAAATTTGTGGCCCACCAGACAATATATTTTAATAAAAAATTTTTTGTAAATTTAAAAAAAAAATAATAAAAATTTGTAGCCTAATTTTTAAAAATTGTAATTATACATAATTTATTTATTAATAATGAACCACTGGTCGCCATACATAAGTCGTAAGTTTTGATAATATTATACCTACATACATAACGTATGTACATCGCCATAAGTATTGTGTGCCTTAAAGTTAAAAGAAAATATTCTTTCGGAGTACTAGAAAAAAAAAAAATTTTTAAGTTACGTTCAATAATTTGTGCAGTTATTCTGTGTCTGGTAAGCTAAAAGATATTAATTTAAAAAAAAAAAATTTAAATATTAATTAAAACGTTTTATTATTTTGTGTTAGCGATTACTAATTTTTTTTCAGACCTTTGTATTCAATAAGTCTTCATCAAAACCAAGTGGCAGTAAAACTAAACGAAAAATTGCTGACAAACATAGGAATTTTCAAGAAAAGTGGGAATTAGAGTATTTTTGCTCTGAAGTAAAAGATAAAATCATCTGCTTGATATGTAATAATGCTATTAAGTGTACCAAAATTATATATCATTAAACGTCATTATGAACAACATAAATCAAAATATGATACCTACGAAGGTTTAATGAGACAAGAAAAGTTAAAAGAGTTCAAGTTGGGAATGAAAAAACAACAGTTTATGTTTACTAAAGTATCACAAGAGAGTGAAGCGGCGGTGCATGCAAGCTACGTTTTATCGGAGATGATAGCTAAACACTCAAAACCTTTTACTGAAGGTGATTTCATCAAGGAATGTTTAATTAGTGCTGCAGAAATTGTTTGTCCTGGAAGTGTGAAGACGTTTCAAGCAATATCTTTGGCTCGAAATACAGTTGTGGAAAGAGTTACTGATATGGCCAGAAATTTAAATGATCAGATAAAAGAAAAATCATCTTGTTTTGAAGCATTTTCCATTGCCTGTGATGAGAGTACGGACATTGGGGGCGTAGCTCAGTTAGCTGTTTTTTTTTTCGAGCTTGCGACACGGATTTCAACATTTTTGAGGAATTATTGGAACTAGTACCGATGCATGGCACTACTACAGGAGAAGATATATTTAATTGCGTTTATGATCTTCTGCAAAAATACAATTTACCTTAATCAAAATTGACTTCTGTAGCAACAGATGGAGCTCCTTCAATGACTGGAAAAACCATCGGTTTCGTAGCATTACTGCGAAAAAAACTAAGTGAAATTTCTGATGGTTCCAATATTCATCATACGCATTGCATTATACATCAGGAAGTATTATGTACGAAGGTAATAAAAATGAAAAATGTGTTGACACCTATCAAAAAATTCATCAATTTCATAAGATCTCGAGGTTTAAATCAGCGACAGTTCTCTCTGTTCTTAACTGAATTAGAAAGCGAATATTCAGGTTTATCATACTATACTGAGGTACGTTGGCTATCATGCTCCAAGGTTCTCAAACAATTTTGGGACTTGAAAGAAGAAATATGTCAGTTTTTAATAACCAAGAATCAAGACATCACTTTGTTTTCTGATCAAGTATGGTTGCAAGAGTTTTCCTTCATGGTTAACATAACAAAACACTTGTCGGATTTAAATTTGAAACTGCAAGGAAAGGATCAGATCATTACCAACATGTGTGACCAAGTTAATGCATTCAAATGTAAGCTAGTTCTTTGGGAAAAGCAGTTGAAAAACGATGATTTAATGCACTTTCCGACATGCAACATGAACAAATCAAGTTTAGGTGAAACTGCATCGTATCAAAAATATGCGGAAAAAATTTTAAGTCTTAGAAATGAATTTGAAACAAGGTTTTCTGATTTCAAATCTTTGGAAGGCAAGTTTACTTTGTTTTCTTCGATTTTCTCAATATAGAATCAGTACCTAATCATATGCAAATAGAGGTAATAGATATCCAGTGCGTTTCAGATTTAAGGGCAAAATTCATTGAAGTTGGCGTTTCTGAATTTTACAAATATTTGCCAGCCAGATTTGAAAACACTCGAAAATTAGCATATGAAATTAAGTCCATGTTTGGAAGTACTTATCGGTGCGAGCAGTTATTTTCACTTATGAAAGGAAATAAGTCTCCAATCAGATCGAGAATTACTGATGTTCACCTTGGGTCAGTTTTAAAATTAATCACTGCGAACAAGATTTCCCCCGAAGTAGGAAAGATGGTAGCAGAAAAGAGATGCCAAATATCAGGGAGAAAATATTAACTTTACTTTCTTTTTTCTTATTAGTATTTTTAAAAATAAACCTACATAAATATTACTATAAAAATTTAATTACTTGTTTTCTTTTTTTTGCGGCCCACATAATCTTATTACTTTTTTATTTGGCCCGTGTTAGGATTTGAGTTTGACATGCTTGGTTTAGACCATCCTTTCACCAACCCCCATTGTTGTTTCTTATTCCAATGTGTGAAGATTACACAAAGTCCATGAATCCATGCTCTTCCGAGCTGTTTTATGCTTTAAGAGCTTCTTCCAAAGATCCTAACATTGATGAAGGAGGGATTTACACTGTTTTACATGAGGCTTCCTAAATTTCCAGCAAAACCTCATTGCTTTAGGCTATCAATTGGGTGTTAAGTGTTCTCTTTTGGGTATATAAAAATATTGTGATGTTTATATAATACTAGACGAATGACCCGGGCAACGCCCGGGTTTAGCCGATTAAATGTTTTATTCAAACACTATGCGTTACAATTATAAATTTGGCGCCATGGATGTCACTCTTGTGAAACGTCCCGTCCAAACTTTACATCTACATTAGGTCAGCTGATATTACCTCCCATCTTCACCGCTAGAGGCGCTGCTCGCGAGCAAAAGGGCAAACTCGACGAATATAAATCTTCAAATCGAGCGAGCGTCTATAAATATTTCGATTTAGATCAACTATTCTAATTATTAAGCGAACCATTATTAAGAAAATTTTTTAGAAGATTTCAATTTTAAACGTATTTATAACCTTGATAGAGGGCGCTGTTCGTGAGCTAAGTAGAATAATTTCAATATACAGTTTTAATATTTAATTTATATATAATTTAAAATAGCCTATCGTTTTCCTCGTATTTTTTTTTACCTATGTATGGAAATTTAGGTACTGTAAAAAAAAACTTTGCTTCAATAATATTAAAAAAAAAAAAACACCCAGGCTAAGTTTCGAACCAAGGTTGTGGAAATACGAAGCCGTACACCTAACCATTAAGCTACGCTAGGCATGATAAATATTCGCATGTAAAGCTATTTCAGGCCTTACATATTTCTAACGACCTTTTTGAAATAGGTTTTTGAAACATGGAAATTATAATACTTCAAATAAATAGAAATAGAGTGAACACAAATAAAACATACCAAATATTTCGAATTAGAGCAGGTATTTTAAACGGCGAATTAGATAAGTTATATCTAAAAATGAAAATATATAAATAAATAAAACATACCAAATATTGCAAGAGAAGTTATTTTAAACGGCGAATTAGATCAGTTATAGCTAAAAATGAAAATATATACATAAATAAAACCTACCAAATATTTCAAATTAGAGCAGTTATTATATAAATATTTATATTATATGTGTTATTAAGCGAACTATTATTAGTTATTTTAAACGGCGAATTAGATCAGTTATATCTAAAAATGAAAATATATAAATAAATAAAACCTACCAAATATTTCAAATTAGAGCAGTTATTATATAAATATTTATATTATATGTGTAATTAAGTGAACTATTATTAATAAAATATTGAGAAGATTTAGATTTTAAACGTATTTATAACCTTTTAGTACTTGATAGAGGGCGCTGTTCGTGAGCTAAGTAGAATAATTTGAATATATAGTTTTAATAATTGATTTATATATTTTTTAAAATAGCCTATCGTCTTCCCCGTTATTTTTTACCTATGTATGGAAATTTTGGTTTGAATTAGTGAACTACTGCGAATTTGTATACGGGACATACAAACCAACACACAAGCATTCATTTTTATAAACACAAGGTAATAAGACCAAATCCAAATAAATAAATAGTGTGTGACGTTTCGGTAACAGCGTTGTTACCATCTTCAGACAAAAGTACTGAATGAGCTGCTCATTCAGTACTTTTGTCTGAAGATGGTAACAACGCTGTTACCGAAATGTCACACACTATTTATTTGGATTTGGTCTTATTACCTTGTGTTTATAATCTACAATCCAAATTGTGCCTCATCATTCATTTTTATATACAGTCTACTCTCGTTATAACGCCACCATCCGGATTTTGCAAAAATGCGGAGTAAGGCGAGGGTGGCGTTGTATCGAACACGTTTAAAATGTGAAATTTGAATATACAATAAATTATTTATAACAATTACTAAAAACAACTTATACCCTAAGTCAATATATAGAATGCCGGCATTAATTAATTAATATGACAAATAGGAATAATAAATTTATAATTTATTCATAAAAAAGTAATTACATTTTCTTGAAGAAGTCTGTGATCACAACTTGTGTTTTCTCTCCCTCACTTATGGCATAGACACGGCGTAACAAATCCGCAGATAGATTGACGTCGTCAGATGTTGCTCTCTTGGAGTGCTCAAGAAACAACAATACTGTCTCAGCAGCTGTTCTGGCTTCCCTTAACGATGGTAGGCGCTGGGTCACTGTTGCATCATCATCCTCGCCAAGTTCTTCTTTCGCTGTAACAGTGGACACCAGAAAATTGTCATTTGTTAGCTTCATTTCCGCCTCCTGGGAATCATCAACCAGTTGAAACTCCCTTTCAGTCATCAAATTCTCTGGTGTAATAGCGAAGATGTCGCGAATGCTATCGAGCAGATTTCCATATTTAAGAGGCTCAACTGCAGCAGTAGAAGTGAAGCGAATAATGCCTGTGTGATTCCAGCAGTTGCTGATGGAATCAGGGCTCACAGAATCCCAAGCCATTTTACAATAGCGCACAGCGTAATCCAGACGTAATTCTGTGGGTAGATGGGCATCCGCCAATTCCACCATTTTCTGGAGTTGAAGCTTGCGATATTGAGCCTTGAAACTTTTGATAATGCCACTATCCAGTGGTTGCAGATTGGCAGTCATATTTGGTGGAAGGAAGTGTATCTTTATGTTGCTGAGACCATCATTAGGGACGCAGTGAGACGTAGCGTTATCTAACAACAGTAGGATACGACGTCCTTCAGAGACAAGCTGCTTGTTGAACTGCAGTAGCCATTCTTGAAAGATACTAGAGGTCATCCATGCTTTGCTGTTAGATGTGTATGTGCAGTAGAAGTGTGGACTAAAGTTTCTGAAGCATCGAGGCTTTGCCGATTTTCCAATAATCAGCAATCGCCGCTTGTCTGTTCCAGTAGAGTTGCAGCACAGTAGAACAGTGATTCGTTGCTTCATCCTTTTGACACCACGGCAGCTTTCATCTTTGTGAGCAAGTGTTCGGTCAGGAATGAGCTGAAAAAATAATCCTGTTTCGTCTGCATTGTATATGTTAGCTGGATCATATCCGGAGTTCGCCAGAATACTGTTCATATTTGTAAGATGTTCATCAATGATAGCTGGAGAAATCGATGCGCCTTCCCCACAGAGCCGTCGTTGCGAAATATGGAATCTCCCTTTAAATCGCTGCAGCCACCCACTGCTGTACGCGAAATTTTCTGGTACGTCCAAATGCTCGCCAAGTTTTTTTGCCTTTTCTCTTAAGAGATCATCAGTAATAATAATATTATTGGCACGCTTTTGGGTAAACCAGTTGAAGAGAGCGTCTTCCAAGTCACTAAATTTTCCGACTCTTTGTCTCTTTGAAGAACCAACAGTATAATTTTCCCACTTCTCAGCCTGAGTGAGAATATCACGGAAAGTTGTTCGTGGAAGTGAGAAACGCTTTCCAATCTCATTCTTCGACATCGTAGGGTTATTTCTTGCCAACTGGCATATCTCCTTCTTCTTTTCAATGGTGATCCACTCACGTTTACGCTTTTGGGAACTCATGATACGACAATAAAGTTGTTGTGTTGACGTTAGCAAAGGATGAAGCGACTGTGTATGTCCCAGGAACAAGCAGGAAAAGGGTCTGCTGGCTGTTCACACAATCTGTTATCTGTTGTGTCAACAACAAACAAAGTCCGGCGCCATGGGGGAGCGGGGGGGTGAGGGACGTTGTGAGCGGCGCTATAACGAGTGATTTTTGCTACTTGGGATACGAAAAATCAGCGGCGGAAGGCGAACAGCGAGGGAGTGGCGTTATATCGAGAAAAATACATTGATGTCGATTGGGACAAAACGAAAAAGCGGCGTAAGGCGAGGGTGGCGTTATAACGAGAGTAGACTGTATATAGATATTATATAGAAAAAATAGTTAATGAATTTTATATAAAACTAGCGGATGTGTACCCGGCTTCGCCCGGGTTTTATCTGAGTGAAAGTTTGCCTAACGAATATTATTGAAAATAATTTTCCGGAACATAGACTATTATGATAATAATGATAATAATATTCATTACATCATATTTTTTATTATATATTTATATAATACGAATGGCCCGGGCAACGCCCGGGTTTTACCCGAGTGCGTATATATTTTAAAAATGTTTTAATTCAAATACTATTCGTTACAATTATAAATTGGCGCCATGGATGTCACTCTTGTGAAACGTCCCGTTCCAAACTGTGTGTTTTTTAAAATGTTTTAATTAAAATACTATTCGTTACAATTATAAATTTGAACGATAGGCTCATTATTTCTTTATACCGTTATATTATATATATATTACACGTTATTTGTTTTCTTGGCCGACTGTTTTACATATGGTGTTATCTTAAAATTGCTTGTTTAGAATATTTTTTAGATTGAGATTATTAGCTAGTATGTAAAAAAATTAACTCTGTTGAAATTTAATTTTGTATGATTTTTTTTTTGTATTTAATCGATAACAGCGAAGTTACGCATGTTAATGTTAGGGAAAAATATTTTGATGTTAAGCAAAACCTGCTCCATCTCGTTTTACATAAATGTTGAAAATTTGGTCGAAATTGATGCATTGTAACGAAAGTTTTTAGTGAACAACACTTATGAAATTTGCATTTTATTAATATAGATTTACAAAAGAGTTTTTTTTTAATACAGTAGAACTTCCATAATGGGACACCTGCGCTAAAGGAAACCTCTCCACAAAGGACAGTTTTCATTTACAAAATTACAATTTTTACTATTTAGCAACTCTCTGGTAAGAAGACACCTCTCCCTAAAGGACACTGGCTCTGCAATTAGGTGTTGCTTACAGGGAGGTTCTACTGTATATAAATTTATGTGTGTGTTTGTTTTAAAGTTGTGAGATTGGGTCAAGTTAGTAGGTTAGCAAGCTAATGCAGTCATGTTATGGTCAACAATAGGGTGGGTTCTTCAAGTTTTCTTTGAAAAATATTTCAAGCATTTTTTTTTTTAAAGCGGATATTTGTGACATACGACACAACATAAATTAAAAATCAAAAATAATAAATTTTTATCTGCTTGTAAAATAAATTCATGAAACAAAAATATATTTCAGCCTTTATATATATAGCATCTATTATTATACCTATTTTAAGAAAAAAAAAAAAGTACTATTACAAGATAACAAAACTAAAATCCCATACCTTAATATTTCAAAAATATTTTAAAAATTTGTTCTAAAGGTCTTTAAACTTTGGCGTTTTGTTTCATTCTTTTGGAAAGAGGAAAATAAAGATCAAATATAAATTTGTTTTATATATGTATATATGCATATTTTAAAAGACAACATTGAAAGCATGCGGTCTATAATTTGTGTATATTATGTCAAAATACTATAAAGTGTTAAACACTATTTTATCTAATTGGATGTGCTCTTTAAATATTGTTTTGAATAAAAATATTGAATTTAAAAAAATA